>OW203769.1:6796578-7305419 GCA_934045905.1 Leuctra nigra | reverse complement strand
GGTGGGATGTCTAGTTGCATCATATAGAGAATGTAGAATCCAGTTTAGTCCGGTTTCATTTCCTCTCACTACAGCTGGTGGCAGCGGTGGGATGTCTAGTTGCATCATATAGATCATGTAGAATCCAGTTTAGTCCGGTTTCATTTCCTCTCACTACAGCTGGTGGCAGCGGTGGGATGTCTAGTAGCATCATATAGATCATGTAGAATCCAGTTTAGTCCGGTTTCATTTCCTCTCACTACAGCTGGTGGCAGCGGTGGGATGTCTAGTTGCATCATATAGATCATGTAGAATCCAGTTTAGTCCGGTTTCATTTCCTCTCACTACAGCTGGTGGCAGCGGTGGGATGTCTAGTTGCATCATATAGATCATGTAGAATCCAGTTTAGTCCGGTTTCATTTCCTCTCACTACAGCTGGTGGCAGCGGTGGGATGTCTAGTTGCATCATATAGATCATGTAGAATCCAGTTTAGTCCGGTTTCATTTCCTCTCACTACAGCTGGTGGCAGCGGTGGGATGTCAAGTCCCATCATATAGATCATGTAGAATCCAGTTTAGTCCGGTTTCATTTCCTCTCACTACAGCTGGTGGCAGCGGTGGGATGTCTAGTTGCTTCATATAGATCATGTAGAATCCAGTTTAGTCTGGTTTCATTTCCTCTCACTACAGCTGGTGGCAGCGGTGGGATGTCTAGTTGCATCATATAGATCATGTAGAATCCAGTTTAGTCCGGTTTCATTTCCTCTCACTACAGCTGGTGGCAGCGGTGGGATGTCTAGTTGCATCATATAGAGAATGTAGAATCCAGTTTAGTCCGGTTTCATTTCCTCTCACTACAGCTGGTGGCAGCGGTGGGATGTCTAGTTGCATCATATAGAGAATGTAGAATCCAGTTTAGTCCGGTTTCATTTCCTCTCACTACAGCTGGTGGCAGCGGTGGGATGTCTAGTTGCATCATATAGATCATGTTGAATCCAGTTTAGTCCGGTTTCATTTCCTCTCACTACAGCTGGTGGCAGCGGTGGGATGTCTAGTTGCATCATATAGATCATGTAGAATCCAGTTTAGTCCGGTTTCATTTCCTCTCACTACAGCTGGTGGCAGCGGTGGGATGTCTAGTTGCATCATATAGATCATGTAGAATCCAGTTTAGTCCGGTTTCATTTCCTCTCACTACAGCTGGTGGCAGCGGTGGGATGTCTAGTAGCATCATATAGATCATGTAGAATCCAGTTTAGTCCGGTTTCATTTCCTCTCACTACAGCTGGTGGCAGCGGTGGGATGTCTAGTTGCATCATATAGATCATGTAGAATCCAGTTTAGTCCGGTTTCATTCCTCTCACTACAGCTGGTGGCAGCGGTGGGATGTCTAGTAGCATCATATAGATCATGTAGAATCCAGTTTAGTCCGGTTTCATTTCCTCTCACTACAGCTGGTGGCAGCGGTGGGATGTCTAGTTGCATCATATAGATCATGTAGAATCCAGTTTAGTCCGGTTTCATTCCTCTCACTACAGCTGGTGGCAGCGGTGGGATGTCTAGTTGCATCATATAGATCATGTAGAATCCAGTTTAGTCCGGTTTCATTTCCTCTCACTACAGCTGGTGGCAGCGGTGGGATGTCTAGTTGCATCATATAGATCATGTAGAATCCAGTTTAGTCCGGTTTCATTTCCTCTCACTACAGCTGGTGGCAGCGGTTGGGACGCCGCCAGATCACGGTACTCTGATGACTTTCTCTGCTGTTTTGCTTATAGTTGTAGCCAGGTAACACCGTTTACCAATCGATTTTTTTTTATATATATTATGTTTTATTCACAATACAGGCTTAATAATAAATAATAATGTATGTAAATAAAAAAATACTTAGAGAATAAAGCTCTTTAACTTCCAGTCATAAAAATGATAAATTAACATGAATATTTCAATATTTCTTATATATCTGCTCCTCTGACACATTTGATCAAATTGTCTTCCCTGCTTGTTCAAGGTCTATTATAGAGCAGAAAATTACAATCGAAATGAAACCGAACACTTATCAACGCGTTGAATAGAGCGTTTTCCTTATTAGAGCGTTTATTTAGTATTAATCAATACGTTAGTTGACCTAATCCATCTGAACCCGGTTTAAATCTGGCGTCTCACTACATCTGGTGGCAGCTGTGGGTCTGTCTAGCGGGACGACGTCTGGCATCAAGCGATGGATCGCATTCATCGTGTAGATCAGGGGTCGGCAACCTGCGGCTCCTTGGTGCTCCTGGAATAGCTAACTTAAATAATGATATGGAATCGAAAATTTTTGAAAATTCGAAAAAAAAAACGCCATGCGGGGCTAAAATTGGACGGTTCTTTGATTCAGTTTGTTCATTTTAGAGTCCCAGAATCACTTTTTAGTTGTTGAAATTCAAAAATTACGACCTGCGGGGCAACAATTGGAATGTTATTTAATTCAATTTGTTCATTTTAGAGTATCATAATTACTATTAAATTATTTAAATTTAAAAAAAGCACCCTGCGGGGCAACAACTGGGGGGCTTCGTCAAAATATCAAAATAAGCTAGTTATTCGATTTATTATTTTAGGCGTATTATATTTGATTGCCTCTACTGCGGCTTACATTATTATCTTATTTATTAATTTTGGGAAATTGGCTCCTTCACCTAAAAATGTTGCCGACCCCTGCGTTAATTGATAGAATCCAACTTAGTCCGTTTTCATAACACCTCACTACATCTGGTGGCAGATGTAGGTATGTGTGTTGCGACAATGCACAGCGGCGGGTAATTCATATTTCGTCATGCGCATGATTATGAGTATATCTTCGTGATTCGTCACTATTTGGTGTATCGCCACGAGATTTATGACATTGCTCTGTGTAACGCGTTGATGAGCGAGCCTTCGTATTGCATGCGAATTGATATGCGTTTGAAAGTTCCTGGTGTGTAATAAATAGACATTTGAAATGAAATGCGTCAATGGAGCTGTGATACTTTTTTGGAATATATTTGCTGGAATTGATTATATATTCAAAATCCAAATAAAATGTAAAATTAAAGTATCATACGCTTTTGAAGTTATTAATAGAATTGTTTGAAAAATTTCCAAAACGCCTGAAATGTTGGTTCCAGTAACCATATCAAGTTTGAAGTTGATCGCTCAAACGGTTCCAGTTTAATTGTAAACCAATCAAATGATTGGTTGATTAAAAATGATTAAATGCCATTCTAAAACTCTGCTGGATGGTATTCACTTATTTGCAAAATTCCAGCTCGATCGTAGGAATTGTGCGACCTTTATGGAAGCATAAACGGGCAAAAGTGTAGAAGGTCGCTAACTCGCATTGATAATTGCTGGAATATTTTCTTTATCATCACTGAAAGCTGTCCCCTTGAATTTATCTGATTTGTACTTCAATCTACTAATCCCAAGTCTTCTTTATAATTTCGCTCTTTTCCATCCACGAACCCCTAATCTGAATGCCATCGCGTTCTCGTCTGCTGGACACTTCTAGAAGACCGGGACATGTGTGTTGACTGTGAGGCCCGAGGCGAAGCTAGCGTCTAATCCTGGACATCGTCATCCTTGTCAGTGGGATGTAAATGTAGTGTAAATACACCGGCCATCTCGGCTCGCACAGCTGACCACGTGGCTGCAGAGTAACGAGGTAGAGTGACGTCATCACTTGTTGCGGATAACAAGGACGTCACAACATGGACCAAGTGGCTGATACACTTCACGCTCAACCTTAAGGTGCTGCAAGCGCGAGCGATTTTGCTGCTTTTTGTAGACACTTTTTGCGATACGATTGGAGACGAAACGGGTAGACCAAATTATTTGAAATTTTAATCGTGATTAGATCAAAGAAAAACTTAGGGTTATCCCTTGGTACATTTTTAATTTTTTGTTTCGTAAATTAGTAATAATTAGTGGATTATTGGTGAAAAATTAGCTATTTTCTGGTCTCCCTGGGCGCCGTATAAAATTAAATTTAAAAAATGTGCCAAGGGATAACCCTAAGTTTGTCTTTTATCTAACCATGATTAAAATTTGAGAGCAATTGGTTTACGGGTTTGGTCTCCAATCATATCGCAAATTTCATTGTTTTGCGCTGTTTTTTGAGTAACCGGCGCCTAATTAACGATGCAATAAGCAAAAATGAAAAAGTGCTACTAATATACAATCAGACTGATCATGTGAACATCCTGTAAAAGTTACACTCACTTATGAAACAGTTTTTCTCTCTCAATTTTATAAAACGGCCGAGCGCTAGTATCACCTTAAAGTCTTTCGAGATTATGAAATAGAATAAAAAATGACGATGTATACTCATTTTT
Organism: Leuctra nigra; assembly: GCA_934045905.1. Lineage (NCBI taxonomy): Eukaryota > Metazoa > Arthropoda > Insecta > Plecoptera > Leuctridae > Leuctra > Leuctra nigra. The sequence continues at coordinate 7,301,085 of OW203769.1, read as the reverse complement.
AATGTCTAATTAATTACGGAAGAATACTAAGAAAAATACTATGAAAAATTGTGTTTTAAAAAGTTTTAAAAAGTTGTGTGTTTCAAAATGTAAATATTACTAACTACTATATTGCCGTCCGTATTAAAGTGGAAACGCAGTGGCTTGTCAAATAGCCTTACCAAATAAAACACATACAATACGGTTATAGTGAGTACCAACATTTGTGTCTTCCAAAGAATCCAATCGCGCAAATAAGTAATAAGGGATGGAGCCACTTCTGACGATATATTGGCAACTTGATAGCTGCACTTTTTTATGTTGACAGTTCGCAGTGAAAAAGGAGAAACAATTGACATATAAATGTAGTTATAAGTTTACTTTTCCAGCCATAACAAACCACAAAAGCAGATTTACTTACATCCGCCCCTTGAACTAGTACCACAGTAAAGCTAAATTCAGTTCCCATACTTCGCAATCGCTTCGCTTTCTTTTCAATTCGCAAAATAGCTACCTTTTCGCCGAAAAATAATGTTGGGCATACTTCAACTCTAGCGAAACCGAACCGAAACCGATGCAAATGCGAAGTATGGGAACTCGTGTTTCCAGTCTTCTTGAATCCATAACTCTAGGAGGGATTATGTCGACCACACACTCGTCTTTCGTTCGTACCTCCGCCACCGTTGCCTGGCTATTCTAATGCGCGACGGTGGCGGCCCCTTCGCGGGATGGCAGGTTACTCCGACGACAGGCAGCTCACAGGAGGAGAAGGAACGAACGACGAGTGTACAGACGGCTGTGATGTCGTCATCGTCCAGCAGCACCTGTTGATCCTGTGACGTCACTCACCACGTGTCCGTGTTGCTACTTACAGTTGATCTTCAGCGGCGAGTACACCAAGGCGATGTCCAAGGACTGGCACAGCGGCCACTTCTGCTGCTGGCACCTGTTGATCCTGTGACGTCACTCACCACGTGCCCGTGTTGCTACTTACAGTTGATCTTCAGCGGCGAGTACACCAAGGCGATGTCCAAGGACTGGCACAGCGGCCACTTCTGCTGCTGGCACCTGTTGATCCTGTGACGTCACTCACCACGTGCCCGTGTTGCTACTTACAGTTGATCTTCAGCGGCGAGTACACCAAGGCGATGTCCAAGGACTGGCACAGCGGCCACTTCTGCTGCTGGCAGTGCGATGAGTCGCTCACCGGACAGCGCTATGTCCTGCGCGACGATCATCCGTACTGCATTAAGTGCTACGAGTCCGTGTTCGCGAATATGTGCGAGGAGTGCAACAAGACCATAGGCATCGATTCCAAGGTCAGTGCGACGAAACCGCGTGGTGGGCCGCGCGCAAGCGCGAGCGATTTTGCCGCGTGTTGCAGGCACTTTTTTGGAGACGAATTGGGTGGACGAAAGGAATTTAAATTTTAATCAGGGATAGATAAAAGACAAACTTAGGGTTATCCCTTGTTACATTTTTAACTTTTGCTTTGTTAATTACTTATATAATTGTTGTTTTTTGGTTAAAAATTAGCTATTTTTTGTCTCGCTGCGTGCCGTAGAAAAATTAATTTCAAAAATGTGCCAAGTGATAACCCTAAGTGTATCCTTGAAGAACACACTTGCAAAACCAGAGATCAATTGGTGCACGGGTTTGGTCTCCAATCGTATCGGAAATTTCCTAGTTTTGCGTGGTTTTGTTGAATAAACGGCGCCTAATTAAGAAGGCACGAATAAAAAATAAAAAAGTGCTACTAATTATACAATCAAACTGACCATGTTAACATCTTATTCAAGCTACAGCCACTTAAAGCTCCAACGTCCGAGCGCTTGTATTACCTTAAAGTGGCCCATTTGCGGTGTGTTCAACGAGTTCTTCTCTGTCCTGATGGCTTTTAACAAAAGGTCACAAGAAGAATATGTAGAAGTACTCAGTAGAATAAAGGATGTACCTGCAAAATCTCACACCACTGTTCTAGCTTTACAAAAATTCATCAAGTGGCCTGGGTGGTGGCTGGCATTTTAAAATCGTCTATGACATTCGGGTGATAGAGGATGTTCCGTATTATCTTACTGGAGTGGACATTCGCCGCGGAGATTGAAGCAGGATTTGAGCAGCCCCCACTCGTATTTCCCCCGCCGCCTGACTAAAGTGAGGCAGAAAAGTGTTGTATTTAAATTGCTGTAATTTCCAAACTATTTGAAGTACCGAGAATCGGAAAACAGGAGGACTCCTTAGATTTTCAGTTAAATAATGCAACAAACCGCATCTCACTTAGTTTATTCAAAATAGTCCTGGAACTCATTTAACGGTCTTTGTATACAACAGCGCGCGATTTCCGCCTGGAGTTACGGAAAAGTAGGGGTGGAAGTCTAGACAGCCATCCGGCTTCACTCTACTTGCACACTTCACCCGGCGAGTGTCCACTCCATGTTCTATAACCTCCTTGATGGGTGCATTACAATTCATAGCATCCCGACCAGTGAGCTACATTTGGAGAGGACCTTTCAGCGCCTGAGGGCAAATGTCAAAATAAAATCGCCAATAAAATGCTACATACACCTCAGAAATGTGGATTTTCTTTGCTCCTCTATTGTCATGGGGTGAAATGTAGGTAGTACCAGAATAATAGCCCAAATTTGCGTGGAAAATTGGAATTCCAAATAGATAAAAGATTTTTCGCTGCTGCAAATTCCGTGTCAAACGTACACTTGGCCAAACAAAACTTGAACGTTCAATAACTCTGATAGGCTGATAAATGTCGGATCGCACCATCAGAAGTCAGTCTAAGCGATCTCATTGTCTCACTCTAGTAGGAGACCTCACATTTCATTGATAATAACAAGCTTTGATTGGTTTTGGGACATGACCAGCAGTCATTCAAATTTGGTCAACGTTCAAGTTTTGTTTGGCCGAGTGTACCTATACTTGTCATCTAAGCTGCTCTAGTTGTCTCGATGTGTAATGCAGTGTTGTTTGCACAGGATCTGAGCTACAAGGACAAGCACTGGCACGAGGCCAGCTTCCTGTGTAACAAATGCCGGGTGTCGCTGGTGGACAAGCAGTTCGGCTCTAGTTGTCTCGATGTGTAATGCAGTGTTGTTTGCGCAGGATCTGAGCTACAAGGACAAGCACTGGCACGAGGCCTGCTTCCTGTGTAACAAATGCCGGGTCTCGCTGGTGGACAAGCAGTTCGGCTCCAAGGCGGACAAGATCTACTGCGGAAACTGCTACGACTCGCAGTTCGCCTCCAGATGCGACGGATGCGGCGAGATCTTCAGAGCCGGTGAGTCTGACGTCACTTCCTCATTCAAGGTCACGCTCACGCTGTTGGCATTGGCTACTGCTATAACAGCAGCACTGAATGCTTTAAATGTTAGATGTAGATGTTGAAGGCCGCACTTCTTTACCAAAGAATTAGGGAATGGAAGGGGGGTGTCCCTGCAATCTGGTGAACTGTAATGCGTTCTCAGTAAGACGCGTGAAGAATTTGACCTTGGTCTATACGTAATAACGAGGCGGCGTGCTTCGTCAGCATACTTGTGAATCCCAACAAAGACACCTAACAAACTCTATCGTCACTATATAATGGCAAAGCTTGTTCTTACGTATATAGACCAAGGTCAAATTCTTCACGCGTCCGGTTAATATCATGTAAAATTTTACAAGATTGCAGGAAACCTGACTCAGTACAACAATATTCTTCTGACCTCAAGTTCCGTTTATGTGTTTACATGATCTAATTACAAGCAAAGTAATATTAATACAGAATTTGGTGTAAAATTCCGGCCTTCAACATTGACGAAAGGATTAGAGCTGCAGCTCCCAACATTGAGCGGGGTTGGATGGGTGACCATTCAACTCTGCCTTGCCAGTTGCTGCCGCTGGGCAGTGTGACGACCTTCCTCCACCTGTTATCAATCTCTCGACGGCGCGGGTTGTGGAGGCCCGTGCTGTGAATGTCACACCGTCCTTCGGATGGGACGTTAAGCCGTTGGCCCCCTTGGTATCTTTCGTCAGGGAGTAGGCTACATGCCGGTACCTGGTTTGCCCCTGTAATAGAGGATGTAATAGAGCGCGGCTTGCGGTCTATTACATCCTCACTTGGCACTATTATACCTCCTTTTATTGCACTATAATACAAATGGAAGAAGAAGATCCTTGTCTCTGACCGCATCACATCCTTTGCATTGTCAAAGTAAAGTACTTTAATACTTAGTGATGTATTCAGATATTATATTTTATTATATTGCATTTGCGCACATTTGAAGCTGTTTCGAAGTAAATCCAGATATATTCCATTTATCAACGAACTTAATGATTTGTGTACCTACTTAAAAGTGACATCGTAGTGATGTTTATGAGAGAATAAAAGCATAAAAATCAAGAGTATCACAGAAATCACTTGTCACAATCGATGTTTTCCCGCGCGAAGCACAGCGCCACCTAACGGCGTGTCGCGCAACTACTTGCTCCTCCAACTGCTTTACCGACGTCAGCTGGCGCCGCCTGTGGCGGCTGGTGGAACTAGGTCGCGTGGTCGATGAAGCAGGTGTCTGTCGGCTCGACGCAATGATTCAGAACGGATGTTTGACATTCCTAGCACGTGATGAATGCGGTCACGTGACTGAGAACAAGTGGTCAGCCCACACAACATTCAAGAAAACACATAACAGAAAACAAGAGGCATGACTATTAAGTTGTCACATTCTAGCTTGAGACGTAATCATTTCTTAGAGGGATTTTTATTTTTGGTACATTTTACACAATATAACATTTTACTACCCTCTTTCACATTATTGAGCTCCGTGTCATTCCTTGACTTCTCTACTCATGAGTTGAGAAAGGTCAACCCGTTTAATTAAACAATCGATCTGAAATTTGCACACTTACAGATTTTGAACAGAATCCTGTGGCTTTTATAAAATATAAACCGATCAAGGTAAAATTTCGTATGATCAGAAGTTAATAGTTACTGACATTTTACGGAGATTTTATGCGTGTTTGGAAATATTTGTAAAATGTATTGAATGAAATTCCATATAATACTTTATTACTGCTATACTTTGAATATTGTTTCGCTCTTTCCAAGGTCTGTAGAGCAGAAACTTGCAAACGCATATCAAGTCGCATGCAATACGAAGGCTCGCTCATCAACGAGTTACACAGAGCGTTTTCCGAGTATATTTCTTGAATATCGGTCAAATGTATGAAAATTTACAGAAACGAAATTTACTAAAGTTAATTCACTGTTAGAATATTTCTGACGTTTAGTCGATCACGTCGTTCATTGGTCGGTCACTTGAACACTGCCCTGTCATGGCAAGACTTTCTTCTTTGTATTATTGAAATTGTATAAATTATGTCAAATACACACTAATAGTAGAAAATATTAGAACAATTCAATAAAATTGATTTATCTTTATCTACAGTCGTCTTATACATATTTTTGGATTATTTGATATTTACATGTATACGGCCGCCATTACGTCTTGATATTATTCTAAACTTGAACGAACTTTAGCGTGGCCAAAATCACTTGAAGTTATCAATATATACGCCTTGTCTGTCTCAATTCCACCAGCAACTCTCACACAGCATGAGACTCGCTCATCAGCGCGTTATCTCCGCTGTATTCTCGCCCACGTCGTATTCGCCAATTGTTATTTCTAGCCGCTGCTCTGGTTTTGATTGTCTGGACTGCGTTTGATCTTTGAGTATTGGGACCAGAGAGACCTCGAGCCGGGACGTGGGTTCGAGTCTTGGACCTGGCGGTCGAAACCGCACGTCATGTAGAGTCGTGTTAGCTGGCGTGATCATACATGGGCAAAATACACGCTTCGACCTCCCTGCACATAGGCACAATCATAACAAGAAAAAATATTGATCATCGATACAAGTAATTTAAAGAATTTAGATCAAAGGTCGCCTATTTGCGGCTCCTTAGCCCAGTGATACTGAATGGCTCTTTATAATTTAAATTTTGATTTTGAATCGAAAAATTCGAAAAGTCGAAAAAAACGCCCTGTGTGGCGATAATTGGAAGGTCATTTGATTAAGTTTGTTCATTTTAGCATGGATTTTAGAGCCCTTGAATCACTTCTAAATTGTTGAAGTTCTATAAAACGCCCTGCGGGGCAACAACTGGTGGGTTTCGTCAAAATATAAAAATTTAAAATAAACTAGTCATTGCTACTTATTTTCTATATAAACCTCTACTGCGGCTCCCATTATCATCTAATTTATTAAATTTTGGGAAATTGGCTCCTTGACAAAATATAAAGGTTGCCGACCCCTGGATTAGATGATCTTGTCGACCAATTTTTGTGTTATCGCGTTAAAATGACCCAAATTCTTTAGTGAAATTCAAATATTTTCCGGGCCTGGGCGGCCCCGACCCGCGTATTTGTTCTGAGGCCCTCCCCCAGACCGATGTTGGACCTGAGGTTATATACTACATTATTTACCTCCTAAATATCGGGTGGCTCAAAAATCCCCTATGACAGTTATAAAATATAAAAAAGCTGAAATTTTCACACATTATAGAAAACATAATGACAATTTAATGTGTGCAACTTTCAGAAATATTTGATTACTGATGAAAATAGTTACAGACAATTGAATTAAGATGTTAAAAAACAGTTTATACCAGAGTTACGAAACTTTAACAGCACTTTATCAATACTGAAAGAAAAATGAAATATTACTTATCACTAATTTCGGTATCACATATTCAGAAATGTATTACAATGGAATACAACGCATAGTCCACAAGGAAAATGGTGGACCAAACAACGAAAACGAAATAACAACGAAACATCGAATAATATGTTGACGAATACATACCATCAAATTTCATTCGTCCTTTTTCGGGATTTTGTGATCCTTTAAATTATTTTTAAGGTACTATTAGTGGTTAATTTGAGGGCGGACGAGGGCGGACGCGTCCCCCCACTCTTTTTTCAGGGTGGACGCCGTCCGCCCACTTATTTTTCATAGAAGTAAAAATTCTCTTAAAATTGTCTACAAATCGAGTATAAAGGCACCAAATTTGGTCCTGAATTTCAATATTTTCACGGGGCTATGCGCCCCGGACCCGCATTATGTTGGGGGGGCCATCCCCCCAAACCCCCCATTGTTTTCATATGCAAAAATGTTTCCCTGACATCGCCGAGCGTCCGCCCACTTATTATTTTACAAATTAACCACTGCATTTGCCTTCCTTTTTGGACGTATCATAGGTCCTAAGCATCCTAGCCCTAGTCATGTACGTATGTAAAAACGAATTATTTTTGCATTGGAACTGGACCACTCGGCCAAGTGGGCTTGACAGGCGTCAGTCACGTGACATTGAGCCTGATAGATTGAGATCAACGCGATGATTATCTGGAGATCTGTGGGCGGCGGCGAGGTGAGCTGTCACTCACTCCTACGCGCCTGACAGACAGCAAGTGTTGGGGTCGACTATACGACGCACTTGCTTTGCTTGTTGATCATACTCAAGGGAATTTTACAAACTTACTATAATATATGCCAAGAAAAAGTACGCAAGCTGAACTAATTTCCGAGAAAAATATCCGATAGAATTTCCGATATATTACTTTAAGTAACAGTTTTTCTTTCAATTTAACTTTGCAATACAGAAAAAGACATTCTGATATTTAAAAAAAATGCTTTTTCCCTACAGATCTCTTTAAAAATTTACTACATCGTGTATCAGTTCCAATATTTTATTGTACCTAACCGTTTTATACACGTTCCTGGATGATTTACTGAGCTTTGAGGGGTTTACTGACTTTATTTCGACGTTGTGTTGTGTATAAAGTGCAGTTTTACATGTAAAATTGTTTTGCCATGTTGAAAAGCGGTCTTATATAAATTCGTAAATATTTGTAAATTTGTGGAAATGGTACACTTAAGCCCAATTTGCACGGAGCCATTTCTTGTTCAACTTCTGTTCTATACCATAGAGGTAAGAAGGGTTTTCTTACCTCTTCTACACTTCTGTTTCATATTTCTTGATAGAAACTAGAACATGTTTTAAATGATATAAAAGTTGAGCTCAAGATCTGCGACCAGAAATTGCTTCGTGTAAATACTAAATTGTGTGAAAAATGGGAATGTGGCACAGAACTTGTTCAATAAATTGTACCGTGTAAATCAGGCATTGTTCACTTGTTTTTTGTCCACCTGTATTTTTGCCTGCACTGCCCAGGTCACAATCCGTTCAACCAATCATTCTGAAATTTGGTACACACACTAATGCCATAAGAGCAGTCTCGTGTACACATTTTTTTTATCAGGATCCCGTGAATTGAAAATTAAAGTGGAACCGTTTGACCGATCAACTTCAAACTTTGCATGGTCATTGGATCAGTCATTCTGCGTTCATCCAATCATATTTTGTATTGGTTGCATGAGTCATTGTGTAAAAGAATACTTCGATATACATAACTGTATTTGTTGACTGAGTTAAATGACAAAAGATCTCGATTACATCAATCCAAAAAGTGCGCAACGCAAAATGGTGAAAACGGTCATCTTCTACCTGAAGTACTGTCATACAGTGGCGGCTATTACAGTGTGCAAGGTGTGACAATTGCACACCTGATCATCCAAGAAAATTATTTAAAAGTGCTCCCTAATCCAGCCAGTAGGAAGTTAAATATTTTGTCTAATCATTTTGCTCTCCAAAAGACGTAAAAATGCATCAATTTCAAACTAAAGATACAAAAAAATCCGGGGTTATGCGCCCCGGATCTGCTGGGGGCTCTCTTCTTAGAGTACTTTCTTCTACGTCCTTCTATGTAATTGAACACCTGTTGTAAAGCCAAATAGCCGCCACTGCTGTCATAGTTCGTTGGCACTACTTCTGGAGTATCAACTGGGAAAGGGCATCTGGTGTGCCACGACTGGTCGCGTTGATTTGGCGGTGCGGTGATTGAGTGGGCCGGATCACACTGTGTAACAGATCGAACCGATACATCAGGCGCGCGCTTGGGGGTCCGCATGTACAGGCATGGCACTCGTACCTGTTGCTATTTGGCATGCCTTATTACAGCGTGTGTTGTAATGGCCGATATATACATTGATACTGAGACCTAGAGAATTTTCAGAAAATTCGAACGTCTCCTTAAAGCTCATTTTTATTCCACTGCTATTTTTTGTCATATTTATTTCATACGTAAAAAACTTTATTTCCTTCATATTTTTCTTCATTTTCTTCAGTAGTCCAAGAAAATGGATATTTGTTACCTCCTTCCCCCCTGTTGCAAAACAGCGTCAGGTATTTGAAGGAAAAGACTGAACTCTCATAGACTCCGAGATAATTTGTATCACCCAAATATCTTGCAATGAGGATTGTTTTAATAAACAATTTTAAGTTGCGCTTCATGCTTGAAAATAGCTCAAAAACCATTAAACTTGATACTACAAACTGTTCTCGTAGCCATTTTATGGGTTTCTTCTTGAATTCCTTTCCTTCAGTCAGAGGCAAATGATGCATAGGGTCCCCTTGCATAGGTCACGATTGCTTTCTTCCCACCGTCCATCCTTACCCGATCATCATAATCACTATCCGGCACAATTAGACAAGTTACAGAATAGTGCGACGTTAAGGTGCTACAAGCGCTCGTCCGTTTTAGAAAATTGAGAGAGATTTAACTTTCATAACTGGGGGTTGTATATTAGTAGCACTTTTCATTGTTGCTTCGTGCCTTGTTAATTAGGCGCCGGTTATTCAACAAAACAGCGCATAACGTGAACCAATTGATTTCAAATTTATATCATGATCCCATAAATCATGTTTTATCATGTTATCACTTAGCAAGAAAATATAAAAAATTTCACCTAAACTCAACTATGTAATAATAATGAACAAAGCACAATTTTAAAAACCCATTGAACCCATTCGTCTCCAATCGTACCAAAAAAGTGCCTCTCACGCGCTTGTGACACGTGACAAATGATGTTTCTGAACGCGCTCCGTGACACGTGACAAATGATGTTTCTGAACGCGCTCCGCATGTCAGCCACTGAACTCCTCATCGTCAGTGCAGGCGAAACCTTGGACCGTTTAGACATTTTAACAAACGACACCATTCCAACGATTCTGGGTAGAAATTTGCATTCAATTGGCTTGATTATGCGTCAATCAAGAGACCTTGCTTTGTTCTAATTTAATAATTATACGTGATGGTTTCAGAGTAAACATTGTTCATGGCGACATCACAGCGATATGCGTTCGATATCCACAATTAAGAGCTGCACCCAGAGGTTAATTCCTGTCATTATTTCATTAGTGTCGTCATCAATTTTCAACAAAATTATATCGTCTCTATTTACTTTCTGGAGTAAACCCATTTTTTCGATTAATTTTCACAAAGACAAAGGACAGTAATTAAATTGCAAATGTCATGCGTTTTACAGTTTATTCCATTTCAAAAGGGGAATGGAAGTTTCAAGAAGTTCGCAATTCTCCCACAGATGGCATAGTTTGCAGTACCACTACCATAAAAATTTTGCTTTGGTGATTATCACTCAAGTGTTTGAACGACCACTAGATCTTTAAATCAGTCATAAAGTAAATAATGTATCACTTGTTGCCATAAAACCCTCTATTTAATAGCCTGGGTCAACAAAATACATTTAAAAAGTAATTTTAATCTGTTGTAATATGTTAGTACTTTCTCAGCTAAGTTGGCACTGCCAAGTTTTTCCGTTGGCTTCTATGAATTTGTTTTCCGCCTCGAACCAACAACCAATAGCAAGGTAGATGGGCGTGGTTTCCATTCCCCTTTTGAAATGGAATAGCCTGTAGTGACTTATTTGGTACTAAGTAAATGGTTGCACACAAAGTAACAGTTTGGTATACATCAAGTGATACAAAGGGCCAAGGGCCACAACTGATGACACAAACGTATAAATTTAGCGGAAAATTATTCAATTTTAATTTTTTTAAACTTTCTTATTTTTATAATTATTTGAACATCACAATAAAACTATGAACATGAAAATATTCCTTCAAGTCCCAACACTAAGTAAATCTAGAACAAATGACACATTATCCTGTAAAATTATATTTTTTGAGCCAAAACTCGACTTAGATGTAAAATTTCCCAAATTCTCTTTGCTTCGAGTCTAGCTTTGGACACAAGTTAGTGGTCTTATTTCTCAGTTCGACTCAAGAAATCGCAAAGTTAAGGTGGGGACATCGAATGCCACACCCCGAAAATATTTTTTTCTGAAATTAGCAATATTTATTAACTTTTCCAATAGTTCAACTATATTTAAGTATGAAGGATTCATAAAATGTCATGTAACTTGCAACACATTACTTATATTGAGTTTTAAATTTGATGCCTTCAGAAGATGAGGAAATTTTTAACACGGGAGGTATAGGAAAATTATTTAGTTTTTGCTGTCTTACTTTTAAAATAGTTCAGGATGGTATCGTTTTATATTTCTTTCCTGATAATATATCCATATGTCTACTAGAAAATAAGTTTTTTGTTGAAATCTATCGACACAAAAAAATTAGATCTTCATTTTGGCGTAAAAATTGCACGATTTTTCTTGGCTGCCATAAGCTAACATTGGGAGAAATATGGGTTATCTCAAAAACTAGTTCACGATGCTAGTTTTTGGGGGCCATATTCTGGTGTAGAATGAAATTGTCTATAAGAATGCAATGTTACAGCGAATTCTATCGAAGTAGGAGTTACGCTCTTCCCCCCTTAATTGTTTCTACACTCTTTTTTTTATGTCTAACTAGTTTAAAGGTTGCGACGATATTTGTGAAATGCTATGGCGACTAAACGATGATGACCAAGTGACAGATTCGGAGCAAGGAGGCGGCCATTTTGTCACGCGATGCCAAAATGGCGGCGTGTTTGTGCAGTTGAGCAAGTAGGACAGATCAGTTGACATTTCCAGGAATATTCATTGCAATAATCAGAAGGAATGTCGTGGTTTATTAAAAGCGCATCTATTTGACCTTCATGACACCCGAATCTGCACCTCTCAAGGGCGTATTCAAGGGTGGGCCGTCCCCCCTCCCTCCCCCACCCCAAAATCAGGATTTCATCTAAGAAAATAATCACATTTAAAATAATATGTGAAAAAAACTCTTATAAAAAGACAGATAGATCATGTCAAAAACATTCCAAAATTGTTAGAATTGAGTTAAAATTCCCAAAACTGTTCGCCCCGGACTTGCATATCCTAATGAGTTCAATTAATTTACCTATTCTTAAACCTCTTAGACCAATTTTTAGATATTTTGTAATTAATAATTCCCCAAAATAGCTATACACTGCAATTCAAAATTGCACCTAAATGAATGACCTTTTGATCCAAAATTTTATCGGGGGCTGTGCCCCCGAACCCCCTATTTAACACTGTGATTTTCAAAATATTAGTATTGCCCGCCCCCCCCCCCCCCCCCCCCCAATTTTATCCTGAATACGCCCTTGCCTCAGATGTAGAAGGCCCGATGTCCGTTTGAATTGCTCTTGAGGTGAGCTCATAAACCAGTTATTCTGCATTCATTCAATCATACTTATTTGTAATGGTGACATGAGTCATTGTGTAAGAGTATGTTTAACTGTTCTGTTGACATCAGTCAAATGGTAATTGATAGAGCTTGATTACGTATTATGCGACGTAAATCGAGAAAATGGACTTCCGGTTCAGAAATATTCTCATTAGAATCTATTTCCGAAATCTCAAAATCAATTAAGTAGGGATGCCCAAGTAGTTTCGAAAATATTTTTTGTTGAAATTTACAATCTATATTAATTGTTTCATAATTTCAACTATATTTGAATAAAAGAATCATCAAATGTCTTGTAACTTGCAACTCTCGACTATATTGAGTTTTCAATATGATGTCTTCAGAATATGAGGAAATTTTAATACAGGGTCAGGAGGTATAGGAAAATTATTTAGAATTTGGTTCCTAGCTTTTAAAAACATACGGCTAGGTGTATATATAAAAACCTTAATAAATACCTTTATGTCTAATGCATATAGTTTTTGGTTAAAATCTATAGGCGGAAAATAGTATAAATCTTATATTTACTAGGAAAATTACTGTGTCTTTTCGACTTGCCATGTTAAAGATAGGACTAACTCAAATTTATAAATTGATATATCTTGGAAATTAGTTCGGCTACCCCACTTTTTCTGGCGTTTATATGATGCACAAGGAAATTATCTATTAAATAATCATATTAATTCAGATATCTATCGGAGACCTCTACTTGAGCATCCCCCCTTATAGATGCAAAGGATTGAGACTTTATTTTTGAGTAACTAAAAACACAAAGCGTTGATAAGCGAGCATTGTGTGAGTTGCTGACTAGACTCAGTTGAAGAGACGCAAGTAAATGGGTGTGATTTTACCTCCTCGTTACTCTGCCATGATGTAATGTTTGACTACACAATTAGATGCTGTGATAAACATGAAGCCAGTTAGGAAGCTGTTCGAATGCAAGTGTTGGGATGAAACGCGGAAGGAAGCATCACAATGTCGGGATAGTTCCAATAGCTCGCCGCTTGGTGAGAGTTTTTCTGGCAAAGACTTCGCAAAAACTCTAAGAACTTACTTATTAATACAAATAGAACTCTGATTTAGAAGTGTAGTATACATACTGTGTTCTGACAGCTAATTACATCAGTAAAATGAAGGATATGTTGACAGTAAATATGATCTATTTCGAATTAAAAAATCGTTATTTTTTTACTCTAGAGAGTTTTTTCATCCCAGAACTATAGTGAATGACATTTGAAATCATAATCTAGTGGATCAGCCATTAATTTCACTTCAAAAAATGTTAAAACTGGAATTTTAAAAAAACTATTTTTTCTCCCATTTACGAAGTCTTTGTCAGAAAAGTAACTTGACAGCATGAACTACATTAGCCCACTGTTTCGGACCATTTCAAGTGAAATGTCAACGCAAAGAGATTGCAATTGACACTTGACGTCGTGTTGGTTTCTGTTAGTAAGAGACAGTGTAAGGAGCAGGGAAGAAGCTGTGCATGATGATCGTCTCTCATAGAGTTAGACGCGAACCCGGGTCTGTGGGTGTAATTGTCACGTGCCCTGCTTGCTCAGCTGGTTCCAGGAAACTCCTACTCGTCAATCTGTTCGAATCTCTGTCGAATATCATCGCATGTCTAGACGGATAATTACATATCTTGCATCCAGGATCAAACCCAACAGGGGCGACATTCTATTGGGTGGTTTACTTACAGGTGAACTGCCAATTTCATAACATGGGCCTAACGATATGTGTTTTGCCCAAATATCACCCAATGTCGTATCTATAGCCACGGGTCTACATTTCCACAAAAGCTTATTTACTTGTCCACTTTTAAGTTTCCCTAAATCACTTTTTAAAATCACCCCATCGCTGAGATTTTATAAGTTCTGATAACTTTGAAATTTTAACAAAGTATTAAAAATATGTTTGCAAAAGTAACTAAATTTAAGTTAGGTTTCTTTAAAAAGTCTGGTAAGCTAATTTTTACAGAAACCTAACTTAGGATAGGTTAGGTTTCTTTAAAAAGTCTGGTAAGCTACTTTTTACAGAAACCTAACTTAAATTTAATTACTTTTGCAAACATAATAGTTACTCACAACTTGACTAAAAATTACTACTCTGGGGTTGGTTCACAAAAAAATATTATGTGCTAATACGTACTAGCTTTTATATTATCTTTCATTTAACATGGTGACTTTGGTATTAAGAGGGGATGCCTGAAATGTCGTCTCCTACAGATTTCTGAATTAATATGCTTATTTAATAGATAATTCCCTAGTGCACCATATAAACGCAAGAAATAGTGGTCAAGCCGAACTAATTTCGAAGATATATCACTTTATAAATTTGAGTTAGCCCTATCTTTAACATAGCATGTTGAAAAAACACGGTAATTTTCCTAGTAAATATTAGATTTAAACTATTTGCCGCCTATAGATTTTTTCCAAAAACTAATATTATGTGCATAATTATTTATTAAGATTATTATACAAACACCTACCTGTGCGTTTTTAAAAGTTAGAAACCAAATTCTAAATAATTTCCCTATACCTCCTGTGTTAAAATATCCTCATATTCTGAAGACATCACATAGAAAACTCAATAAAAGTCTAGAATTGCAAGTTACAAGACATTTGATGAATCTTTTACATTAAAATATAGTTGAAATGTTGAAAAAAATTATAAAAATTGTTAATTTCAACAAAAAATATTTTCGGGTATCTCTACTTGGGCATCCCTATATGAAAAAACTATAGGTACGTTATAGCAGAGCAGATGATACTTTTTGTGAATCCAGCCCCTGGAGACAGCAACTCACGCACACATGCTCGCTCGTCAACGCGTTACACAGAGCGTTTTCCTAGTAAACCAGCAACTAACGGCTAAGAGGAATCAAAGTGACGTCACATAACCTCACCGTCTCGCTTTGGCGCGAAGAAATCGGGTCAGTTCGCCTTTTCAAAACACAATGGAACGATTCAGAAGTAATAAAAGTCTCGAAGAATGTCATCCTTGACGGTTGATAAGGATCTCGATGCGCAGGGCCGTATTATCCATAAAGGCAGCATATTGGCAGTCTGCCTAGGACCTACGAAGCTTTTGGGGCCTACGAAAGTGACAGAAAATTGATTTTAAAATGTCAAAACACCAAAAAATGCCCTGCGGGGCAGGTTTGTCAAATTAAAAAATATTTAATATTTCAACAAAATACATCTTATAACGTCTCAAAATTGATTTCAAAGTGTCCAAAAACCAAAAAACGCCTTGCGAGGCCCCCCACGTCCCCCTTAAGAGGGCTTGGTAGTGAGCGTGGCCTTGACGAGTTTTTTAATCGATTTTTATCAATATCTTTTTCCAGTGTAATTGTTAACAAAATAGGGCTATGGACGTGAATTCAGAACAATTCACTGAAAATAATTTCATGGTTTGGAATAAGCTATAAGTTTTATTGTGTCCAACAGGTGTTTAGAACCCGAAAATTTAGTAATTTAGTAATTCTCAGTAATTTTTTAGTGGACTAAATAAAACTAATGAATTATTCCAAAATATGAAATTATTTTCATTGAACTGTTCTGAATTCACGTCCATAGCCCTATTTTGTTAACAATTACACTGGAAAAAGATATTGATAAAAATCGATTAAAAAACTCTTCAAGGTCAAACTCACTACCCAGCCGTCTTAATACGGCCCCGTCGATGCGAGCTGTGTCCGGCAAGATGGCGGCGTCGCACAAGATGGCGGAAGTGCAACATGGCGGCCTGCGCGGCATACTGATGCGCACTTGATTGTTATCGATGCACTATTACGCGTTGCATCACACTTTAACGATGCAACTGCATAGGAATGCAACTCGATTTATGACCAACATTCAAGGTGGCATTTGATCTCAGCTGAACATGTGTGAACTTATAATCATTCTCTCTTTCTTGAACGTTTCACAAACTATTTTATTTTAATCTTGATATTTCGCTTTTTACAGTAGGCTTCATCAAGAGTTTTTTGACAGTTGTTTTGACAGTAAAAAAAACTGATGAAGAGGCGAAATATTGAGAATAAAGAGTGCCTGCAACCCATGGGTAAAGATAGTCCCATTGGCAAGGAAGGACGGTGGGAAGGAGTTGGTCGTGGAGTATTAGTGGTAACCTACCCAGCATTAACCTCTCGACTGAGGGAAACGTCGATATTACCTCAGTCAGGAAATACTGTCATCCTGAACCTCAGTCAGGACCTTTGATATTGGTCTTGTTGGTGAAATTAAATACAATGAAAGTAATTTTATCTTACGTAATATTTTCGTAGAACATATAACCGACAAGTCATTGACATATGATCAGGGTCCCGTGTCATCTGATCAATGTTCCCCTGTACATGGTCAGAGTCCCGTACAGTCTGATCAGTGTTCCCCTGTACATGATCAGAGTCCCTAACAGTCTGATCAGTGTTCCCCTGCACATGATCAGATTCCCGTACAGTCTGATCTCTCTTCCCCTGTACATGGTCAGAGTCCCGTGTCATCTGATCTCTCTTCCCCTGTACATGATCAGAGTCCCTAACAGTCTGATCAGTGTTCCCCTGCACATGATCAGATTCCCGCACAGTCTGATCTCTCTTCCCCTGTACATGGTCAGAGTCCCGTGTCATCTGATCTCTCTTCCCCTGTACATGATCAGAGTCCCTAACAGTCTGATCAGTGTTCCCCTGCACATGATCAGATTCCCGTACAGTCTGATCTCTCTTCCCCTGTACATGATCAGAGTCCCGTACAGTCTGATCAGTGTTCCCCTGTACATGGTCAGAGTCCCGTACAGTCTGATCAGTGTTCCCCTGCACATGATCAGAGTCCCGTACAGTCTGATCAATGTTCCCCTGTACATGATGAGAGTCCCGTACAGTCTGATCTCTCTTCCCCTGTACATGATGAGAGTCCCGTACAGTCTGATCTCTCTTCCCCTGTACATGATGAGAGTCCCGTACAGTCTGATCTCTCTTCCCCTGCACATGATCAGAGTCCCGTACAGTCTGATCAGTGTTCCCCTGCACATGATCAGAGTCCCGTACAGTCTGATCAGTGTTCCCCTGCACATGATGAGAGTCCCGTACAGTCTGATCAGTGTTCCCCTGCACATGATGAGAGTCCCGTACAGTCTGATCAATGTTCCCCTGTACATGATCAGAGTCCCGTACAGTCTGATCTCTGTTCCCCTGCAACGGCACTTGTTAGCGTGGGCCGGCGCGCGGCTCGTACAAGGAGAGAAAGCTCTCACGCGGACACCTGTTGCTCTCATAGCGGTCACGTGACCATCTTCATTCACTTGCTCGTGGCTTGCTGTCGAGATGGGAAGGTTCCAAATCCATCGTCATTCATCATCGTCATCGTCATCGTCATCATCATCATCATCATCATCATCATCATCATCATCATCATCATCATCATCATCATCATCATCATAATCATTCATCCGTACGTCGCCATTGGCTTAGTTAGTTGCAGAACAATACGATGCTAAACTTCACGAAAAATAGTCTCAACTGCATAAATCCTCTATCGATTATTGTGGATTGAAAAATCTGGGGTCCTATTCTATAACTTTTAAATTCCCGATTCATCTGGAATCGGATTCGGTACAATGTTAATTTATATGGCCGTGAATCGGATTCCACCAGAATCGGGAGTGTTAACATTAGAAAATAGAGTGCCTGATTTTTTAATTTCGATGCAAATTGACTATTTTAAATAGTGTTTAACGTCGCACTGTTCTGCCACTAAGCGGATGAATGATTATGATAGCTAGGTAGAGCCAAGATTGTATGGTTTTATCACTTTTAATCACGAAATTCGTCTGAAATCAAACTTCTATTTTGTGATTTTATATCTTAAAACCACCAAAACGCGAAATGGCCAATATTTAAAACGAAATTAAGTCAATTTTAAAACCCTCTAATCTTGGCTGTATAGATAGGTCAGGATTGTCGGCGGTCAGCCTGTGGCCTGGTTCGAGCTGTGACGTCAGCACTACAAGCGCATCAGACCCGTGAATATCTGGTGATGTCATCACGCATTAGAGAACATTCAGCCACATACAGCCTCGTGCTCTGCAGAAGTTGCGTCCGCAGTAGATATTATGATGTCAGTCCTCAACACCACAAGACCGTGAGCTAATCTTATGGACGGAATCCAGTAGACTCTGGGGGGAGAGTAATCTGGGGGGTTATTCTAAAACTTTAAAATTCCGGATTCGGCCCGAATACGATTCGGTGCAATGTTAATCCATATGGCCGTGAATCGTATTCGGGCCGAATCCGGAATTTCAAGTTTTAGAATAACCCCCCTGGACATTATTTTCAACATGGATATAATCACGGTCTTCTGAAATGTCCACTAATTTGCAAAAAAAAATAAAAATAAAATAATCTAGAAGGCCGATTTACCATGGCAACACAATTTTATCTGTAAAACTGCACTTTCGTTAGGGAAAACGTCGAAATAAAGCAGTACAACCCTCATATCTCAGTAAATCATCCAGGAACGTGTACATTTAAAACTGTTAGAACAGAATATTGTACCTGAGACACGATAAGTCGTTTTTTGAAGAAACCTAAGGGTGGGAAAGCAGCGTAATACACTTTTGAAAATATCAGCATATCTTTTCCTGTATGGCTGCAATGTTAAATTGAAAGAAAAACTGTATCTTTGAAGTGATATATCTCGGAAATTAGTTTAGCTTACCTTTTCTTGGCATATTATGGTGCAGAATGCAATTTTCTATATATATTCAGAATTTCGACGATTTCTTAGGAAAGGGGAAATATGATGGTCCCTCCTTAATTTACTGCACTATTGCACTATTTAATGCAACTGCAACTGTAACTGCAACATAATGCAACTGGAGATAAACTTAATGTATACTAAAAGTCAGCAAATTATTTTTTAGATGAAATTCAGCTTTTTTAAGTTGGAAGGATGCACAATGGACAATTTATTTACTACGTCATTGCTTCTTAAACATGTTCTGCAGTCTATTTTAGACGAAGTGGACACCACAATGACAATCGGATGCATTCAAGAGAGATGCTTACATTTAACTTCTCGACGTCAATAAATGCTGAGAAGTATGTTACTCCTAGGGATTCTAGAACTTTTAAATTCCCGATTCTGAATGAATTCGATTCCATACAATGTTAATCCTTATGGCAGTGACCGGATTCCATCACAATGGAATTGGGAACACGTTATAGAATAGGCCCCTTGTTCATCACGATATTCAGTGTACTCTTAGTCTTGTACGGAGCATACATCATGTGATCTTCATATGTAGTGGTACTCATGCACTGAGCATATCGCTCCGCCAATGATTGGCGAGTCTGCCAATGATTTGATAGTTCAGGATTCCTCTGCGCTGTTTCACTGGTTTATCTGGTGACGTCACCGATGAGGTTGATCCTGATCTCCCTGATCCTGCTCGACCTCCCGACTGGTTCCTCAGTCACGAGGCAAGAGTCCTGGTGGTGGATCAGTTACGCAACTACACAGTCATGTGTAGGTATTCTTGGACTCGAGTCATAGGGAAAATGCTAATATTTCAAAATAAAAACAATGAATATTTTTATCCATAAATAACAATATGACATTAGTCCAGTAATTCTAGTGAAAAAATCAGCATAACCCACCACTAATTGCAACAGAAGCGTTTTTGGTGCCGTTCGATTCAGAAAAGTGTCCTCTACAACATATCCAAAATCGACCAAAATCGCTGTACGGAAAAAGGGTTTTAATGACTTTTTAATTTATTTCCCATGTTAATTCAATCTTGCAAAAAAAAATTTTTTTCATGTACCTCCGATTTTGACGAAACTTGGCAGAATTGTTCACCATCCTAAATGAACACAAAAAGCTCTCAGAGCGTTTTCCTCTAAATCTCATCGTTTGGGAAATATGGACCTCGCAAAACGTCAAATTACACTCAAAGTGACTTAAATCTTCGAAAACATGGCTTTAAATGGGCCATATTTCCCAAACGTTGAGATTTATAGGAAAACGCTCAGAGAGCTTTTTGTGTTCATTTAGGATGGTGAACAATTCTGCCAAGTTTCGTCAAAATCGGAGTTACATGAATTTTTTTTTGCAAGATGGAATTAACATGGGAAATTAACTTAAAAAGTCATTAAAACCCTTTTTCCGTACAGCGATTTTGGTCGATTTTGGATATGTTGTAGAGGACATTTTTCTGAATCGATTCATGTATTGAAACCTTCTGTTGCAATTAGTGGTGGGTATAATCACACAATTACTGGACTACATCACTGGCCGGGATGGCGTTTTCCCGCCAAAATTTACACTGATTTTCAATTTCATATTTATGAATAAACATTTACACTTTTTTTGTTAAAATATTGTGATTTACTTGCAAATCTGTTGTTATTTTAATAAATTCATCATCATTTTCCGGTGCGGTTTCTATTCTAAAAAAGGCCCCCTGCTCCCTGACCTGATTCCAATCATCCTCCTCTGGGGCCTCTAGCTGTGTAGCCGTCTATCACATGCTGTAGATGCAGACGGTGACTTGTACCGACACTAGAGGCCGTGTAAACAAGTGAGGTCGAACCACTTCATCTGCTAAGTACAAAGCACTTGAGCCGCAAAGATGTCACACTCAGTCCCTAGGCGTTCCATAGGCGCGACCAGTGATCAACAGACATGGGCCCCACAATTAGGGGTGTAAAGACCAATTTACACGGTAAAATTTCATATAAAATCATTTACAGAAATAGAACTTGTTTTATATTATAAAAGATTTTACACACAACTCTTTTACAAAACTTTTTACCATCAAATTGTCTTGTTTACAGGGTAAAGTTTCTTTGAAGAAAAGTTTTTAAGATTTGATAGGAAATTTTACCGTGTAAATGGGGCTGAATGATCGGCAGCAGTGGTGCATAATTGGTACAAAATTCATGACTAATAAAAAATTAAAAAAATCAAATATGGATCATAGTTGTATTGAGACGGCTCCTTTACTGGATAAGGCTGCAAAAATCAGAAAGATGATTGCAAAAAGTTGCATAATTGGTGCAAAATTCTTGTATGAGTCTGAACTCGGTAATGTGTGGCATATTTCATGCAATCGTTCCGTCCCGATGATTTCGGATCCAGCAGTCGTCCATCGTTCCCTTGTTTTAGGCCACGACCGCTTCCGCCACACCTTTCCCTATATTCTTCATCGTCATCTCTCGAACCAATCATAATCATTCATCCGTCGCCATCAGCAGAACAGTGCGACGTTAAACTCCACCTAATTGAAACAAAAACGCATCTTTGAACGACTAAATCACTTCCTTATACGTCACCTTATCATACTTGTTCAAAACTAAAAGTGTATTTTCAATGTGACTTATCGATCTGCTTCAATGTGACTTAGAATCTGTCAGCAACTGCTTTACTGGATCTAGATGCTATTGAAGCTATCTCGATACTGTTTCCAACATTACTGACCCGCCTCGCCATTTGTATTGCCATTCATTCCATGACGAGTAATTCAACAATCAATTAATGTTCGGACTCGAATCAAAAAGCACTTAGCAAGGCATATAAAAGTTATGCTTTATGTGAACATTAGTTTGGAGCTTTCTAAACCTACTTTAAAACTCGGTTCTGTGAGTGCTTCCGGTTAAACATGATCTTATTGGCATCTGAAGTAAATTATTTGTAAATTGCGTTGATAAGATGTCAAATCCTGCTGAAATTCACTGCCTGTTTTAGACAGTTTTTAGTAAAACCATGAACTTATGAGAGTAACATTTCTATTTTCTTAAGTTCATAAAACTGTTCCCAAGTTCCAATGAGGAGGAAGAAAATAAAAATCAGTATTTATTACACACTTCTTCCAATATTGGTATTTTCTTTTCAAGAAACTACTAAACGTATCTTTACCTAGTTTTAAATATACTTGGTTCAATTCTATAGGATTTTAAATTCGGCAGCTTCAAACTATAATGACTTATTTTTCCTCGACGCTTTGTGATAGGTATCTCAAGAGTTCGCCTCAAAGTTTGGCTTTTCGCATAGTTATTGTTTTCTAAAATAATTGATTGGAAGGCAATTGGAAATGTCCAATATTCAGTTCACTTCAAACCGTCGCGACTTGCGTGTATATCAGAGTTGGGTAAGTTACTTGCAAAAAGGAACTTGTTACTCTGTAAGTTACCTGACCTCAAAAGGAACTAAGTTACTTGGTAAGTTACTTCATTTGAAAAGTAACTGAGTAGTTACCAAAAAAATCAAGTTACTTTTAAGTTACTTTAGAGTTACATTTCAACTTTTCAATACTTTAGATTCGTCTGATATAAAGTAAAATAAAATAAAACTTGGATTTGGATTTTCTGTCAAGATAGAAAGGGAGTTTGAAGATTGTAAAATTCCACCAAAATATAATATTTGTCAAATTAATATTTTACCTAAAAGTAACTTTAAAAGTAACGAAAATTAAGTTACAAGTTACTCTAAAATTGTAACTTAGATACTCAGAAAGTTACTAAGGATGAAAAGTAACTAGTTACCCCAAAAGTTACCCAGAAAGTAACTAGTTACTGGTAACTAGTTACTTTCGTTAAGTTACTACCCAACTCTGGTGTATATCGAAAAGTTATCACACTTCATGTTCGCATTATCGGTGACAATTATAGAATTTGTCATATCGATCGATCGATCGGTTCCGAATCCCGGATTAAACATTGTGAAGACGAGCTAACAGCTCACCTCGAATGTCCGAACGGGAAAAGCACGGTTTGTGAAAACGATTTTTTGAAATTTCTTTTCACTCTGATCAAATTTTAAAAAAATCAGATAGTAACGACCAATAACAGCTTAATAGAGTTAATAATGCCGCAAACTACTTTTGACACTTGGTACGACTTCAAAGTGTTAAATACGACTATTTTACCAAAAAATCGTAGTTAACACTTTGAGGTCGTAACAATATGTCATAGTGTACTCCAGTGTGTGGCATTATTTAGTCTATTAGGCTGTAATGGGTCGTTACTATCTGATATTTAAAAAAAAATCAGAGTGAAAAGAAATTTCAAAAAATCGCTTTGACGAACCGTGCTTTCCCAGGCCTCTTTAGGCAGGCCTCTGAATTACTGAATGGCGCACTGCATTTGGGCAGAGTGTTTTGCAATGAAGTGATGATGCAAAGAGACGCGTGCCAACCTGGTGATGCACATTTCAGCACGTATGATACCCGTGCTCAGTGAAACGCCTGCTTATTCTGTGTATTGTGCACTAATATGGCGGCTTGATGTGTGTATTGTGCACTAATGGCGGCTTGTTTTGTGGCGGCGAATACAAACGTAGAGAGACCGCAGGCGTGACGCAATGCTTCGATAGGCTTTGATTCGGGTTCTGAACATCCCCGTTCACTCGTGACACCTTGACAAGCACGTGCAACCTTCGCCATTTTGTAGGTGAATAAGCCCAACAATGTTCGAGAGATTATTTCAAGAGTTATAGAGAATAATATGTTATTTTTTGTGAATTTGTCCAATATGTACCTACTTCATTTGATTTTGATCTCCTAAAAAATATGAGGGGTTTTCAAATTTGATATTTGATGGCTTTTATGGAAAATATTGGTGAACTGTGTTCGAAAGTCAATCTATTCTCTAAAAATGTGTAGCTTTGAGACGGCTGAGTAGTGAGTTTGACTTTGAAGAGTTTTTTAATCGATTTTTATCAATATCTTTTACGAATGTAATTGTTAGTAAAATAAGGCTTTGTACGAGTCTTCAAAATAGTTCAATGAAAATAATTTCGTAGCTTGGAATGGTTTATTATTTGTATTGTGTCCTACATAAAAATAATTAACCATTCGAACCTATGGAATTATTTTCATTGAACTGTTCTGAATACTCGTACAAAGCCTTCTTTTGTAACCAATTACATTGGTAAAAGATATTGATAAAAATCGAAGGAAAAACTCTTCAATGTCACACTCACTACCCAGCTCACATATACAAAAATTGTGGTTTTAGAGGATGATCCTTTCTCTCACCAAAATGTGTTAAATCGAAACTCCAGTATTTCGAACGTAAGGAAAAATAACCAATCTTCAAATGTGTTTTATGTTTCAATAAACTTGCTGTTTAACCTCTTTCATTTGAATTTGGTTTTCGGCGTTCGGAAATCCGGCCGTTCAATTCCAGCAGAAAACGCACTTTGGCGAGCGAAAGGCGAAGAGACATCGATAACATTTGATTGAATTACCTGTCCAAAAGTTTCCTTAAAAGCAAGTCGTTTTAAATCGCGACTTTCCCTTCTTTTTTAAATAATATAAGTAATTGAAATCCGACTTTCACAAGTATTGAAGCACATTTGCTGTAAATCCAGTATTCATGAGCTCGTTACATTTGATTGATTCAGGGATGCAACTGGCGCCACCTAGCCTGTATAGGCGCCACCTTGGTATATAGTTGCGAATATAAGTTTAAAGTGTAGTAGTGTTTAACGTCGTACTGCTCTGCAACCAGTCTGATGACGACAGAGGAATTATGATGATGAAGAAAAGTATGGTGGACGGTGGGAAGGAGGCGGTAGTGGACTATTAGTAGGACACCCTCCCGGCATTTGCTCTCGACTGCGGCCGCGGGAAATGAACCCAGGACCTCCGAGGTGCAAGTCAACTGCCTGAGCCAACTTGCTCCGTGATCATTTATAAAACTTTACAAATTAACGAGGACATTTTAATGATAGGGCTCATAAAACATGGAATATAAAGGACAAACACCAATACCTCGTTTGTAAATAACAATTGAATATAAATAAACCGTCCGCCGTCTCGCATGTCAGTGTTAAACCCGCTGTCGTCGCGACGCCGGCACGCGACGCCGTGTGGAGACGTCGCTTCGCACTCCAGCATTGCTCCAGCGCTAGACGCGTGAACGACGTCCTAGCGACGCCTGCTGCGCGTGAACGACGTCCTAGCGACGCCTGCTGCTCGTGAACGACGTCCTAGTGACGCCTGCTGCTCGTGAACGACGTCCTAGCGACGCCTGCTGCGCGTGAACGACGTCCTAGCGACGCCTGCTGCTAGTGAACGACGTCCTGGCGACGCCTGCTGCTCGTGAACGACGTCCTAGCGACGCCTGCTGCGCGTGAACGACGTCCTAGCGACGCCTGCTGCGCGTGAACGACGTCCCAGCGACGCCTGCTGCGCGTGAACGACGTCCTAGCGACGCCTGCTGCTCCTAAACGACGTCCTAGTGACGCCTGCTGCGCGTGAACGACGTCCTAGCGACGCCTGCTGCTCCTAAACGACGTCCTAGCGACGCCTGCTGCGCGTGAACGACGTCCCAGCGACGCCTGTCAACGCCTGCTGCTCGTGAACGACGTCCTGGCGACGCCTGCTGCTCGTCAACGACGTCCTAGCGACGCCTGGCGACGCTGGCTGGAGACGTCACGTGCTCACCGCTCTCCAGCCAGCTCGCGAGACTCAACGCGTCAGTACAGCTCGTGAACGACGTCCTAGCGACGCCTGCTGCGCGTGAACGACGTCCTAGCGACGCCTAGCGACGCCTGCTGGAGACGTCACGTGCTCACCGCTCTCCAGCCAGCTCGCGAGACTCAACGCGTCAGTACTGCTCGTCAACGACGTCCTAGCGACGCCTGCTGCGCGTGAACGACGTCCTAGCGACGCCTGCTGGAGACGTCACGTGCTCACCGCTCTCCAGCCAGCTCGCGCGCAACAAGATCGTCAGTACAGCGCGAGACAGCGGCCGAGTAACACGTCTACATTCACTCTCTCTCTCTCTACCAACACGTCGGCCGCGCACCATGAAAACCCACATGAAGTGATTCAACATCCACTCAGCGTTCGTCAAATTATAGCAAAACGTTCCGTTGTAGTTCCGTTTGAATTCGACGAATCATATCATCGTATTTTTAAAAACATTCCATTTCAAATATTTTCGTTCGAATTTGAACTTCGAGTTCGATCCTTTTAAAAACATTCCAATCGGCTAATTTGAATTTGAACTTCGAATCCTCCGAAAACGTTCGATTCCGTGTGTCGTTCGAGCTGTTACCATGGCTACGGAGATGCTGTCCGACAAGCTGGAGTCGCGGCTCCACCTCAACAGCACCAACACGAAGATCGTCGGCGAGGACCGCATCAAGCGCGCACGGGACAACAACGAGGACATCGCCGTGCTGTCGACGTTCGTCCCGGCGCTGGACAAGAGCAAGAAGCAGGCGTTCGAGTGTGCGTTGAAGCACGCGTGCTTGCTGGGCGACGCCCGCCTCGCGACCACAGGTAATCACGCGCAGACGGCGTCGAATGTCAGACTCAATCGGGGCTCCTTGGTGGTTCTTGAATGGCCTTTATAACTTAAAAATGCGGAAAAATACGCCCTGCGGGGCAACAATTGGTAGATTTTTTAATTATGTTTGTTCATTTTAAGGTGCTGCAAGCGCGAGCGATTTTGCTGCCTTTTGTAGACACTTTTTGCGATACGATTGGAGACGAAATGGGTAGACTAAATGATTTGAAATTTTTATCGTGATTAGATAAAAGATAAACTTAGGGTTATCCCTTGGTACATTTTTAATTTTTTGTTTCGTTAATTAGTAATAATTAGTGGATTGGGGGTGAAAAATTAGCTTTTTTCTTGTCTCCCTGGGTGCCGTAAAAAATTAAATTTCAAAAATGTGCCAAGTGATAACCCTAAGTTTGTCTTTCATCTAATCATGATTAAAATTTGAGATCAATTGGTTTCCGGGTTTGGTCTCCAATCGTATCGCAAATTTCAGAGTTTTGCGCGGTTTTGTTGAATAACCGGCGCCTAATTAACGATGCAATAAGCAAAAATAAAAAAGTGCTACTAATATCCAATCAGACTGATCATGTGAACATCCTGTAAAAGTTACACTCACTTATGAAACAATTTTTCTCTCTCAATTTTCTAAAACGGCCGAGCGCTAGTATCACCTTAAAGTCTCAGAATCACTATACAATAGTTAAAAATTAAAAATTAAAAAAAAAATGTGGGCTAATTGTCAAAATATCAAAATAAAAAAGTAATTTAATTGAACTATTGATTTTGAATTCAATTCAATTCAAAATAAAAAAGTAATTTAGTCAAATATCTTATGAAAGAACATGGAAATTCGTATTAGTCGTATATACTCATAATAGACAGAGAAGTAGCTTGTAAATGAACCATGACCGTTTTGTACCCGAAACTCAACTTTTTTCCAATATTACCAATTTTACCGTTTTTTTTAAATACCTGTAATTTTCCATCTCTATACCTATCAGTTTTCCTGCAGTTGCCTGTAGAAGGACTGTTCTGTTTGTCCCAATGAGCCGCGCTAGTTTCCAATGCGTTGCGTCGCAAAAGGAGCGGTATCGTGATATTGACAAGCTGTTTAGCACGGGGTAATTGCAGATGCAAGTAGTGGTCAGGTACTAAACGTGCAATTACATCACGTCAAGCAGCATGTCAGAGAGTAGAAACTACGCTGTCAGGTTTCAGGCTCATTGCGTCGGCGCGTGGACATGGCCGACAGATTAGTTGGGGCAAAGAAAATGTCTCTAAGTAGAAGAGGAAAATCCACAGTGTTTTACGACATGTTGAGATAAAATTTGTGATTGAAGACCGGTTTGGTAAATTCAAGAGAAAAAGAAGCAATCAAAACAAAATACAAACGAAGGGTACAGTGACACATTCAGATGAAACTGAGATAAACGAAGTTTTCTGTTGAAACTTGTATCTATCTTCCACACAAATCGATATTTCAATTGCGTTTTTTCAAGACTTTGTGGCGATATTTTCCTAAAAACCGAGAGTATATTCTGAAAGCTCATAAAAAATCACTGCAAATTGACACATTCAACTAATGTTTTCAAACAATGACTTATAGTGTTTATTCCCTACCCTTCAAATATATTTATAATTTGCTATTTTACTTTAAAACATACAAATTTTAATAGCTCGAGATCACAGAAAAACGATCAACAATTAAATTATAAGATAAAGCTAACTAAAACAATAGGTGAATACGAAAAATTCTGAAAGAATCTTTCAAACTAACGAAACAATCGACGACAAAATTAAATTTGACAAACAAACAACAAAATCAAACAACCCAACCGAACATTTGAAATTGGGGACCGTTGTAGAAATCGACGGTTGCGTCAAATTTTACCAAAATGCGGAAGTCTCCCGAAGGCCCATTATTTACTTTTGTCACTTTTTTATATAAAAATTACACATATTACAGATACACATTTTCATACACATACCTTTTATTAGTTTTTGGAAATAATCAATCGGCAAAATAAAGTTTAAATCCTATATTTACTAGGAAAATTACTTTTTTTTCAACTTGCCATGTTAAAGATAGGGCTATAACTCAAATTAAAAATGATATAGGTATCTTAAAATTATGTCAGCTACCCCACTTTATCTTGCGTTTAGGTATGGTACAAGGAAATGAAATAAGCATTTTAGATCAGATATCTATCGGATACCTCTACTTAAGGTGGCTTTATATCACGTGACTTTTTAACCAAAAAGCTACACATTTTCTATTGGAAGGGTTCAGTTTAGCAAATACTTCTCACTCATCAGATAAGTTAGGACACATCTGTTGGAACTTATCTACGCAGAAAAGAACTGCGAAAATAACATATTAGATGATTTTACTTCCTTGCACCTAAATATTCTCAAATCAAGACCTGAAGTTGAAGGAAATCCTATGAGTTGCCAAGAACAGCAAACATTACTCTAATAAAAAGGCACATATGCATCACAAACCTGACGCAATGTCAGAATGAATAACATGCGCTCTTTCTTCCTCTTTCCAACGAAATGTTGAGATATTAATTATATCCACTATTATGAATGTAATGGTTAAATGAACCGTACTTGGTTTTGACAGTCTTCACACGCGTACTTATACACGATATTTGTGTTGTTTTTATTATAAAACCACTGCAAAATTAAATAATATTGACTGCAAATATTGATAATCTCCAGTATGCAGTGAATTTCCTTCATAAA
Organism: Leuctra nigra; assembly: GCA_934045905.1. Lineage (NCBI taxonomy): Eukaryota > Metazoa > Arthropoda > Insecta > Plecoptera > Leuctridae > Leuctra > Leuctra nigra. The sequence continues at coordinate 7,271,500 of OW203769.1, read as the reverse complement.
TCACCTTGGATTATTCAGCATGAACGATGTAAGGTATGTACTCATAGGTAACTATTTCTTTTGATCGGATGTAGAGAAATAAAGTCACGTGATATACAGCCACCTTAAGGAACCCCCTTAAGAAACAATTAGCCCCTCAGGTAACACTATGGGCTGGTCTATTGAGATATCTAATTTCCGTCTGAGTCTGCTCATCTCCGATGATGCAACTCCCTCAAAGTCCCGTGTTATTCGGTTGTCACGGTAACGACTGCAGGGCGATGTCTGGCCGCGTAATGGCGGCTGATTGAATGGAATTGCGAACGAGATAATTGACCTGGGCGGGTCTCGACGTTCGGCAAACAATCCCGGAGACGCGACGGGTCAATTGCTGTGTAGACATTGATGACGTCACGAGGATCATCTAGCGGCCTTGGGCACGGTGAGCACTTGAGCGTGGAGGACTTGAGACATTTTCACTGTAATAGGCAGTGGCACTTTGAAAAAATAAAAAAGTTTGACTTAAGAATCGCGTAAAAATTAAAAAAATTAAAGGACCATAAACAATGCTATAAAATATGTAAAAAATTAGTTGAAAACTCAAAATTTAAAAATATAAAAAATCCCCCACTTAATTATAAAATAAAATAACTCTGAATTGTAGAAAATCACAAAAAAAAACTCCTGAAAAATGAACCACAACAAAAAATTATCAAATCTAAAATAATCATAAAAATGAAATCGCGCATGGTTTCGGAACCGTGGAATAGAAAAGCAGTTATCCCTGCGGTTTTTCTTCCGGAACAAAACCGCAATGATGACTGCTCTTCAATCATAACAAATGTCACATAACTATTTAAATATGATATTAAAAAACTCGTGATTTAATGTCAACTAATGTGTGTCGTGCGACGACTCGGATAAACTGGGAGTAATACACGTCCGTCCTGGATATAAGTTGTAATCTTGTATCTGAGCACGAACATGCAATGATGTTCTAATGGGTTGATCCGGGAATAAGACACCCCAGACACGGTGTTCATCCCAGGCACGGTGTTTATCCCAGACACGGTGTTCATCCCAGACACGGTGTTTATCCCAGGCACGGTGTTTATCCCAGGCACGGTGTTTATCCCAGACACGGTGTTTATCCCAGACACGCAGCGCAGCTGGCCATGTGACACGCAACGGAACGCAACCATCAGGAATAGATAGACACTACTTAGCCCAACCTCTCGTGGCAATCAACTACCATTTCTAGCAGTCTCATTCCGAGGTGTCAACAGCTAAAAAAAAATCAGTGTAGGTACATTTGGAAAAAAAATAAAAAAAAAACATAAAAATTATATAAAAATTTTAAAAAATAATATCGAATTCATTAAAAAAAAATTAAGTATGTAAAAAACAAAATCACAATCAAAAACCAAAAAATCACACAAAAAATAAAAAAATAAAACGTAAAATATTTGAAAAATAAAAAAATTATTTGAAAATTGAAAAAAATTAAATATTAAAAAAAAATAAAAAAAAAATATTAAAAAAATAAAATAATAAATACCTAACAAAAATTTAAAAATAATAAAATAAAATAAATTAGCTGTAGGTACACTAAAATGTATTGATTGCATTTCTCCAGCTAATGGCGACGTATTGCATGCGAATTCGTATGAAACTTACTGCTCTTTACTGACCTTGCAAGACAATCGATCCACTCGTCAAAGAAGCAGTGAGAATTTAGCTGAATAAACTTGACAAATATTCCAAAACAAGCATAAAATGTTCGTGGAATGTCAACAGATATCCAAGGTCTCGACAGATTTGTTTAAAAATTTGCAAAAGCTTCTAAAATGTTGGTCCGAATGACCATGCAAAATCTTAAGTTGGTAAAACGGTTCCATTTTGAAATTTCGACAAATCACAGAATCTCGATCAAACGTCATGCAAAACACGGGACATAGTCAATAAAACCAAATAAGGTCACGTGACAGCTGTCAGCCAATGAGAGGTGCTTTGACTTGACAGTAAAAGAGGTCTGGCAATGTGATGAATTGAGAACGCCTGAGACATGGCTTCCCATGTTCGCATGTCTTGTCCTCACCATGTTCTCATGTTCTTGTCGCTGCGTCTTAAATACCTTGTGAGATAACAACAGCCCGTTCTCTTCCTCATTGTCGAGCAACTAGAAGCTAGGGATTGGATGATAGCGACGTGATAACAAGGAGGCGGTAGTGGCCTAGAGCTGGCGTACTCTTCCAGAACTGGCTTAAAGGGTTTAATGTGTTGTGGTTCTTTTCTGTTTTGGAAGAACCAGAACTTATCGTGGTGGTGCAATTGATCTCAAATTTTAATCATGATTTGATAAAAGTCAACATTTTATAAATTAAATTTCATACAGCACCCAGCGAGACAAGAAAATAGACCTTTTTTTCACCAAAAATCAACTAATTAAATCAAAAAATTAAAAATGTACCAAGTGATAACCCTAAGTTTGTCTTTTATCTAATCATGATTAAAATTTAAAATAATTTTGTCAACCCATTTTGCCTCCAATCGTATCCAAAAAGTGCCTGCAACAAGCGGCAAAATCACTTGCGCTTCCTGTATCGTATTCGTAAAATACGTTCTTCTTTTACCATATTTTGATCATGCTGTCAAACAAAATATTTTTTTTTATTATAAACGCAGTGTTTTGGAATATTTACGCAGAGACTGAGGTTCCCATCGAACTTCGCCTTCCTGGCCAAAGCTTGTGTACCGACAGTCGATCTAGTTGAGTTCTGGGACATGAGCGTGGTACTGACTGAGAGAAGTCGTGCAGACGGGAATGTCTGGAATGAGGCGACGCAAACTGTGTGGCGTACAGGAATGCGATCCAGATGCTGTGACGTCACTCATTACATCTCATCCGGGTGGAGGCGTTCAGACGATATGTTGACCCACAACTTTACTAGCAACCTCGGTGGTAGAAGGGCGGAAGTCTCGATGTTGCGCTGCACACTTTTGGAACGATGTAGTCAAGCTTTATCAATTGCCATTTCAGTCAGATGTCAACAAACACAGTTATATTGAAGTATTTTCTTACACAATGATTCATGTCACCATTACAAATATGATTAGATGATTTTTTTAGCTCCATAATAAATCGTTGAAATGCAGTGTTACAAATACAAAGTGCGTGATACAACATAAAAGTACACACCAAAAAGTAAATTTTAGAAGGTTAAAATATCTTGAAATCTAAATATCTAAATATCTTGAAAATGCCTCTTGGAAGGCAGTTTTGGTGTCTTTTTAACTTGATTCGGATCATTTCATATTTATTTGTGTATTATTTATGGCGTAACGGGTTCACATATTTTTAAAAAGCAACTGTGAAAGTAACTGCTGACATTAAAACTGTAACTGTAACACTGATACATTTTAAAAGTAACTTTGCCAACACTGTTGAAATGGTATCCGGGCCTTCTGCCCCTGAGGTATGATGATGGACGTGGTTAGGGCACCTTCCCTAGGCAAACCTCATGGATTAGCGTCACAACTTTGTTCCTTCGCTTCGCTCTCTGCTGAGTGTAATGTGAGAAAGTGTTATTGTTCTGTGTATTGAGGGCAATTAGATCACTCGCATGCAGGACAGTCCCTGGCCCCCGGGGCAGCGCTTACCCTTGCCCTCCCTGCATACGAAGCAATACTAGTGAGTGATTTAGTGCGGATAGATGCTGTGTTGCAACGTGTGCAATATGATCAAGAACTCATTGCACCTCGGGGCTATCGTTCAGGACACTCGCATGCAGTGACAGTCCCTGGCCCCCGGGGCAGCGCTTACCCTTGCCCTCCCTGCATACGAAGCAATACTAGTGAGTGATTTAGTGCGGATAGATGCTGTGTTGCAACGTGTGCAATATGATCAAGAACTCATTGCACCTCGGGGCTATCGTTCAGGACACTCGCATGCAGTGACAGTCCCTGGCCCCCGGGGCAGCGCTTACCCTTGCCCTCCCTGCATACGAAGCAATACTAGTGAGTGATTTAGTGCGGATAGATGCTGTGTTGCAACGTGTGCAATATGATCAAGAACTCATTGCACCTCGGGGCTATCGTTCAGGACACTCGCATGCAGGGCAGTCCCTGGCCCCCGGGGCAGCGCTTACCCTTGCCCTCCCTGCATACGAAGCAATACTAGTGAGTGATTTAGTGCGGATAGATGCTGTGTTGCAACGTGTGCAATATGATCAAGAACTCATTGCACCTCGGGGCTATCGTTCAGGACACTCGCATGCAGTGACAGTCCCTGGCCCCCGGGGCAGCGCTTACCCTTGCCCTCCCTGCATACGAAGCAATACTAGTGAGTGATTTAGTGCGGATAGATGCTGTGTTGCAACGTGTGCAATATGATCAAGAACTCATTGATGTTCATGAATACATCGTCAACAATCGAATTATTACAACGTGGGAAATAGTTGAAGTCTCGAAGTAGGCTTATAATGATACAAAACATTTATAGAAATAAATTCTAGGTGGCAGTAATTTTAGCCGCCATTTTGAAAAATACTTAATGGAGATAGTATTTCTATAAATATCGTCATAAAGTCCATATTTCACTATAGGTACAATTCAAGTTGGACAATTTGAAATTCTAGCCAATGAAATATTGTTTTGAATGAAACTCTGAAATCCAATGGGCTTATGATTGAAATTGTCCAATTTGAATTGTATTTATGGTTTGCTCGTGACATCATCTCATTGTTGAGCGGCCATATTGGTGTAACATGTCAGAACTGCTGTCAATCTTTGTTTTGGTATTTTGGTGATGTAATAATGGTTACCTGTGCAATTGTAAACTTCAGAAGAAGTTCTTAAAGCCCTATCACACTGAGTTGCAACCCGTGTATGGAACCGGCGGTTGGAACATATGGTTGGCCGCGCATGTGCAGAGACTAAATTTCGTCAACCCGCGGGTTGGGTTGAAAAATAGAGAAGTCTCTATGTTTCCGGTTCCAACAATTTGTTGTGGTACCACGTGACGTGAACTTACCAATAGGATGCTATAAATAATAGCTATAAATCATATTTATCAGATGAATATTTAACTTGAACATGAGTATGGATAAATATTGCGTATTATTATTAACTTGTACTTACTTAAATATCTTTCTTTCACAAGTAATCACTCAAAATATGAGATTTGGATTGCCGCTGTCAGATTTGTTTATTCTTTATACTTTTATGTTGGTTACTATGGCAACCTAAACCGGAACCGGAAACGGTGCTTTCTGCGCAACTCATGAGTGTCAATTGTGAACCAACCAACATCAAACCAAACCGTTTCGTGTGATAGACTTTTGCCTTTTGTTGCAACCAAAGTTTCCATACGCGGGTTCCAACCAATGGTTGCAACTCAGTGTGATACCCACTTTATAGGTATAAAACCACCTCATGTACCAAATATCTTTGATTAACCGCTAATAATTAGCTTAAATCGACATGACATCTGTACACCAAAATGGTTGAAATTTACTTTTATACATTGTTGATGAAAAACAAAAGAAGCTCGTGCAAACTAGATAAATGTGAAAACTAATAAGTGTAGCTAATTTTTGTGTCAATCTTAGAAATATAGATAAACAGTGTTGTGATTAGATAATTTTATTTTTTATCTAGATAGAGATAAAGATAACCTGTCAAAAATGTATCTAGATAAGATCGATAAATGTCCAAGAAATCATCTAGATAATAGATAAAGATAAAGAATATTATCTAGATAATTGTAATAGGTAATAGATAATTCTTTTACCAAATACTACCGTTCCCTAATTATTTTCGAATCCTAAATTCAGAACTCGAGTTTTTAAAAAATGGGGCCGTCAAAACAAGCCAACTAATGCGACTAAACGAAAATGAGTTTCCTTTTTCATATGCATTTTGAATTTTATATTTGTTATCTAGATAATTGGCAATAGATAACAATATTTTTATCTAGTTAAAGTAAAGATAACAAATTATTTAATTATCTAAATAAGATAATAGATAAAAAATAATTATCTAGATAATTTTATCAAGATAAGTCACAACACTGAATATAAACGTCATCTCATACAATATTTAAAAAATCTGAAATGTATCTATTTTTACGGTATTCACATATTTCATAATTGTAAAACTATGGTTTACCAAGTGCAGTATCCGCTGCCTTGTAATGCTATGTAATGAATGCATCTACTGTGAGTTCACTCGGAGGGAAGTTGCCCAAGATGTTTGTTCAGGACTGCTTGTTTACGTCGGCGTCCCCCAACTGTCAGGCTCGGTGTCTGAAGCCACCGGAAATCACGCTTTAAATTACACAACATCGGAAGACGCTTCAGTTCAGAAGCTCTTGGCCAATTAGCTGATCATTTCTCAATATCAACACAAAACAACATCCGATAAACGGTTCATTTTTCAATTCTACATACCTGATGATGTCCATTTTCTCGATTTTGCGTTGCTCTCTTTTGGAATGATGTATAGTCAAGGTCTGTCAATAGGGAAGTCTCATGAAATTTTATTCTAGTAAATTTCTATAAATAAACACAAATAATAATGACAAATACACTTATTACCTGTGAAATCTTAAATTTTCATTCATAAAAATCGAGTTCAAATATCATATGATTTTTGGCGGGAAAAACGGCCTTTAACAAGAATCAGAACTGTGATGTCATTTCCAAGTCTTGAACATTGTGTTGACATGGGGATTCCCTTGTTGCCATGGCAATATAGCAAACTGTGATGCCATTGCCAATTTTCCTGTTTTTAAATGAGAGGAGATCTATCAAACTTTGTAAATTAATAACATGAGAACTATTCGTCCAACAACAAAAATAATACCACATCTGTGTTCAGCAACATATCAACTTTCATAAAATAAATATTATTCTGAATTCTAATCTTCACGAGACTTCCCTATTGCCATTTGACTGATGTCAAAAAATACAGTTACACTGAAGTATCTCTCTCTTACACAATGACTCATGTCACAGTTACAAATATGATTGGATGAAGACAGAATTACTGGGCTCACCTCAAGAACCATTGAAATTGACTTTCGCTCATCTACTTCTGAACACTCTGAGGTACAGAACATATCAGAGGTTCTCTGACCTTGAAGAACTTTCTAATCTATTTTTATTAATATCTGTTACCAATGAAATTGTTAATAAAATATGGCTTTGTACGAGTCTTCAGAACAGTTTAATGAAAATAATTTCATAGTTTGGAATGGTTTATTAGTTTTATTTTGTCCTACAGACGTTTAGTGTCTGAAAATTAGTAAAATTATGGCACTAAACATCTGTAGGACAAAATAAAACTAATAACTTATTCCAAACTATGAAATTATTTTCATTGAACTGTTCTGAAGACTCGTACAAAACCTTATTTTATTAACAATTACATTGGTACAATATATTGAAAAAATTGTTTAAAAAACTCTTCAATGCCACGCTCACTACTCAGCCGTCTTAAAATAATATAGATTTTTCTTCTCTGCCTTATTTCTTGAACGCAACGCCTTATCACGACCCCCTCCCAAGGATCGTATTTAACGTGACAACAACTTGTCCATGGTGACTAATGCGTGGATAGTTCCCAGCCTGCATCACGCGTGGACGTGTGGAGTGTGCAGGAGGTGTTATTTGTCCATGGTGACTAATGCGTGGATAGTTCCCACCTTGAATCACTCGTGGACGTGTGGATGAGCCACGAAGCTGTTACTTGTCTCCATCACGTCGCTGATAGCGCATGAGTAACAACAACCTGATGTTATCAAACACCTTGCATCGGCCACATGTGCAAGGACACGAAGCAACAGTCATCCATCAGCATTGTTAGCGGCAGAGCCAAGCACAAGCGTGAATCAGTCTTGATTACATGCATCTGAAGCGCGCAGGCATCTTTCTTAAGAGGCAAACGGAAGCGAACAGGAATCGCACGGTTCGTCAGAGCGTTTTTTTGAAATTGTGTCTTCCCACTTAATAATTTTAAAAAATCAGATAGTAACGACCCATTACAGCCTAATAGACTAAATAATGCCGCAAACTGGAGTTCATTATGACCTCTGGTGCGACCTCAAAGTGTTAAATACGATATTTTTCGTTTATTTTATTAAAAATATCGTATTTAACACTTTGAGATCGCACCTGAGGTCATAATGAACTCCAGTTTGCGTCATTATTTAGTCTATTAGGCTGTTATGGGTCGATACTATCTGATTTTTTTAATTATTAAGTGGGAAGACAAAATTTCAAAAAACGCTATGACGAACCGTGCGATTTCCGTTCGCCTCCGTTTGCCTCTTAAATGGGCTTGGCAGTGAGCGTGGCCTCGAAGAGTTTTTAATCGATTTTTATCAATATTTTTTTACCAATGTAATTGTTAACAAAATAGGGCTTTGTACGAGTATTCAGAACAGTTCAATGAAAATAATTTCATAGTTTGGAATAAGTTATTAGTTTTATTTTGTCCAGCAGATGTTTAGTACCATAATTTTACTAATTTTCGGGTACTAAACATCTGTAGGACAAAGTAAATCTAATACACCATTACAAGCTATGGAATTATTTTCATTGAACTGTTCTGAATACGAGTACAAAGCCTTACTTTGTGAACAGTTACATTGGTAAACGATATTGATAAAAATCGATTAAAAACTCTTCAAGGTCAAACTCACTACCCAGCCGTCTTAATCATGATTGGATGAAAGACAAACTTAGGTTTACCACAATTGGTACATTTTTAATTATTAATTTTTGGTGAAAGATTGTATATTTTCTTGTCCCAATAGGCGCCGGATGAAATTTAATTTTTAAAATGTGCCAAGGGATAACCCTAAATTTGTATATTATCTAATCATGAATAAAATTTGAGATCAATTGGTTCACGGGTTTGGTCTCCAATCGTATCGGAAATTTCATAGTTTTCAGCGATTTTGTTGAATAAACGGCGCCTAATTAACAATGCACGAAGCAACAATGAAAAACTTAAAGTGCTACTAATACACAATAATGTGAACATCCTGTCAAAGTTACACATACACTTGCGAAACAATTTCTCTCTAAAAAATCTTTATGATTTTTCATTTGTAAAGCGTCAACTCTTCTGAAAAGCCACTTCCATGACATCATTTTGAGATTCGATCGTCTTTCTTGACTTCGGTTTTTCTCCCTACTACTAGGCCACGACCGCCTCTTCACCAGCGTCAATCCTGACCTATTAATCCTCTTCATCATCATCCTGTGCCATCAGCCTCCTAGTTGTGAACCGTGTGACGTTATTCTAGCTGTTGCTCTTGCACATGCGCGGCTGTGGAAATGGGATGTGAAATATCATGTGAGGTCGGCGATGTTCAGCTGATGTTATCACTTCAAGACATTCCTCTGAGGACTCATTCATTACTCACGTAATTCACCCGAGACATGATGCTAGCTTCTGCAATACAGACCAAAACTACACCATCACAAACACACCGGCTAGTGAGTTTGACCTTGAAGAGGTTTTTAATCGATTTTTATCAATATTTTTTACATATGTAATTGTTAACAAAATAGGACTTTGTACGAGTATTCAGAACAGTTCAATGAAAATAATATCATAGTTTGGAATAAGTTATTAGCTTTATTTTGTCCCCCAGATGTTTAGTGCCATAATTTTACTAATTTTCGGGCACTAAACGTCTGTAGGACAAAGTAAATCTAATAAACCATTACAAGCTATGGAATTATTTTCATTGAATTGTTCTGAATACTTGTACAAAGCCTTATTTTGTTAACAATTACATGGTAAAATATATTGATAAAAATTGAGTAAAAAGCTCTTCAAGGTCAGACCCTCGCACTGACGTCAGTGCCCCATCCGTGACCGGAAACTAAGAAGGGGTGAAATTCTGCTCATGGGCCGAAAACAACATTTTTTTTGACGCATCAGCTCTTCCGACACCAACTACCATCCATTGAAACACATTCCTTAGGAAGTCGTACTGGGGCTTTAACGTTTGTTTTTCATATTTAGTTGAACAGTTTTTGTACGCCCTTTTTGTTTTTCAAGTGGCTCGTATTAAAGAGGATGTCACATTTATTATATCCAACAGCTGTTAGTAAAATGTGTTATTTTAAAGAGGATAGCTCACTCGTGATTCTTCTATGTAAACAACCTGCTAGAAGTAACACATACATCATTTCCTTGACTCGCAGTCGCACCTCAATGAAACTTATTCTGAATAAATTCATCAGTTCTTCCTATTAGAGTTCGTTATTACGACCCAGGTTTAATTCCCTCAGGCGTGAGGCAAATGCTCGGAAGGTTTCCTACTAAATGTGCTCGACATCCTCAGCAGTCCTCATGCATGTGACCTGTTACCATGACAATAATGGCTGAATTACACGATTCAAGTTTCCTTGAATTCATTCAACCCTTTCAAGGGGGTTAAATTCAAGACTTGGATCGTCTTAATGAAAACATTGAAGCATTCCAAGTCTTGATTTCAAGACAAATATTCAGCCTGTTCAATTAGAACATGTCCTATTTTCCTTCAAGTCTTGAAATACTTCAACAAATTGTTAATTTCAGCGCTACTTCAATCAACAATACACATTAAATCGTCTAAATTCTCCTTCAAGTTTCCTTGAAATCAAGGGTTGAATTCAACCCCTTCAAGGAAACTGAACCGTGTAATTCAGGCTTTCTAGAATACTAGTACTTGACTTATAAACTAGGAAAACGCTCTCTATAACGCGTTGACAAGTGAGCCTTTGTACTGCATGAATAATTGGTATGCGTTTGCAAGTTTCTGCTAAACGAAATGCATCAAAGAAGTAGTGATAACATATCTGATATTTCCCCCCAAGAAATAAGAAATATGGCAATTATTTTCAAACACCCATAAAATGTCTTTAAAATATAAAAAAGTCTGAAAATTGCCAAAAGTACCTGCAATTGGTCCCGATGACCATGCAATATTGAAGTTGTTCGGTCTAACTGTTCTAATTAAATATTACAAAAGTCAAATGGTCCTGTTTAAAAACTATACACGAGGCCGCTCATATGACACTAGTGTGTACAAAATGTTCGATCGATTGGTTGAACGGTTTGTCTGGTTTTGGTACTCGCTGCAGAGGCGAGGTCGCCCCGCCCTATTTTGACCCGAGCGCGCTGTGCCGGGCTATTTTGGGGCATGCGCCGCGTGTCCTTGAGCCGTGGCCTTGACGACGCCGCGGTTTGTTTACGCGATACCACGTGACCAAGTGGGCTGGAGCCTCCCACGCGTCGTAACACCTGTAGCTTCGTAGTCTCATATTGAACCTTATGGCAGAGCGCGCTAAGGGTTAATGTACAGTGGATTAGGATAGTAATTTCGACCTTATGCGCAATCACAATAGAGATAAAATACTAAAGAGTTCGTCACCTTTACGGAAACAAGTCCTGACATTAGACTTTCAAAGATGATTTTACCGGACTTTATAGGTTATCAGTTCATCGAACAATATACTACAGTAAAAACCTCAAAACACCTTTTCCAACATTTCAGCTACAAGCTATTGCCTAAACATGACACGATTTTACTTGGATAAGAAAACATGGGGGAGAAAACTCAATTTATCTCAGAATCTAGAGACACGAGAATAGTTTAATTTTCCGAGGGATTGTCTATGGCATGGTTATTTTCAGTAGTAACTTCACAGCAAGTTATGAAGTTATGAAACTATGCCCCTATTGGTTGAGAGCGATTTTGCCGCTTTTTTGCGGGCACTTTTTTGGATACGATTTGAGACAAAATGGGTTAAAGAAATTATTTGACATTTTAATCATGATTAGATAAAAGACAAACTTAGGGTTATCACTCTTGGATATTTTTTGATTTTTTGATTCGTTAAGTAATAATTAGTTGATTTTTTGTGATTTTTTTATATTTGCCTGTCTCAATGAGTGCCGTATGAAATTTAATTTTAAAAATGTGCCAAGTGATAGCCCTAAGCTTGTCTTTCATCTAATTATGATTAAAATATCAGATCAATTGGTTCACAGGCATGGTCTCCAATCGTATAGGAAATGTCATAGTTTTGCGCGGTTTTGTTGAATAACCGGCGCCTAATTAACAATGCAAGAAGCAACAATGTAAAAGTGCTAATATACAATCAGACTGATCATGTGAACATCCTATCAAAGTAACACCCACTTTTGATAAAAATGTTCTCTCTCAACTTTCTAAACGGCCGAAGTATGATGCCGATGAAGGATGGACGATGAGCCACACTGGAATGGTTGCTCGAGTCTGGAGGACGTGTTAATCAGCCTATGATGACGTCATGCAATTAGCACGCGGTGAGGAGCAGTGTGGGAAGGTTCCGCACTAATAGGCCACGACCGCCTCCTTCCCACCATCTGGCATTCGAAAAATGCACACGACGGTGACATTGGAGTTATTTCATCGATTTACGATAGATTTTGAAGTAGAACCATTTGGTGATACTAGCGCTCGGCCGTTTTAGAAAATTGAGAGAGAAAAATTGTTTCATAAGGGAGTGTAACTTTTACAGGATGTTCACATGATCAGTCTGATTGTATATTAGTAGCACTTTTTCATTTTTGCTTATTGCATCGTTAATTAGGCGCCGGTTATTCAACAAAACAGCGCAAAACAATGAAATTTGCGATACGATTGGAGACCAAACCCGTAAACCAATTGATCTCAAATTTTAATCACGATTAGATGAAAGACAAACTTAGGGTTATCCCTTGGCACATTTTTTATATTTAATTTTATACGGCGCCCAGGGAGATAAGAAAATAGTTAATTTTTCAGCAAAAATCCATTAATTATTACTAATTATCGAAACAAAAAATTAAAAATGTACCAAGGGATAACCCTAAGTTTGTCTTTTATCTAATCACGATTAAAATTTCAAATAATTTGGTCCACCCATTTCGTCTCCAATCGTATCGCAAAAAGTGTCTACAAAAAGCAACAAAATCGCCCGCGCTTGCAGCACCTTTTGCTTCGACCTTCAAATTTAATGACGAACACATTCAATATCTTGGCCCAAATTTGATTATGCTATAAAGTCAATGATAAAGTATCATATACTTTCTCAGCTTTGATATAAGTTTGAGCAGGCGCGTAGAAACTAAATTTGCAAGGGAGGAGTGGGGGATAATATTGAAAAATAACTATATACTAGTGTATACGAAGACAATGGGGGGTCTGGAGGAAGGCCCCTCAGCAAAATGCGGGTCCGGTGTGCAGAGACCCGGTAATTTTTTGAATTTTACGCATGAATTGGTGCATTCTACGCGATTTTAACACTTTTAAAGCATATTTTATATTGAAATAAAAGTGTATAAGAACAAAGGGAGGGGAATTAAATCAGAGGGGGGGGGGGGTTCTTCCCCATCACCCTCCCCCCCTTCCTACGCGCCTGAGTTTGGCCACAAATATTGTGTTTGCCAGTTTGTGTTTGTCGACTAAAAAATTATTTTTGAATGTTTATTTTGAGTGTAATCCTCGATGTCACGCCCAACGACCTCTCATTAGCCGTCTCGTTGGTTATGGCAGATCGTTGAGGCTGTTCTGAGTCATGTTGTTTTCCTTACACAGTCGATCATTGATAAATAAGCGGTTAGTTTGTCTCGGTCTTGATGCATTGAGACGTGTCGGAGATTATGACTTAAGTTATGACTCATGGCGTTGGACATTCTTGCGGCAAGATGCAAGTTCAAAGCCTTTGCATCGTTACAGCAGTGTGCCACGCAGCTTTCTACCTCTGAAGTACGAAATATCAATTATATTTTATACTTAGCAGAACCAAATATATTTAAAGAAAGCGCTTGGCCGTTTTAGCACGTTTTAGTAACTTTAATAGGATGTTCACATGATCAGTCTGATTTTATATTAGTTGCACTTTTTCATTTTTGCTTCGTGCCTTGTTAATTAGGCGCCAGTTGTTCGACAAAACCGTGCAAAACGATGAAATTTCCGATACGATTGGAGATCAAACCTGTTAACGAATTGATCTCAAATTTTATTCATGGTTAGATAAAAGACAAACTTAGGGTTATCACTTGGCACATTTTTGAAATTAAATTTCTTACGACACCCAGCGAGACAAAAAAATATCTAATTTTTCTCAAAAAATCAATTAATTATTACTAATTAACGAAGCAAATAATTAAATATGTACCAAGTGATAACCCTTAGTTTGAATTTTATCTAATCATGATTAAAATTTCAAATCATTTCGTCCATCCATTTTGTCTCCAATCGTATACCAAACAGTGCCTGCAACAAGCGTCAAAATCGATCGCCTCTTTATTATGAAAATCAGTACACGGTACTTTCTTGAAGCGTTCTTATTTCGAATTTGTGGTGACATGTATTTAAAATCACTAAATTTTCTGAAAACCTTGGACATAGATTAACTATAGTCTTAGTAAGTGATGTTTCGATATGTTTTCATTTTCAATAATATTTCACGTGAGTTGCGGTATAATTGCCTCTAGTGTGTTGGCGTCGACTCGGAAAGGACTGCAAATGGAATGTATCTCCAAACATGGTCCTGTGTTCTCCGCGGTCCATCAGACTCGGATGCTCAAACCATCAGCACGTGGGGACGACGCATGTGCAGTGAAAGTGTACACTCTTGATGATGATTAGGCTAGGATGTTTAGGAGCTATGAATCGTACAAAAAGGCTGGCAAATAGTACATTAAAACTATTTAAAAAGGACCAAAAATCCCGTAAAATGAAAATTTATTTGGTCTAATATTCGTCATATTCGATGTATCGGTTTAGGAGTTGGACTTGGAGTAATATATTAAAATTCACTTAAATTATTGTATAAATGTATCAATGTAGCAAATTGTTGTTGGCCATCCAAATGGTGGATGGAAATGATATGACCAAAATTCATAAAATTGTTGTAACTTGCAACAAACCTCCTACATCCTAGTACCTCCTAGTTTACATCCTAGTAAACATCCTATAGTACCTCTATGATCCTAGGCCTAATGATGATGATGATGAATAGGTGAGGATGGACGCTGGGAAGGAGGCGGTCGCGGCATATCAGTAAGAATCGAACATGATATACTTAGAACGCTATTGATCAAGTTGGCTTTCCTATTTCACATTTGTAAAGGCGCATTATGTGAAGAAATATGTGAATGTTAACTATAAATGAGTCAGCTGCTATAAGATTTTTTTTTCTTAACTTCTTGCAACTCTATGAGTGACAGCTTTTATAAACATGAGATCATCAGCGTGCTCCGTGGTTTATCCTGTTCTTGCACCGAGAATACATTGTGACCAGTAATGAACCTAAACATCATCTTGAATCGTGTACAGTGGGCATTACACTATCGATAGGTACTTTTTAATTGGGGCTTAACGTCGCACTGTTCTGCAGCGAGGCTAATGGCGACGGATGAATGATTGTGATGATGATTGGGAGATGATGGTGAAGAGTAGGTAAGGATGGAAGGTGGGATGGAGGCGGTCGTGGCCTATTAGTAGGGTGCCTTCCCAGCATTTGCCTGTCGACTGAGGGAATACCACGGAAATCGCGCGGTAATCGAGCCGGGCCTCCGGAATACAAGTTCAGAGCGTTACCACTCAGCCAACCTGTTCCGTTCGGACAATTGCAATAAATCGGATTTACCTCGAGTGTCACTCAAAATCTCTTTCATTAGCTAGACATAGAAATTGCACAATTCGGATGGGAACTGAAAGGACTAGATGTGTTGTGCTGGGATAGTTCCATATGCACGCGACATTGCTATAAGAGGAGATGCAACTGCGCAGGTTGTCTCCTCCCACATGATCATACAGTCTGCTGAGTCTAGAAGGCACTGGGACCAATGCAATTGCGTTGGTGTTTCGTCCAACACCCGGTTTATAGACATAGGTCAGGAACAGCTATCTTTTCGCAAAGTAGGTAAATAATTTGACAAAAATTATGAGTTTTCACGAAATTCCACGCCTTAGATCAGGGGTCGGCTACCCGCGGCTCCTTGGTGCTTCTTGAATGGCTCTTTATATTTTAAATAAAGATCTGGAATAGAAATATTCGAAAATTCGAAGAAAAAGAAGCCCTGCATGACAACATTTGGGTGGTTATTTGATTCAGTTCGTTGATTTAAGACGCCTGAAACGTACTTTTAAATTTTTGAAATTCTAAAAAAACGCCCTGCGGGGCAAGAATTGGGGGGCTTTGTCGAAATATCAAAATAAACTAGTCACGCATTTATTATTTTCAGTGGACTCCCATTATTATCTAATGTATTATTTTTTGAGATATTGGCTTCATGACCAAAAAAGGTTGCCGACCCCTGCCTTAGATCCTTAGACATTGGTTGAACATGGAAATCAAATAATCAATGTTATCGGTATCTATATAAAACTTAAAACACCAATGATGGTTACCCCTCTCCCCAGTGATTTCAGTCCGAAATGATTTCGTATTCGTTGTAGCGTAAGGGCCCAAGGAAGCTTTTCTTCCCGTGATGTCATATCTTGATGATGACGTATAGGTGATGATTAGGACTAGGATGCTTAGGACCTGTGAAACGTCCAAAAAGGCAGGCAAATAGTACCTAAACACTATTAAAATGACCACAAAATCCCGAAAAGGGACCAATGAAATTTTATGGAATGTAATATTCGTCAACATATTATTCGATGTATCGGTTTAGGAGTTGAACTTGGAGTAATGAATTAAAATTAGCTTAAAATTATTGTATGAATGTGTCAATGTATTAAGTGTCAATTGTTGATGGCCATCCAAATAAAGGATGGAAATTTTATGAATTATGGTCTAGACCAAAATTCATAAAATTGTTGTTACTTGCAAGAAACATTTCATATTATTTTCCCCAATAATTTAAAAAAAGGACAAAAAGACCTTAAAATAGCAAGAAAAGTATTGAATTCAACAAAAATGGAGAAAAATGCATTTTCAGGCAAAATAAAACACATATTTTGAAATCAGGAATACACGAATCTTATTTATATCATTTTTAGACGTGGCTGAACAAAAACGTATACAAGAGGATATGTCCTAAACATCCTAGCCCTAGTGATGATGGACTGTGTTACGGAGGTATTTGTTCTAGACAGTGCTTACAAGCTGTGTTATGTTGGTGGACATGGAACCAAGTGGTCCTCCACTCAAGTGATATTCGGCTATGTGTAATGCGTGTGTAGGTGTAAGAACATGGCGCCCACACTGCTGTCTAGTGGCAGGTGCTCGGACTAGAAGTACAGTTAAATGGATGACTTTGACCCACTCACATCACTCAAATGTACAGAACATGGGAGATCACCCACCACGGCACTTTCTCTGTTTGATGGTTTGGGGGGGTGCTTTTGTTGGCAAGGCCCAGGCCAAACACAAAAAGGCGGCCGCTTCTTTTTTCTAAACGGCTTTACCGATTGTCTTGAAATTTTCACAGGTTATAGATAAAAAGTAGATATGTGTCTCTAGTGGCCCCATTTTTTTTTAAGTTATTTCAGGGCAGAGGTGCCAAAAAGACTCAAATATTGTCCATGTTAGCACTTCCTTAAAACGAGAAAAACATTTTTTATAATTTTTTTCGATCACTAGAGACACAGATTTACTCTTTATCTCTATGCTGTTAAATTTTGAAAACAATCGGTCAAGCCGTTAAGAAAAAAGTAGGGGCCGCCTTTTTATGCTCTTTTGTGGTTTTCAATATTTGAATTAAAATAACTCACTTCACAGCAGTATATGCAACATGCAACACACGATTAAGGTGGCATTATATCACGTGACTTTTCAACCAAAAAGCTACACATTTTCATTTGGAAGGGTTCAGTTTAGCAAATACTTCTCACTCATCAGATAAGTTAGGACACATCTGTTGGAACAAATCTACGCAGAAAAGAACTGCGAAAATAACTTATTAGATGATTTTACTTCCTTGCACCTAAATATTCTCAAATCAAGACCTGAAGTTTAAGGAAATCCTATGAGTTGCCAAGAACAGCAAACTTTAATCTAATAAAAGGGCACATATGCATCACAAACCTGACACAATTTTGCCAACAAAACATGCGCTCTTTCTTCATCTTTCCAACGAAATGTTGAGATATTAATTATATCCACTATTATGAATGTAATGTTTAAACGAACAGCACTTGGTTTTGACAGTCTTCACACGCGTACGTATACACGATATTTGTGTTGTTTTTATTATAAAACCACTGCAAAATTAAATAATATTGACTGCAAATATTGATAAGCTCCAGTATGCAGTGAATTTCCTTCATAAATCACCTTGGATTACTCAACATGAACGATGTAAGGTATGTACTCATAGGTAACTATTTCTTTTGATCGGATGTAGAGAAATAAAGTCACGTGATATGTATTGGCCTTAAATGTCACAAATGTCACGTACAACCCAGAGCTAATGCATTTTCATGCATTTCTAGGATTTTTTTTACATCGGAATCGAAATTTTCTGCGAGTCCTGTCGACTCACTAATGTCATATGAGCGGTCTCGTGTAGATCTAGTTTCTGAACGAGACCCTGTGGTTTATGATCATTAAAAGGAATCGTTTGACCGATCAACAAACTTTGAATGGTCATTCAGACCAACATGTATTTTTGACAATTTTCGGACTAATCTATCGTTATCTTCATGGTCTGATTTTATGCGTGTTAATATAAATGAAAAATGAGACTTTAAGTGGTCCCACTGCTCCAGCCAAGGTGCTTAGAATTCGTCGTAATTCATACAAATCTCTGATGAAATAATACCTCAAACAACAGCATAAAACCCTTATATCTTACCGTGTGCTCCAATTATATGTTTTTAATTGAAGTTCCAATTAAACTAGACCAAAATAATTCAGATTTGTAGTGCAATGTTGCCAGATTTATGGTAAATTTCACACATTGCACACATTTTCTTTCTTATTTGGCCCGTGACCCCATATTTTCAAACGGCAGTCTTATTCTAAAAATTATTATCTTTAATTTGAGACTATTTTCAATAATTTGTCATTCCTCTTGCGGTTTTAGGAGCAATTTAGGTCCAATTTTCCGGGACGATTTCATGTCTCCCTGTGTTATCTTATGGGGTAAAAGATGATCTTCAATCAAGAATATCTAATTATATCATACCGTTAGGGGCAAATATTTTTTGCTAGTTGTATGTAATATGGTTTCATTAATCTTTGGTGTGAATTACAGCAAATTCTCATTCCTATGCCGTAACCGTGGAACCCCCTTAAATAAGCAATTCATTTGAAACATTTGTCGTCTATAATCGGTTACACAATCTAAAAACGGAGAATTTACATTGGTGATGAACCCATCCACGTTAATTACATTACCTGCATCTTAGTGTTGTTATAACATGTAATGTCGAAATGTACGCAATCAGTATATTGGACCAGCGATTTCTCTCTTACTATTTGCATGAAATGTTTGCAGTCAACAGATTTTGTAATTTCCACACCGCACTAAGTAACATTCAACACAGTGTTAACGTCGCACTCTTCTGCAACTAGACGCCGGATTATGTTGATTATTATGAATAGGTCAGGAGCGACGGTGGGAAGGAGGCGAATGTCGTCTATAAGTCATCATTTGCCTCTCGGCTTAGAGAAACCACGAAGAAAATTCAGAAACGAAAAATTTACAATGTAAAGAAAATGAAATGCTATAGGCATCCTGCGTGAGAAAAGGTTGCCATAGTAACCTATATAAAGGTATAGGGAATCAACAAATCTGACAGCGGCAATCCAAAGTTCATATTTAGAGTGATTATTTATGAAAAAAAGATATTTAAGTAAGTACAAGTTAATAATAATACGCAATATTTATCCATACACATTTGCAAGTTAAATATTCACATGAGAAATATGATTTATAGCTATTACCTATGGCTTTGACACATTTCTTCTACCAGAGCATCCTCCATTTTTCTACCACTGTGACGTCACGAGCAGGATTCCTATAGGACTACAATCTAGTGGAGCGGTCGCTCCACCTAGCCAAGTCGTACTGTACATTCGATCTCAAAATTGGGAAATCTCACATTGTTGCGGTATAGCTATACTAAGGAAACTGTAGAAAGATAGTAAACTATTTATACACATTTTTGATTCATGATAACGATAGCAGTGTTTTGTTTAATCTTGCACATTGTTTTCATCTCTGACATTTATGAGCAACCGCATTTCGTGTCGGCTCTTTCCAAGGGCCTTATTCTGCGGCTAGAATCTGATTCGGTGCAATGGCTCTCTGGTGCATTGGTAATCCACATGGGGAGACTTGCAAACGCATATTATCGATTTGCATGCAATACGAATTGGCTCGCTCATCAACGCGGTACACAGAGCGGAGTCAAATGACGGTATTGAGGAAATGCAATCCCTAAAGTGGGTATCACACTATGCAATTCAAGTTGGGCGACTCAAATCTTCCCGATTCAAATTGTACCAATTCAAAACTTGTTTTTGTGTCTCACTTTCATGGTTTGTGGTTAGGTTAGTTTTATGTTTTTTCATAACAATCGACCTAAACAGCAATTGGCATTCAACTGTTCTGTTAATATTTGATCATTATGCATAATAATGATTAAATATTACGAAGATATGTTCTCTGTTTCGATATTTGTTGCTTCAATACTAGTGTCTATTCATCTCAAATTGTCCAATTGCAGTTGGGAAAATAGAACCAGTTCTAAATCAAGAATTGTCAAGTTTTGGATTTTTCTTGTCTATCAACTAGACAAATTGGCCCAATTCTACTCGGCAGATTTGAATTGCCGAACTTGAATTGCATAATAGTGTAAAACCCACTTTAGGAAAATGTCTGAAATCGTCGTTGAAATCATTTCACGGCCATGAGGATAACATTGATAAGAAATTAATTCTGTCCGAAATGATTTCATTTTCGTTATCGAATAAGTCTTGCAACGTGTTGTGAACTACCTCTGCCAGCAATGCACTATGCCGAGTGACCGGGTTCGCGCCCCGGGCGCTGCAACTGCACGGGTGCGAGAGAGACGGCTATTCCCGGCCACCTGCAGAGTGACAAGGATGGAGCGAGTTCGCGCCCCGGGGCGATGCAACTGCACGGGTGCGAGAGAGACGACTATTCCCGGCCGCCGGCAGAGTGACAAGGATGGAGCGAGATGATGCTGTGGACATATTAGGTAATCGCGTCTGTCTCGATCTGTGACGTCACGTCTGACCTACACATTATACAGTACGAGCTGGAGTCTGTCGGGGCGTTACACAGTGTCTAATGGCTGGCAACATGATTGGAATCATCTCAGTATATCAGAGGTAGAAGGATCGATTTTAATTTTCTCGATTTTACGCTGCTTTTGGAATGATGCTACAGAAGGTAGCGCAGTTCATTATTTTAATATTAGACAAAGAATGGAGTATCATAAGCAATCTCCTAGCAACGAAAACAAATTTCATATCAAAGTAATCCTTATGGCCGTGAAATGATTCCAGGCCCGAAAAATTTCCGTTTTCCTTCTAGATAGGCCCTCGGGCAGTTCTTGAGATTCACGTTTTGAAACCGTCTCACGGTTTCATTGTTTAAAACGTAAAAAAGTTGAACTAACCAATAGTTTTCAACTGTTTCAAGTTTATAACATGTAATCGAAAAACGGTTTGAAAACGTGAATCTCAAGAATTGGCGCCCAGGGCGGATATTATACATTTCCTTGCGGTCACGAGACGATAAGGAAGTTTAGAATAACCATCCAGAGTAACTGACTAATAGTTCGGGCGTAGTGACAACAAAGTGCTAACATTTTCACTTGGAAGAGTTCAGTTAGCAAAGACTTCTCGCGCATCCAGATAAGTTCACTTCTGATGGAACTAACTTACGCAGAAAAGAACAGCCAAAATAATTTTGAAGATGAATTAACTTCCTTAACAAAACTTTTTGCTTCAAATTTGGCATTATTTTCTTAATGGTCGAATGCTCGTCCCAGAAAATGGGTGTTAAAAACAAAGTTTCAAAGTGCAATTACCTCCACTGGAATAAAAAATAACTATGAAAAATTATAGTTTTTGGGTAATTTGGTTAGACGTTGGTTTCTTCCTCGATCATTTTACCTCAGTCCTAAATCCTTCCAGAGCATATAACTCGGTAAACATTGGTCCCTTGAGCCGGCGAGGTGTAGACAGCTCGTTACATTTGAATCGTCTGCAGGGAAACGAATGTGTTTCTATTTCTGTGGTGCAATCTCGTGCGAGACGGTGCGAGTAAGCAGGGATGATTCAATTGTGTGCATAAACCTCGCGTGCCAATAGCCAGGGTATCAGACGTGGTGACGCGTGATGGCCGGGTATTAGTTCACCCAATACACACGGAGGCGTACCACAAGGGGACATGTACGTTTATCTAATATAGGGCAGTCCATAAACAGCAATTTAGGGGTAAATACTGATATCTTACTTATAGTTACGCAGTTCTGTCTGTGTGTCAGGAACGCCTGCGCGCGCATCCTCTCAATTTCGCGCGCACACTCTCTATGTTGTATTTAAAATTAAAATGGTCGACGTTACATTGCCCAAATCATGTCCAAAATACATCTTCTGCTCTTTGTGCATAAATAAATAACTGAAACTTACCTAAATGGCAATCCTTATCCCTTTGTGTTTATAAGAAATGTATTTTAACACAGAATAACTGTCCAAATCTTTACATTATATTGAAAACGGCACTATTTTGTATTTAAAATGGTGGCCTTTCATTGCCAATCGTGTCTAAAAATACGTCTTTTGCCTTCGCAAAGTAAAGAAATAACCATAACTTACCTAAAACGTAATCCTTATCCCTTTGAGTGTGTAAAAAATCTACTATAACACATAATAACCGTTCAAAAGAGACATTACATAGAAAACTTCTTTACTCCAAGAAACGTCAAAGTGTAATTTTTAAAAAATTTCATTTGATCTGTATTTTAGAGGGCCATGAAAACCAAACAAAGCCGATAGATTTTTAACATTGGCCTCAAGATGCAATTTGCAAACGATCAAACGTATTATTTTCTTCCTACATTTAATCAACACGGTTCTGTAACCCTCAAACCAACTAACCGACGAAGTTTTTAAATAATGTTGTTAGATTAATCATTTTCAGTCGTTTCTTATTTCGTAGAGTGGTCTGTATTGAGTCATGTATTGACAACGAATTCATGTTGCTGTTGATAAAGTTTGAAGCACCAATGTTTAAGTTTTACATTGTTAACTGAATATCTATACTTTAATTAGTGGTAGAACGGCTGAAGTCCATTTCAATATGAACAGTATTTCTGACATCAACCAATCATTTGTAATGGTGACATGAGTTGTTGTAAGAGAATACTTCAATATAACGTTATTTGTTAACATCAGTGAAACGGTACTTGATAGAGCTTGATTACAATCCAAAATTGTGCACCGCAAATCAAACAAATTTACTTCCGCCCTACATCTGAGGAACGTATAATATAATGAAGCCGTAGATAACATGCTATAGCATAACAAATGAAGAAAAGGCCGTGGGCATCAGGTCACGGTATCAACGTAATGAATATATATATATATATATATATTTTTTTTACGGCGCATACATTGTTTTTCTTCTTATTTTTACTTAGTACGAATACTCTGGTGTAAATTTGAAAACTTATATGAAATTGTTTTACCATAATAGGTATGATCAAATTGCTTTTCTTCGTTCCTCATTTTTTAACGTTTTCTGTTAAGATTGGGTCATCAACGACGTCAAATGTATTAACGACGCACACTCTGCTGACAAATATTGCTGTCGTTTTATATTTACGCATAACTCACTGGTGCACATTGGTCATGAGCTTGATTACAATCCAAAATTGTGCACCGCAAATCAAACAAATTTACTTCCGCCCTACATCTGAGGAACGTATAATATAATGAAGCCGTAGATAACATGTAATAGCATAACAAATGAAGAAAAGGCCGTGGGCATCAGGTCACGGTATCAACGTAATGAATATATATATATTTTTTTTTTACGGCGCATACATTGTTTTTCTTCTTATTTTTACTTAGTACGAATACTCTGGTGTAAATTTGAAAACTTATATGAAATTGTTTTACCATAATAGGTATGATCAAATTGCTTTTCTTCGTTCCTCATTTTTTAACGTTTTCTGTTAAGATTGGGTCATCAACGACGTCAAATGTATTAACGACGCACACTCTGCTGACAAATATTGCTGTCGTTTTATATTTACGCATAACTCACTGGTGCACATTGGTCATGTTTTACATGACGGGTCCCTCTAGTATACCATATTTTGAAGCGAGTGTCTTTTTTATTACTCTTTTGGATCTAATCACAAGTTCGATCACAGAGGATCAATCTGATCTTTTGAAATATTTGATTTTCTCCAAGTGTAGAGCGCATATATAATTTATAATTTCGTTGAATTTTAAATCAAGCAACTATTGGTACGATTCGGGAGATCGACGTTTTCGTTCGTCGCTCGCACGGAGCGTTTCCGTTCCAGATTAATACTGACCGCATAGTACGTTATTACGTTATTTATTACGTTATTAGTACGTTATTACAGTAAGCGATGATGTTGTAGATTAAGGTTCAATATAATTGATCATGTTCTTGTTTTTTTTTCTATATTCATAAACCGTTTGGGAAGACTTATATTTATTTTATTTTCCTAAAAAAATTGGTCTTAATTGCTCCTAAAATCGCAAGAGGAATGACAAAGTATTGAAAATAGTCCCAAATTAAAAAAGGTAATAATTTTTAGAATATGATTGCCGTTTGATAGATTCACAGGCCAAATAAGAAAGAAAAGTATAATGTGAGAAATTTACCATACATCTGACAACGTTGCACTACAGATATGAATTATTGTGTGATAGTTTAATTGGAACTTCAATTAAGAACATATAATTGGAGCATACAGTAAGATGTAATGGTGTTATGCTGTTGTTTGAGGTATTATATGAATTACAGCGAATTGTAAGCACCATGGTTAGAGCCATTCCAAACCGCCCGATGGCTCCACCCTATCAAGTACTTATCTATCGGCTCGTATTCGTCCTCCGCTGGCTCTGTAACGACCTGCTTGAGTTACGCGCCAAGCGATCTGAATGACGTGCGATCGCGTGCTATCCCACCGCTGCCATCACTGTGTTGCTCCCGCCGCCTGCCACCAAGTAGCGATCATGACGGATGGGCCCGGTGCCTGGCGGCGAAGCGGGGAACCACACGCGACTGTCTCCCACGTGTTGAGTTCCCATGTCTCGACGCCTGGCACCGCCACCAGCGGGCTATTAGCAGGCTAATTGATACGTCGCTTATCCGAATAGCAGAGACAACGTCGCTATTTATAACTTAACGTTTAGATGGCAACTTGATGATAGCATTACTTCAACTCTGTCAGCGGGCTTCAATCAACGAAACGATTTATTTTCACATTATCGTTGATGATACTCATTTGCTCGATGTGGTTTGACAGCAAGCTGGCTCAGGCCGAAATCTTACTTCGGAGAAACCAGGCGCGAGACGGTAAATTTGAAGGATTAACTAATTGAACATTTTTGACTCTTAACGGTTTTCACTACGCCAATTTCGTCATCGTCATCGTCATCATCATCATCATCATCATCATCATCATCATCATCATCATCATCATCATCATCATCATCATAAGTTTTACAACAGTGCAACGTTCAACATTTTGTCTTTGTATCCAATCTCTTAACAATGGGCTTCCACGCTGCCATTTGCTCTCACTACGGAGCGCTAGCTACAATTTTTCCTTTTTTCCTTCCACGCGTGCTTCTGTACAAAATGACAGATAGATAACATCTCACTTAAAACTTCTTGTATTTGAAATATAATGCCAAACGTTCGGAGTGAAGGTAATTGCTTTAAAATGTAATATATACTACTTAAATGTAGAAATAGTTTTAATTACTTACTTTTTTTACTAGAAGATCACTTTATGTTAAACAACTTATTTTGTTCAACAACATTTGATCTGTTGCCATAGCAACGGGGAATAATTGCACCTAGCTCACTCTATTCTAAGCTTGAACTGAGCTTGAAATTTTCTGAATCAGTTTGCATTGATTTATGCAAACAAATCTTTTCCACAGTGTATCTCCGTCGATTTTGTCTGCCCTAATTGTATCTGCCTTATTTCCCGCCTATTATTACATAAAATAATTCTGAAGACACTAGCAATTAATTAAATTAATTCTAATGGGCAGAACGCAATCGCTTCTTAAAACAATTTCATAAATCTGGGCGTGTGGCTGTTTGAACGGCCAATTGGAATGAACGAGTTTTCAAACTGCTTCCTACGCGAGAACTGCACGTTTGATTATAAATAGAATGCGATCGTCTCTCCTATTATAGCTTCTTCATTTTAAAATTGTAAACCTAATTGGCAACGTAGGCTTTTATAGAATGTCGTTACTACATACTGCTTTTCATATGAATTTTAATGAATGAAAGTACTAAATAAGATGTTTATCGTTGCCTCTAGGAATTACTACGTGAAAGCAGGTTGACTTGCCCAATAGCTAAAGCGTACAGCCTCGAGGTCTAGCAAGATATATGACCACTTTGGCGGTACTTTTTCCAGTAAAAGACGCCCACTTTGGGTTACGATCGGCGATTTCCGTTTAATTCAATCATTACAATAAGACATTTCATTCATGCATGGTTTAAATGTAGTTCAATCCAACAAAGTTGTGTATTTATTACACTTCGTTACACTATCGAGGTGGTGTGGTTTTACGGCAACACTAGCCGAAATGTTTAGTCATTTTGATTTATATTATCTGAACCTGCAGAATATAGGTACGTGGGATTCAAAAACCTCCTGTTACTTAATTGGTACGGAATGATTAATTCTTTATTCTCAACAATGTCAGGCCCACAAGTGAGAATGTAATAGAGAAGGGAGTATTTGAAACCCGGTACCGGCATGTAGCCTACTCCCATGAAAGATACCAAGGGGGCCAACGGCTTAACGTCCCATCCGAAGGACGATGTAACATTCACAGCACGAGCCTCCACAACCCGCGCCGTTGAGAGACTGATAACAGGTGGAGGGAGGTCGTCACACTAACCCCCAAACACCCCAGTCTCTCTGGCCCAACGGCAGCAACAGGCAAGGCAGAGTTGAATGGTCAACCATCCAACTACTGAGTGCGAAGAACCAATACACCAGCCGTTGGTTCATGAAGGATTGTATGTACTAACCAGGTTGCCAAGTGAGTGAGATTGTAACCTGTTGCTCTTGTCCGCAGGCACGGCAGAGATATATATATATATATATATATATATAGAGATATACACTTACACTATAGCAGAGGTATTCTCACTCCACCAATGAGCGTGAAGCCTTTTCGACATGAGAAATATTGGAGTATCCGGGCATCGTTAGCGCATATATCAGCACTAGTGGTAAAAATATGAACTAACTGCTAAATGTACCCATTGAGCCGTCGTTGCATTATATGCTATGCACGATGTTCTTTTGTTTTCTATCAGATATTTACAATTAAACTATAAAATGAACTATAAAACCATTAAATATCGTCAAATAACAGCTATTCTGCGTGCCAGCAGGCACATCAAGTGTAAACTATGAATTAGCGGTTGAGCCATCGTCAGAGATTGGTCATCAAGTAGTTCACTCTTCACGCTATAGACGTCGCTTAAATCACCGGGTCCTACCAGATTTCCCCAATCACAGGGTCTAAAAAGGCTTCACTGCGGTCAATGTTATCGGTATAGGAGTGAGACAACCGTCTCTACTAGTATGAATGTAGTAATGGTGTCCATGAATCTTGTCCGCAGGCACGAAGAAGATGGAGTACAAGACCCGGCAGTGGCACGAGAAGTGTTTCTGCTGCTGCGTCTGCAAGTGTCCCGCTAGATTGTAACCTGTTGCTCTTGTCTGCAGGCACGAAGAAGATGGAGTACAAGACCCGGCAGTGGCACGAGAAGTGTTTCTGCTGCTGCGTCTGCAAGTGTCCCGCTAGATTGTAACCTGTTGCTCTTGTCTGCAGGCACGAAGAAGATGGAGTACAAGACCCGGCAGTGGCACGAGAAGTGTTTCTGCTGCTGCGTCTGCAAGTGTCCCGCTAGATTGTAACCTGTTGCTCTTGTCTGCAGGCACGAAGAAGATGGAGTACAAGACCCGGCAGTGGCACGAGAAGTGTTTCTGCTGCTGCGTCTGCAAGTGTCCCGCTAGATTGTAACCTGTTGCTCTTGTCTGCAGGCACGAAGAAGATGGAGTACAAGACCCGGCAGTGGCACGAGAAGTGTTTCTGCTGCTGCGTCTGCAAGTGTCCCGCTAGATTGTAACCTGTTGCTCTTGTCTGCAGGCACGAAGAAGATGGAGTACAAGACCCGGCAGTGGCACGAGAAGTGTTTCTGCTGCTGCGTCTGTAAGAGCGCCATCGGCACCAAGAGCTTCATCCCGCGCGAGCAGGAGATCTACTGCGCCACGTGCTACGAGGAGAAGTTCGCCACCAGATGCGTCAAGTGCAACAAGGTAACCTAGCGACACGCAATGGGCTGGCGACGATCCTTAAGGTGCTGCAAGCGCGAGCGATTTTGATGCTTTTTGTAGACACTTCTTGCGATACGATTGGAGACGAAATGGGTAGACCAAATTAATTATTTGAAATTTTAATCGTAATTAGATAAAATACAAACTTAGGGTTATCCCTTGTTACATTTTAATTTTTTGTTTCGTTAATTAGTAATAATTAGTGGAATTTTGGTGATAAATTTGCTATTTTCTTGTCTCCCTGGGTGCCGTATAAAATTAAATTTCAAAAATGTGCCAAGTGATAACCCCAAATTTGTCTTTCATCTAATCAAGATTAAAATTTGAGATCAATTGGTTAACGGGTTTGGTCTCCAATCGTATGGCAAATTTCATAGTTTTGCGCGGTTTTATTGAATAACCGGCGCATAATTAACGATGCAATAAGCAAAATGAAAAAGTGCTACTAATATCCAATCAGACTGATCATTTGAACATCCTGTAAATGGTTCACTCACTCACGAAACAATTTTTCTCTCACAATTGTCTAAAACGGCCGAGCGCTAGTATTACCTTAATGATCCTAGCTGAAAAGAAGTGAGGAGATCGACAAACTACGTTGATATGTTCAGGTCACATTTCTAGAATTACTAAACGTGGGTACAAATATTTTGTTTGGTTAACTGATTGTAACTTAATTTAATTTTCCCACGATTTCCTTGACACCCTCTCAAATTCTTTTTTAGGAAGTTAAATTAGTTGATGTAATTGAAAAGATTAGACACAGTCCCAGTTTAAGAAGACTGACACCTTTCTAATTCTCGTTGGAACGGATTAGTCTTTTTGGTTTAAGGACGAAGTTCTACAGACGACGGTTATCATTGATCACTCCTATCTGTCAATATAACGGAACACTCAATGAATTGTTTTAGAAATCACCTTAAGATTACAACCTTTTGAACTTTCCAAACGTCGCTCCTATTTTCATCTGAAAGAACTCATTCGTTTGACAGCGAGGGTTCGTGCCATTTATAATTTCTATTTGTAGCAATAGAAAGAGGAAAATGTACTTGTAAATTTCATTCTACTTTTAGGATAGAAAAGTCTTTAAAAAACCATACGCCAAGTACTTTTTTAAGGTATTTGTCGGTGTTCATACTTTTATTTTAAAGATACGATTATATATTTGGAAATGTCATTGATTAGGCTCCTTTTTTACACGGAGTGTTTGTTCTGGGATTCCTTTGACTGCGAGGGTTCGTGCCATTTATCCTTATGAGTGATGCCGTGTGTGTAACCATGGCAACCCGTGTTGCAGATCATCACCAGCGGCGGCGTGACTTACAAGAACGAGCCGTGGCATCGCGAGTGCTTCACGTGCACGCACTGCAACACGTCCCTGGCCGGACAGCGCTTCACGTCCCGCGACGAGAAGCCGTACTGCGCGGAGTGCTTCGGAGAGCTGTTCGCCAAGCGCTGCACCGCCTGTGTCAAGCCAATCACAGGTAGGTTAAGGTGCGGCAAGCGCGAGCGATTTTGCCGCGTGTTGCAGGCACCTTTTTTTTGGATACGATTAGAGACGAAATGGATTGACGAAATGATTTTTTGATTTTTGGTGAAAAATTTTACCTTTATTTTCATTTCTCAATGGGTTCCGTATGGAATTTAATTTTTAAAGTGTGCCAAGTGATAACCCTAAGTTTGTCTTTTATCTAACCATGATTAAAATTTGAGATCAATTGGTTTGCGGGTTTGGTCTCCAAACTTATAGGAAATTTCATAGCTTTGAGCGGTTTTGTTGAAAAACCTGCGCCTAATTAACAAGGCACCGATTGAAATGAAAGAGTGCTACTAATATACAATCAGACTGATCATGTGAACATCCTATCGAAGCTACACCCACTTGTGAAACAATGTTTCTCTCTCAATCTTCTAAAACGGCCGAGCGCTTATATCACTTTAACAAGAACAGTACTCTTACCACGGCAGAGAGATATATATAGATATACACTACACTATAGCAGAGGTATTCTCACTCCACCAATGAACGTGAAGCCTTTTCGACATGAGAAATATTGGAGTATCCCGGCATCGTTAGCGCATATATCAGCACTATTGGTAAAAATATGAACTAACTGCTAAATTTACCCATTGAGCCGTCGTTGCATTTATATGCTACGTACGATGTTCTATTGTTTTATATCAGATATTTACAATTAAACTATAAAATGAACTATAAAACCATTAAATATCGTCAAATAACAGCTATTCTGCGTGCCAGCAGGCACATCAAGTGTAAACTATGAATTAGCGGTTGAGCCATCGTCAGAGATTGGTCATCAAGTAGTTCACTCTTCACGCTATAGACGTCGTCACATCACCGGGTCCTACCAGATTTCCCCAATCACAGGGTCTAAAAAGGCTTCACTGCGGCCAATGTTATCGGTATAGGAGTGAGACAACCGTCTCTACTAGTATGAATGTAGTAATGATGTCCATGAATCTTGCTCTTACATTCCCCCAAAGCTGTCACATGACATTGTCCTCTATGGCGCGCTCTCTGTCCAGGTATCGGCGGCACGCGCTTCATCAGCTTCGAGGACCGCCACTGGCACAACGACTGTTTCATCTGCGCGTCTTGCAAGACGTCGCTCGTGGGCCGCGGATTCATCACCGACGCCGACGACATCATCTGTCCGGAGTGCGCCAAGCAGAAGCTCATGTAGAGGACGTCGTCAAGCCTTCACCGAGCCAGGCCTTCACAACGAACCCTTAAGCCTTTATCCCTCCCTTACTCTCCCAGACCTCAAACACGTCACCGTACATCGATTACCTTTCTCCTTCCAAACATTAAACCTTCACCAATATCCCGCATTACTGTCTTTCTCCCAATCCTCAACCCCACGCCATTATACTTCCTTTACTCATTCATTATCATCTTCTCTTGCGTACATTTTCATATCATTTTCTACATTTTCATAATTCCTTCTACATTATCCCTGCCTTTCATTAATTCTCGTTCATTCGTGTACAATCACAGTTCACCGTCGCTTCTCTGTTTACGCTGGAGTAATGTTCTTTAACAGATTGTGAACCAGGATTGAATGTTAAGATATATTAGGAGAGAAGGGTTGCTTCAGTTAGTTGATTTAATGATAGATTTCGTCGCTTGAATCATTCTTTCATCGAGCCATCGTTCCATATCTTTATGATTTCCTATCTTTGCTCTCTTTCTTTGTAAACTCGGTTTACAAAGTTCGAGATGTCTACGTTTTCTTTCGCCAGTTTCGTCATTAAGCAATGAGTATTCATAGTAAAGTTAGCAGTATTTACTAATATATTTAGTATGTGAGAAAAAAATAACTCTTAAACACCACAAACACGTCACAAAAACGAAAAAAACACACACGAAAATGTTATAAATAATAACACTAGAGTAGCAACAGATGTTGACATCGACATCTCGCCTTGAATCCTAGAGCTTTACCAACACATCTAGGTTAAAATGCATTGAAGTGAGAACATAGCAATACAAGTTACATTTCATGAAGAGAGAGCGAGCGATGAAGTATATTTTACAGTGGGCCTCGGGCATGAGCTGAGGAGAAGGGACGCGTCCGACAAATGGAGCCTTGTATGTGGATACCTACACATCATTTGTCCTTGATATAGGCCAGTGGCGGAGTAGATCAGTGTCACTATGTGTGTACGTCACTGGAATAGGACTAGAAAATATATACAGTATATTTTAAACAAAATATCACTTATATTCAAACAATAGAACATATGACATATTAATATATTTATAATAATACCTATTACTATTTAGAAAAGTTACAATGTACACGATTAATACTTTGCTTACTTCTTATCTCGTCAATGGTGGAGATCACCAAGGCCAATGCTTGCAATATCTTCTAACTACTCGATACACTAGACACAAAACACTACACAGACACAATACATCTTCTATGTGATAAGCTATGATAGTTAGTTAGGTGGCCTTAATGTTTCGGACACTACAAGATCAGTGCCTGACAGCTGCGTTTTGTAACCTGTCAAAACAGCGGAGACAATTTCAACGACGATCAAAGTTTTCTTTATTATTAATGTATGGTTTAATTTGATAAGTAATATATAAATTAATACATTTATTGATTATTAGTTAGGTAATATCGAGGTTATTAATATTGTGAATCAATATTGCTAGACTTTTAACGTTTTTAGTGAATTGTTGCTTTTTAAATTAGATTTAGTTTAGGTTAATTTTAAGGTTTATGCACAATTTGACTTTGTTGGTAATTACCATCTTGGGAAAAAAATACTC
Source organism: Leuctra nigra (assembly GCA_934045905.1). Lineage (NCBI taxonomy): Eukaryota > Metazoa > Arthropoda > Insecta > Plecoptera > Leuctridae > Leuctra > Leuctra nigra. The sequence continues at coordinate 7,238,606 of OW203769.1, read as the reverse complement.
TTCGGTCAAAAAAAGCATTAAACATAGCTGAATATGGTGCTTTTATTATTGCAATTTCTTTGTCATATTTGTTGTTTGTGTAACAATTTTTGAACTAGGTTTTCGGTCAATCGTGCTTAAACCTTGACGCATTTACTTTTATTTTGGCATCATTTTTAGATTTAAATGGTGCTACGTTAATAAATGTCGGTGTGGGACAGATTTTATTAGAATAAACAATTAACTGTTTTAACTTCTTCAAAATTGATCTTATAATTTTTTATATGTAAAGTACTCTTTGATAAATAATGTTTTAAATTAGGTATTTTATATTTATTTTTTTGGTTGCTTTGCTTAATACCATGACTGTCTAGTCAGTTGCGCGCGCCGAAGGGATTGTTGTGAAATAATAGACGAGAATTATTATAATAAATAACTAGTTTTGATTGGGGAAGCTTTTTTAACCATCGTTCTGCTGTCAATTTATTAGAATAATATCTACTTACTGTTATTACAATATTACTAATTTGCGTAATTCTTCATTATTATCATTATGCAGAGATTACGTCTGTTTTAGTGATAACTGTATATTTTGTTGATAAGAACAAATAATAAAGGTATGCAACAAAAATGAAGGGGTTGTTTTGTGAAATTGTACCTTCCTCATCCGAACTAGTTTCCTTGATCAGGCATTTCATTGGTAGTTGCTATGGAAATCATCGAGCATTTGTTCTTAACTCACACCATGCCAATATTACTTAAAGTTAAAAACGCTCTGTGTAACGCGTAGATAAGTGAGCCTTCGTATTGCATTTCGAAAGCGGCTGCTCTTTGACTAATTGCTATGAAGGTAATGTTATGCGTCAAAGGAGCAGTAGTTACGGAACAGGTTGGGTGAGTGGTTAACGCTCCGAACTTGTATTCCGGTTACCCGGGTTCGATTTCCGCGGCCGTCCTTCCTGACTAGGGTTTTTTCGTGGTTTTCCCTCAGTCGACAGGCAAATGCTGGGAAGGTACCCTACTAATAGGCCACGACAGCCTCCATCCCACCTTCCATCCTTACCTACTCTTCACCATCATCTCCCAATCATAATCATTCATCCGTCGCCATTAGCCTCGCTGCAGAACAGTGCAACGTTTTGCCCCAGAAAAAAGCAGTAGTTGGAATTTATTTGCATTATCAAAACTATCATAAAATGGCAAATAACCCTTGAAGTGATTTTCTAGCTTGTCTGGAAATGGTAATTAATTCCTAAAATGTTGACTAATCACAGGATCTTGTAAAAGAAAACATACACGAGACCGCTCTTATGAAATTAGTGGAGCTAGAATGAATCCCGAAATGTTGAAGTGCAAGTCCAGAGGTTTACCCTTCAACAGTGGCGTCGGAACCGGGGGGGCAGCAGGGGCACGTGCCCCCCCCCCCCCCCTAGACGTCTGAAGGGGGGGCAAGAGTATCAATCTGCCCCCCCTGGTAACGCATTATATCTTTAAAAAATTACTCGATAAGGGCTGAATTTCAAAAAAATTCGCTGCGCGGCATTGTTTGCGGCATTGTCATGTGAAAGTCTTCTGACGGAATTCAATTGATTTTGTTATTTTACACCAAAATCATTCACTGCCTAGAGTACCTATTAAAATTTGAGTAAATCGCTGCGGGGCTTATTTATATGAACATTCCTTATGAGTGAATGATTAACTTTTGTTTTCTTACAATTAAAATAAAATGCACCATAATCATTCGAAATTCAAAAAAATCCGCTGCGCGGCATTTTAATGTGTAATGTCTAAAATGTCTATGTCTATGTCTATGTCTAAAAATGTCTGAAATTCATAATGCATTTCAAATTGGACCTATTGTGAATGTGAATAAATGCGGAGATATCATCCAAAACTAATCACTTTTCAAGTGCATATAATTTAGATAAAGATAGGTTTAAAAAGTGTGAAATCATGTAGAAACGCTCCAAATTCATTTCTGAAATTCAAAATTTTTCCGGACCCGCATGGTGCTGGGGGGCCTTCCCCCCAGACCCCCCCATTGTTTCTCTTCGCAATCGTGTTTCCCACACACATCGTCATTTACTGAATTATGTTCTCCCTTACGATTTAGTTCCTAACCTACCTAGATCCCAAGCAAAATGTGCCCCCCCCTAAGAAAATAGACTTCCGACGCCACTGCCCTTCAAACACAATAATCTCTGGTTTCTTACGAACATCGAGAGACCTTGGATGAAGCAATCGGGGTGACCGTGGTTATTTTATAAAATAAATAAACAAAATCACAGACATCTGTCACTGCTGCTAATTTGTCAAAAAGGTGCAATGAGAGCCTTTCAAAATTACCCAGTGTAACTTCTTATAGAAATTCAATACCTATATTTTTAGAAATTTAATCAACACCGTGTAAAATCATCTGATCAGCCTTCACCATGGGTAGCAGGTAAGTTCAAGTTTAATTCCTCATCTAACATTAGATAATACTTTACACAGAAATTCATCATGTGTCACCATTTTGATGGAAAAACTATGTCAATTCATAATTCAATTTATAGCAAACTTACTAGGACCTACCTAGGTATAGTACCTTACGTATACCTATACCTAATATTTCAATGACAGCTAATGAAAATCTTAAAGCCCCATTTACACGGTAAAATTTCCTGTAAAATCTTTTATAAAATCTTTTCGTAAAATCTTTTACAGAAATAGAACATGTTTTATATCATAAAAGGTTTTACACAACCCTTTTACAAAACATTTTACGAAGATTTTACCATCAAATTGGCTTGTTTACACGGTAAAATTTCTTTTACGAAAAGATTTTACAGGAAATTTTACCGTGTAAATGGGGCTTAACTCTAGCTTACTAAATTTATAAATTGTAAAGCCATTCTCCGTGATGTCCCTTATTTTATTGCGATACCTACACGTGGTGTTTTCGTAGTTTACTAGACCTACCTGTTTCTTTTTTATAACTTTTGAATATTATGCGAATTCACTAATGAGGTAGGTAGTAGGTAGATAGAGAACATCCTATCATGCAGATATAAATGTGATTTTGATCTTATGGGGCCATGCATAAAAGACGTCACGCTTCAGGGGGGTGGGGGGGGGGTGCACCAGTATGAGATACAGTGTGACAGGGGGGAGAGGGGGGGGGGGGGTCTGGAGGCAGTAGGACGTCACGTTTTGATATAGATGTTTTCAAGCATTTTAAATTTCAGTTGATATGTCGGGACCAGAAATTTCGCTAAAAAACGATACATTCTGATCTAGTGGAGCGGTCGTTCCACCCAGCCAAGTCGTACTGTACAGCCAACGCATAAAGTCCTGTTAATTCTTCACCCTTACAGAATATCATGATACCACCACTCGTACAGCGAAGCTCGTAAAGTTGCCTATAGCAAACCCATAGTTATTTGTCAACAGAGGGATTACTGAATTACTGGGTTGTGTTCATCAGCCCCAGATAGATCACACAGATAAGGAAGTCAATGTGGTTATGTCGATCGAACTAACATAACTTAACAACAACCAACTTTCTTTTATCGGAACTAATAATTTACTTTCAGTTAAAACAAATATAGTTGGTTGGTGCATTTGGATTTTATTGGTATTGATTATATCACGATTGTTACAATACATTTTGGAAAATATAAACTATTAAATTTAAATACTCCAAAATTATTTAATTATTATGTATTTTTAATTATTTAATGCAAAAATTATTTTATATTAAAATGAAGTTAAGATAGTCTATTTGTATGTAATTTGTATTTAATAAATCTTCCCAATGGAATAAATCGGTTAATTGAATGAATCCTGGTGTCAAGGTTGGCAACATAATTTGATCTAATATCAAATGGAGAGAATGGAGAATGGAAGATGGAGAGAAGTGGGAAGAGATGTTGGAGAGGAAGGAGAAGTTCACAGAAAAATGATGCGTCGAGTCTGGCAAACAGGCGCTTATTAAAATGCCCTAGTTATGGTTTTACAGTTATGTTTCAAATACTTAGTTATAGTTTTTAAGATATTATGTAGTAGTAGTAGTTGTAAATTCTTTATTTAGCATATTTTGCTATTTGTTCTAATCATCATCATTTCAATACAAAAATAGGTATTGTTGGAACCGACATTGTTGGAAAGGTTGGAATAAAATAATATCAATCAGTGTGTGAATCCCTGATCAGAAAATATTTGATTGTTTTTGTAAACACTCAAACAGCTCCTATAACCATCAAACCTTGGATACATTCATTTGTAACAGAAACCGGAAAGTAACTTGAGTGAACTGGGTGAACAACTGAAAACAAATCACCAATAAACGTGTAGTTGTTAACCCCTCGGATTTTTTTATTTTTTTATTTAATTTTTATTTTCATATCTATATATTTTTTGTATTTAAAGTCACTTTATTTCCTTTATTTTTTGTTAGATTTTTGTTGGATCTTATTCAATTTTACTTTATTTTTTCTTCAATTAATTTATTTTATTGTTGTTAATATTTCTTACGTTCATAATGTCACACGTGATCTGCAAAACTAAATTGTTGAGAAACGACGTTTTAATTTTTTGTGGCAGTGCCCCCTTGAATTATGGGATTATATTTCGAGAAAAAAGTCGTTGAAATGCATACAATGTTCATTTTCAATGGACTTGATTTTAGTTTGTCGAAGTCATGAGCCGAGATGTTTTCAAACGAAGCAACTTGAATACCTGGGATTTCCTGAGCCGGACACAATCTTCCGCCTGCATCTGATACCCTCGTTTCTATTTTTTTTTATCTTTATGAGTTTATTTTTATCTATTTAATTCAATTTCACTTAAGTTTCTATAATTTTTGGTATATCATTTTTAGTTTATTTATATTTTCTCATATTTGTCTGGTATTTTTTATTTTTTATTATATTTTATTTTGGTTGGATTGGATTTTTTATCAATTACAAAACAATTGTGCTTTTATTATGAAATTCTGAGTGTTGTGTATATTTCATATTTAGATATAACAATATCAGGTTTAAAATGTGGTATCGGCAGAAAATGTTGGAGAAAATTTGTTACAATTATTTTAGGCCAAGAATTGGTATTTTCCATGAACAAGTTTTTCGCCTATATTTCCACCCTGGTTGAATTCTTGTCGCCTAAATTTCCGTCGCCTTTCTTTCCTAGTTGCTTTTTCGCCTAAAATTAAGGTCGCCTATTTTTCCGTCGCCTATCTTTCCTACAATCGGTTAAACAGGTTTCATCACAATAATTTTTTTATCATTGTGCCGTTCTGATGTTAAACGCATCATGGTAAGATCTCATCAACTAAACACTCTCTTCTTCTCTTCTTATTCCTCTAAAAATCTTTAAGAAAAAGCATTTTAAATGCACTCGGATTGATATCAAAATCCTGAGATCTGTCGAATAAACGAAAATCTTTACACTTGTGTCTAATTAGCATTTGTTCAATGACGGTCTACTAAGATTTAAACAATATGTTACAGGTGATATTTAAGATAAGGTAGTTTGGGAAATCACACAGCTCATAGGAAATAACAGAATTGTTATTTTTGTGATTGAATCGCATCGAGTAGATATTTGTGTGGATGGACGTTGTTGACAGACAAAAACCAGTTTTTCAAGTCATCCCTCTGTTGACAAATAACTATGGGTTTGCTATAGGCAACTTATCGAGCTTCGCTGTACGAGTGGTGGTATCGTGATATTCTGTAAGGGTGAAGAAGTAACAGGACTTTATGCGTTGGCTGTACACTCACACTCACTCAACATACCGTAAATGCCTATATAAACCGAGGAGCAGACCAACTACTTTTACTGTAAGCAACAACATGGCATTTTCGGCTTACTGGATCTCAAAATTGAAAAATCTCACATTGTTGCGAAATAACTTAATTTCGAGCTATGGCCCACCTGACAACATATACTAAATTTGGGAACAATAGGTAATGCCATTTGTGGGCTAGAGGGCCGTGAAAACAGTGAAATTACACCCCTTTTAAAACCTATCTCCATCTGATGATGATGATGATGATGATGATATCACGAAACACCGCTGTCACCGCCACAGCCTAAACGGCTTAACCGATCGACTTGAAATTTTTACCACATATGCACTTTTGGGGTCTGAGGTGCCTTTTTATAAAACCAACCGGAAGGCGCCATTTTGAAACCGGAAGTGACGTCATATCTCGAAAACGACTATACCGATCGGAATAAAACTATCGCCAAATGATTCAGACGGTCATCTTTATGGAATATCAATAGTCAAAATATACATTTACTATTACCGAAACCGGAAATGACGTCATAAAAATGAAGAATCAGACTTGAATCACCTCTTACTACAATAACTACAAATTCAGAAGGCTTATAATGATACATAACATTTATAGAAATAAATTCTAGGTGGCTGTAATTTCAGCCGCCATTATGAAAACCGGAAGTGATGCCATATCTCGAAAACGGCTGTACCTATTGGAACAATGCTTTCGCAATTCTTCATGGAATATCAAAATAAGCTTATATTTAGCACCAAACACATTTTTTCGTAGTAACCAATTCGGAAATGGCATTTTTTTTTAAAGGAATTAGTCATTGTTGCTCCGATATGTGTTAAAAGTTGTGTAAATAAACTAAAAAAACTAGTAAACTAGTGATATCCCCATAAAAAACACTCCGTGTAAAAATACCAGCCAAGTCTCTTCAACTACAAAAAATAGAAGAAATCTAAAAATTCAGCACTGAAAAGTAGTGATATCAAAAAATGGGCCAAGTCAAAACTTCATTTTAAAAATAAAAATATACTTGGCGCATCGTTTTTAAGGGCATTATAGGTATACTATATAATTAGGTGCATGTGATTTTCGGCATATTCTTTACTGTTTATATACCTACACGATGCGCCAAGTATATTTTGGTTTTTAAAATGAAGTTTTGACTTGGCCCATTTTTTGATATCACTACTTTTCAGTGCTGAATTTTTAGATTTCTTCTATTTTTTGTAGTTGAAGAGACTTGGCTGGTATTTTTACACGGGGTGTTTTTTATGGTTCATTTTACATTTAAAAATGTTTTATTTAAGGGGGGGGGGGGGGTAGAGATAAATTTGTGACGTTCTTTTAGGGGAGGGGGGTCCCGAAAAGTGTGACACAGCGTGACAGGGGGGGGGGTCAAAATATCCCATTTTTAGCGGGACGTCCTTTATGCATATCTTAACATATCTTAAAATATCTTGACAGCTATGTTGACAGCTGTCAAGAGGTTAATGCTGCTCCTGCGTCCAATATAGGATAAAGTTTATTATCTGTAGTTTGTTACGGAAAAAACACGGAAATTACATTGAATTTGATCCTCGTCCAAGAGTTGATAAACGATGAAAAGAAAATTGGTGATTTGACATTTGTCGCGGGGTTATGTTTGAAAAAACATGACAGCCACATAAACATTATTTTTATTGTGACAGCATAAGAACAATAGATAATTGACATCCTACAAAGGGTGCTTTTGTACTATACGGATTGGATGAGGGTCAGGTTTTTAGACATCTAAGTTAAATCGGAGCTCACCTACTTGAGTTATGACTTATGACGCGTTTTCTTTGATCGGACGGATGATGCTTTCAAATCTAATCAGCAAATTAGTTTCTTTATCAATTTCACTTTGGACAATATAGGTAGGCACCTGTTGTCTTACAAATATTTCATGATCTTTTGATCAAAATTATCATAAATTATTATAGGACGGTAGGTATAACTGATACACTTGGCATAGCTAAAAATTATCGCGCAATATATCTTCACTGAAAAACGTAAGATCGCACCATAAGAAGTCATTTAAAGCGATCTCCTTGTCTCACTCTAGTAGGTGACCTCACATTTCAATGATAATAACAAGCTTTGATTGTTCCGGAACATGACCAGAAGTCATTCAAATTTGTTACCGATCATATTTTATTTGGACAAGTGTCCTAGTACTTAGCAGTCGCAAGCTGTACCTAGAGTGTCTAATGTGAAGTGGGGCCGTGAAAGACGACTTTTCGTTTTACACTTAATTAGGTACTTGGGACACTGTAATTAGATTTTTATTATGTTTTTAGTTAGAATATATGAGGAGTTTGTTTTATAAAAAAAAAGCATGTCCAAAAATTCACTTTTTTTGTTAACGATGGTTCCTAGTTTTATAAAACCATGCGGATCTGAACATGTAATTTGTTTGCAACAAAAGTCAACATATCCTGTAGTAATGAGCTCGTGAATATCGACGTTTGTAACAAAAAGGCACATGTCCAAAAAGTTTTGTTATCAAAGTGCAACATGTCCAATTTCAACATTTCAGCTTTTTCAGCATTCCAATTCAAGAATTTTTTGTTTGAATTTTAAAACAAACCACCATACAATATGATAAAATCTATTTGCACATGTTTTCTTGATTTTTTTTCAAAACGCAACATGTCAAATGGGTTTGTTTCAAAATGCAACAAGTCCAAAATTAAAGATTAATTAGGAAAAGAGTAGAAATATATTGAAGTTACTTTTTCAGCATTCCAACTCAAAATTTTTTTGTTTGAATTTTAAAACCAATCACAATACAATCCTATTTGCAGACAATTAGTTACAAGTTTTTCGTTGGTTCTGAACAATATAGGTGAATGGACATGTTACTTTTTGAAAACAAACTCCTCATATGCTATTCTACATTACAGTAATTATTACACCTTCCATCACCTTTAATATTCACAAATACATCACTTATTATGCGTTTTAAACATTGATGACATGTCACATAGAAATTAACTCATTACTGTCTTTAAATGAGTTTTAATGAGTTTAAGGTAGTACCTTCATTATACATATACAAAAAAAAATCTTGAAATTACAAGTTCAGAAAACGTTTTCCTACATTTCACCTATATTTAAGTATAAATGAATCATAAAATGTCATTTAACTTGCAACCCCTGTCGTATAGCGAGGTTTCAATTTATTGCCTTCCGAGAATGAACAAAACTGTAACACAGGAGGTATAGGGAAATCATTTAGTTTTTGGTTGATAACTTTTAAAATAGCACACGTTGGTATTGTTTTCAATTTTTTTCCTAATAGAATGTCCAACTATCTATCTAGAAATCAGTTTTTTGAAAAAACGTTGAACCTCAGTAAAATTTTAAACTCAAAAATAGCATGGAAATCGTCATAATTTTAATGGCCCCCATAAGACTACATGTTAAAAATAAGAATTTATAACTACAATATCTCAAAATCTAGACACGAGAAGTTCTTCATATTTCACAATATCGTGTAAATAGTGATTATTGATACCTCTGCCAAAAATAGGCTTATTTGGAAGATATGAGATATCAGTTGTGCTACCTTTTAAGTATCATTATCCTTTGGCAGTCTGTTGTACTCTCAAATACATTTAAAAATGTAAATTACAGTGTCCTAGGTAAATAATATCATTGAAAAACGAAATTGTCATCTTTCTCGGCCTGACACAGAATCCTAGGGTGTCAGGGTATATCAATGTGGAAAAATTTTCAATTTCGCAATAGACAACATCATAAATTATCTAGTTAGCTCTGCTTTTCAAAAATTTTCATATGCAGTACCGTGATCCAAGTATCTATTATGGTTTTTCAACAATGGATCATAACCATAATAGATACTTGGATCACGGTACTGCATATGAAAATTTTTGAAAAGCAGAGCTAACTAGATAATTTATGATGTTGTCTATTGCATGTAGTGCATTTTTACGCGGTTTAGGCTAATCTTTTTCGTAATGACAAAATATCATCATGACATAATGACATGATGTTAAAAAAAATCACTGAAAACTGAACTGAGCCCCTGTGTATTCTTTTGCAACACACGAAACAATTATAAAAAAAAACAGTACAAATGACATTTAAAAATTATTAATTTTAATAATCGATTCGAGATATATCTAAATCATTTGAATCAGACGCGGGAATAAACGATGGGATAGGGAGAAGAACAAAACAAAGAGTTAAAACTTTCACCCACCCATTTCATATTAAGAACGTTATCTTATTATCACATCTGAAAGATTAATCAACTAACTGGCTCGAAATAGCATTTTGAAGAAAAATATATTAAATTATTTATTTAAAATTTTTGATATTTTGTAAAATGCTTAGTTTATTTTTTGATATGAGGAAAATTTGCCCCGGGGGGGCGATGGCCTACTTGCGGGGGGCTACACCCCCCCCCCCCCCCCCTTCCCACGCAGGTATGCCTGGTTTCAACACACTGTGCGACTCTCTCTGCCCGCAGGAAGCCTGGAGGCGGCCAAATCTGCGATCCGATTACAAATCCATCAGGTACTGTCTCCTTCAACATCTTAGTCCAGACATCCGCTAGGAACATACGTGATGATCCTGTTTTAATTTTTGGTTCAGACATGTCTAAAAATGATACATATAAATGATTTCAAAAATAATTATTTTGGTTTTGCCGGAAAATGCATTTTTCCGAAAATGTTATGAATTCAGTCCTTTCCTTGCTATTTTAATGTATTTTCGTCAATTTTTTAATTATTGGGGGAAATAATATCAATGTTTTAAGTAACAACAATTGTCTTCACAAAATTTTTAAATTCATTTTAATGTCTTACTCCAAATTCAACTCCTAAACCAATAAATCGAATAAATGTTGACGAATATTACAAAGCACAACATTTTATTGGTCCTTTTTCGGGATTTATGGTCCTCTTTCAATAGTTTTAATGTACTATTTGCCTGCCTTATTGGACGATTCACAGGTCCTAAACTCCTAGGCCTAGTGATGAGGGAAGTAATACAGTTACCCTGTTCACACTGTTCAAAGTTCAGTGTAAAAAAACAGTGTGTATGCAATCGCACGTGTGCCCATGTAGTTTTGAAACTTTCGATATTCGTTCGTTATTGTACGAACCATTCTTCAATTCGAGAAAATAAGGAACACAACTGACCTCTGGTGGATTTTGTGGTACTAGGTAAATGGCGGCTATCAAGGGCGCATTTGCATAAATATAAATACAAATATTTGATATAGTTGTTTGTTATGGCCAAGAAAGTAAATTTACAGCTAAATATCAATTTCATTTGTATTTTGTTTTTTCACTGCTTTATGGAAACACGAAATGTAAAAACAAACACATTAATATGGAGATCTAATAGTAGCCATCTTGCCAGAAGTGGCTCCATCACGTATCACTTATTTGTGGGAATAATATCACAAAATTAGATGCGATAACTGAAATAAAGCCCCATTAACACGGTTACATTTCTTTTAAAATCTCTTGCAAATTATTTTACAGAAATAGAACGTGATTATATATGATGACAGATTTTACACAACCCTTTAAAACAGAACAATTTACGAATTTAACATCACATTCTCTTGTTTACACGGAAAATTTTCACGGAAGAAAAGATTTGAATGGAACAGGGAAAGAACGTTATGAGTCACATTTGGATGAAAATTAGATATACGAGGTTTTATGTTGAAACTTGTATCTATCTTACATACAAATCGATATTTCAAATTCGTTTTTAAAGACTTTGTGGCAATATTTTCTAGAAACCGAGGGTATATTCTGAAAGCTCATAAAAGCTCATAAAAATCACTGCAAGATTACATCTTAAGGTGGCTGTATATCACGTGACTTTTTAACCAAAAAGCTACACATTTTCATTTGGAAGGGTTCAGTTCAGCAAATACTTCTCACTTATCAGATAAGTTAGGACACATCTGTTGGAACTAATCTACGCAGAAAAGAACTGCGAAAATAACATATTAGATGATTTTACTTCCTTGCACCTAAATATTCTCAAATCAAGACCTGAAGTTGAAGGAAATCCTACGAGTTGCCAAGAACAGCAAACTTTATACTAATAAAAGGGCACATATGCATCACAAACCTGACACAATTTTGCCAACAAAACATGCGCTCTTTCTTCATCTTCCCAACGAAATGTTGAGATATTAATTATATCCACTATTATGAATATAATATTTAAAATAACAGCACTGGGTTTTGACAGCTTTCAAACGCGTACGGATACACACGATTTTCATTTATTTTATTGTCAAACCACTGCAAAAATAAATATTATTGACTGAAAATATTGATAAGCTCCAGTATGCAGTGAATTTCCCTCATAAATCACCTTGGATTACTCAACATGAACGATGTAAGGTATGTACTCATAGGTAACTATTTCTTTTGATCGGATGTAGAGAAATAAAGTCACGTGAATTGCAATGGCCTTAAACTCATTTTTTCTAAAAATGGACTTATAGCGTTCTTTCCCTGTATACCCTACATTTCATAAAACATTGGATAGGAAATTTTACCGTGTAAATGGAGCTTAGGTTTTAAGATATTCAAAGAATACAAAGACTTAAGGCTTTTTAGATTTCAATTCGAACAAATAAGTGATACATGATGGAGCCACTTCTGGCAGGAAACTTTTTAGATGCACTTTTTTTATTTTTAAGTTCGTGTTTCCAATTTAGTTACTAGTTTACTTTTTCAGCCATAACAAACAACCAAAGTAAATTTAATATATATTATTTACATAAATATCCTGGGGAAGGAAAGGTTAAGATGGTATGGGCGATTGCAAGGGATGAAACAAGGAAGAATTCCAAGAAGGGAGGCAGATCGAGCAGTAACTATAGGAAAGAAAAAGGCTGGGCGACCGAGAACAAAGTGGATGAGTGGAGTGGAAAGGGCAGCGGAAGAAAGAGGAGAAAATTGGAATGTGATTAGAGACGAAAAATGGTGGGATGATGTGGATAGATGGAAGGGGTTGGTTTAAAAAAGGGATGATGAAGAAAAGAAGAGGAAGAAGACGACGAAGAGACGGATATAGAGGAGGGGCATCGGACCTGGCAAGTCGGCTCCAGACTTAGAAGTAGATGCCCAAGATAGTTGGTGGTTCGTCCACCCCATGACCTAACATTGTGTTGGAATCTTGGATTGATAAATAAATAAATCTCCGTGATATCCGCCATGATCCACCTAATAGACCATGAGCCAGCCGTAGTGGACCCCCCCCCCCCCCCTGCTCCATGAGGTCTGAAAGTGGTTTTGGGTACCTTAAGGTACGCACATTACACTTTCACTTGTTTGACATCTGCCCGGTGGTGGAACAACCCCCCAGGGCCCTCATTCACGTACATGGGGTAAGCCATGATAGCGAGTGGTAAGGCGTGGTAGACCGGGTGGCAGTGGTATCGGTATTCACGAAGAAGTTATCATGTCTTACCCCGGGGTAGAATCTACCCCTACCTCGAGGCAGGGGTAAGCCGTGGTAACCAAGTTTGAAGTTGGTGGTAACTTATTGGCGGCCATTTTTAACTTGACATGACTGCGAAAACAACTTTTTGAAGTAATTCCTTCGCGTCGTCATCTTATCGGCTGTGCTGTGTGTTTATTGTGTATAATTTGTCTTTTACTTACGTTTACTATGTTAGTTCCTGTTTATTTAATCATTCCACAACATATCGGATAGTATTATTGGTTCTAGTTAGTCAATCCATGGACCATATAACCTCCAAAACATTTTCTTAAACACTAGATATAAGTAATAAACTACATATTTTTATGTTGCAGAGTTAAGTTAGCACTGAATTCACCATACAAAACTATTGTTGCACCAGATTTTATTGCACTAACACATTTTGTTTAGTATTTGTGTAGTTTATCGTTTGGAATTGAACTGTCACTATTTTTAATAAAGACAAATGCACGCGCGCGGAAAATAATATTCGAATCTGATTGGTGGAATAATCCACGGCCTACCTAAAACTTCGTTCTATTTACACTATACAAATTTCAAGTAGGCAGTGACCTACCACCAAGATACCGTGAAGATACCACTGCTTCGTGAATACGAATGTGTCATTCGCTACCCCGAGGTGGTAAGCAAGTGGTAGGCTACCCCGGGGTAGGCAAGGATAAGGACAATGTACGTGAATGAGGGCCCAGGGGGGTGCAAAGGGTGATTTTTGGGGTATTTTGTCACACGTTTGATTTTTTGTGGGCTAACGGGACACGATAATTACAATCAGTTTGCATATTTGTATGTAGGTTGACATAAGTAATTTTATCCATATTTGTTTGTAAGGGCAATACCCTTAAATCAAAATTTTTGATTTTTTGGAAGTCGGGGGGGAATTACCCAAAAATGTATTTTTGGTATTCAATCGATTCGTATTTAAAAGTTGTTCATGAATGTATTCCATCAATTTTGCAAAATTTTATGTTTACAACCTGTTTTAACGGGATTAAGTGTCTCTTATGGGTTTATAATGTTAAATATTTGATTTTTTTTAGGGTCAAAAGTAATAATTTAATCAATTTTTTTCAAAATTATTAATTGGTATGACATAAGTCAATATATATATATTTTTTTTTGAAGTGAAACCATTATTTACAAAATTTTTATAATATTAACTTTTTTATTGGTAATTTTCTAAAATGTGTTGTGCGTACCTTGAGGTACCCAAAACCACTTTCAGACCTCATGGAGCAGGAGGGGGGGGGGGGGGGGGTCCACTACGGCTGGCTCATGGTCTATTATGTCTAGTACCAAAGAATCAGAGGTCAGTCGTGTTCCTTATTTTCTCGAAAAATGATTTCAAAGCCGAATCTAATCTCGATTTGTTTTGTTATTGTATCTACTTAATTTTATACACTGATATCATTTTAAAATAATTTGTGTCTTTCAAATTTATTGAAGCAACTAAAACATTAAAGACGGCTGGGTAGTGAGTTTGACCTTGAAGAGCTTTTAATCGATTTTTATCAATATCTTTTACCAATGTAATTGTTAACAAAATAAGGCTTTGTACGAGTATTCAGAACAGTTCAATGAAAATAATTCCATAGCTTGTAATGGTTTATTAGATTTACTTTGTCCTACAGACGTTTAGTGCCCGAAAATTAGTAAAATTATGGCACTAAACATTTGTTGGACAAAATAAAACTAATAACTTATTCTAAGCTATGAAATTACTTTCATTGAACTCTTCTGAATACTCGTAAAAAGCCCTATTTTGTGAACAATTACATTGGTAAAAGATATTGATAAAAATCGATTAAAAAACTCTTCAAGGCCACGCTCACTACTCAGCCCTCTTAATTACAAGTTTACGCCATTTGGCCAAATGTTGCATCTTGGTGCGCTCGATTAGGAAATGGCAAAACTTCAATTTCACAAAAGCTAGGTTAACGTGTTCTGCCCGGAGCAGTACGTCACTTCCGCTCCTCACATCAACCCGAAACTTGCAGGTGCGGAGAGCGCAAACTCCATGCTGGCGAGGAATCAACTGGAGCGAAGCCCCTCAGGACAGTGGGTAAGTGGCACAGACATGCGCAGCAGGTTCGTGAGATTTATCTTGCTGATCATCTGGAGGCCAAGTCTTGAAACTTACGCCTTCAGGACGCAAACGCTCTCGGACGTCATAAAGTCCCATTTACTGTAAGAATGATCGACATTGAAACATAAAGTCAAGCCACTTATTTGATTGTCATCCAGCAATCTATTGCAAACAATTTATTAAAATTATAATTACAGATGTTATTCAGTCATAAAACCTTATTCAAAATTAAGCTTAACAGTTAAAGAAAGATTTCAAGGTCGTCATTCTTACTTTAATGGGACTTTATGACGTCCTAGAGCGTTTGCGTCCTGAAAGCGTAAGTTTCAAGACTTGGCCTCCAGTGTGGCCACTCACACGACAAACTATATTTGAAATTATAAGACACGTGACCTTTCGCAAATAAATCCATTATTATACATATCATCATCACTAGCAGTAGATGTAAGAATGACACTTCCGGTTTAAAAATGGCGGCACAAAAACAGTCATCGGGGTGAGGGCAAATCAGAAGCCAAAAGTGCACACGTGGTAAAAATTTCAGATTAATCGGTTAAGCCGCTTAGGCTGTGGCCTGTTTACCGGATATGAATTCGAGGAGACTACTACTACTACTAACTACTATACTATGATTATGAAAACCGCCCTAAAACACGATTTTCACGGCCCCCCAGCTCGCAAAGGGCGTAACCTATCGTTCCCAAATTTGGTATATGTTGTAGGGTGAGCCATAGCTCGAAATTAAGTTATTTCGCAACAATGTGAGATTTCACAATTTTAAGATCCAGTTGGCCGAAAATGCCACTTTGTTGCTTACAGTAAAAGTGGGTTGCTCCATTCTTTTTAAATGAGTGTGTGCGCGCCGTACGACTTGGCTGGCGTAGAGCGACCGCTCCACTAGATATGCGAATGATGTTTGTAAGTCTCTGCTCTACAGGCCTTGGAACGGAAGCATCAAGATGGCACTGCTAAAATAATTAAAAATTCCTGGCAGTGATTTTCAAATACATATTTCAAGATTATCGAACATAATATTGTCCTAAAAATTACAATAACTATTAAAGATAACGATATATTAGTCTGAAAATTGACAAAAAATACCTAAAAATGTTGGTCCCAATCACCATACAAAGTTTTAAGTTGGTCAAACGGTTCTAGTTAAATTTAAAAAATCCCAGGAAATATGGATTTAAATTTTAGCCAATGGGAAGATTTGGCTGAAACATTGTAATGTCGTTTTCGGCTGGCCGCACTGGGGTTGCACTGAGTTCTTGATCGTGACGTCATGTCGTAACCTGGTTTTGCCCTAGTGCTGCCTAGTGCTGCCCCCAGTGCGGTCTCAGCCGAATACGAATGATATGTTTTGATTTTGTGTTTTGACACTGACAGCTATTTTCAAATGGCAACCGAAGAAATTGAGCTCCCGAGTGTTTTAAAGGAAGACCTCCAGTAACAACAAAAATTTTGTTTTTCGTGCCGCCATTTTGTCGGAGTGGGGCGGAGTGGAGGGGGCAACTCTACCAAATATTTCCGAGCAAGAAATAGTGCACTGAGTGCGCACCCAGTGTGCACCACTTCCCAGTCGAATACGAAAACATTGCCCCAGAGCAACTGCACACTGCCAGTCGAACACGCCACTTGCACTCAGTGCAGCTCAGTGCAACCCCAGTGCGGCCAGCCGAAAGCGACATAAGATTGGTGATAATGTTGGTTGGAATGACTCTGCAAAATTTCAAATTGATCGGACCAACCAAACAAAATATACATATATATATATATTTTTTTTTTTTAAATTTGAGCCTACAAGCGGATTTCAAAAAATGTGGGTCTGCAACGCACAGAAATGGTCCGTACATGTGTGCAAATTTTCAGCTAAATCGAAGATAAACTGAATACTAACTGTGTTACTAACTGTAGTATAACTGTGTCAGAAAAGCCTCAGTAACAGAAAAAAAGACAGAGGTCCGTTCCAAAAGAGCCATAAAAGAAGGCGCTCGCTCAATCATAGCAAGAGCCCAATTCTGTAATTTCATTCACGATTCGACTGGAGTCCGATTCGCGGCCGTATGGATTAACATTGTACCGAATCGGATTCCAGCCGAATCGGGCATTTGAGTTAGAGAAAAGGACCCCTGGGGCCCTATTCTAGAACTTTTAAATTCTCAATTCCACTAGAGTTCGATTCCATACAATGTTAATCCTTATGCCGTAGCCGAATTCCATCAGAATGGAATTGGAAATTCGTTCTAGAATAGACCTCCGGGAGGCGTATTCTATAATAGAACGTTTTCTCAATTCCATTCCAGGAGGCCAAGTCTTGAAACTTACGCCTTCAGGACGCAAACGCTCTAGGACGTCAACAAGTCCCATTTACTGTAAGAATGACGACCTTGAAATCTACTGTTCACTGTTTAGCTTCATTTTGAATAATGTTTTATGCCTGTATAATATCTGTAATAATAATTATAATGTTAATAAATTGTTTGCAATAGATTGCTGGATGCCAATCAAATAAGTGGCTTGACTTTATGTTTCAATGTCGATCACTCTTACAGTAAATGGGACTTGTTGACGTCCGAGAGCGTTTGCGTCCTGAAGGCGTAAGTTTCAAGACTTGGCCTCCTGATGGAATCCGGTCACGGCTATAAGGATTAACATTGTACCGAATTGGATTCCAGCCGAATGGGGCATTTGAGTTAGAGAAGGGCCCCATGGTATTTTCCTGTTGCTGCCCAGACGTCGCCGGTACGGAGGAACCCGACGCCGCCGAGGGACACGACGCCGCCGCCGACGCCGCCAGCCGAAGACGAGCACGACTACGTCCAGCGGGGCGAGGGCGACTCGATCTCGTCGTACGAGACGGAGTCGGAGTGCGACGCCAGCGCCACGGAGTTCCGGTCGCCGCCGTTCCCGCCGACGCGGTTCGGCACGCCGCCGGCGCAAGCGCGACGCCGACGCCCGCGTCAGGAGCTCAACCTCCCCCGGCTCGAGCAGATGATGTGGCGCCTCAAGCAGACCGGCGGCGCCAGGGTCACCGGCGAGAACTGCTTCACGTTCCCCATGATGCCAGGTACAGACAGGTGCAAGCGCTCGGTCGTTTTAGCAGACTGAGAGAGAACAAGTGTTTCGTAAATGAGTGTAACTTATCCAGGATGTTCACATGATCAGTCTGATTGTATGTTAGTAGCACTTTTTAATTTTTGCTACATGCCTTGTTAATTAGGCACCGGTTATTCAACAAAACCGCGCAAAACGATGAAATTTCCGAAACGATTGGAGACCAAACCCGTTAACCTATTGGTCTCAAATTTTAATCATGACTAGATAAAATACAAACTTAGGGTTATCACTTGGCACATTTTTAAAATTCAATTTCATACGGCACCCATTGAGACAAGAAAATATTAATTTTTTCACATATAATCAACTAATTATTACTAATTTATAAAGCGAAAAATTAAAAAAGTACCAAGTGATAACCCTAAGTTAGTATTTTATCTAATCATTCATGATTAAAATGTCAAATCATTTCGTCAGCCCATTTTGTCTCCAATCGTATCCGAAAAAGTGCCTGCAACAGGCATCAGAGGGATGTAGGTAAATATTTGCGGATGTCAGTCCTCAACACCACAAGACCGTGAGCAAATAATCTTATGAACGGAATCCAGTAGACTCTGGCCACTTGCGTCTATAAATATGGCTATACGCACCGAGCGTGAATACTAGCAGTGAATACTACTAGTGCCACTAGCGAGAGAAATCGGCAAAACTGTACGTAGAAAAATCTTTAGTTTTATCATCTCTCATTGGTCGTGGCCATGGCAACCAAACAAAATAAACATAAAACTCAAAATAGCTCAGAATTGGTAAAAGAGAGGAGCAAACAAGTAATTTTATCAGATTCAGTGGAATTGTTTACACTTAATACATTTTTCACAGGGAAATATCATGTGGCGTGTTATTGTAAGAATGCATACAATGATTAATGTTTACTAACTGCTGCAACTAAGGGTATGAGGATCACGTCACGAGGATCAAGCCGACTTTCTGCAGGCATATTTCGCCTCACGCGCCAAAAACACGGCAAGCAACGAGTCACGTCGCACGCGGTCGTACGAGCGCAGTTGCAAGAGTTCCAGGAATATTTTAATTGCGCGCCAATGAATACACTTAGGAAGATGCGGTTTGCAACATTGTTCAACTGAGACTCTAAGGAATCACCTCCAATTTTTCGATTCTTGATAGTACTTCAAATAGTTGCGACGTTACAGCAAATTGTGTAGAACTGAGTTCCTTTCAAAACGCGTCCAGACATATGTTAATACTTAATTGCGTGCCATCCAAAGTTTAAAATGTGAATCGAAAAATGGGAGGTGATTCCTTAGAGTCTCAGTTAAACAATGTTACAAACCGCATCTCTCTAAGTGTATTCATTGGCGCGCAATTAAAACTTTCCCGGAACTCTTGGAACGGCGCTCGTACGACCGCGTGCGAATGCAATCGTTTTCTGCATGGAGTTTTTCCGCCTGAGAGGAGTGGCGTACGCTGGTGTAAAGGTTGGCGCGGCCGCGAAAATTTTTCTGGCAAAAACTTCGTAAATAGGAGAAAAAAATATTTTGACAAAATTCCAGTTTTAACATTTTTTAAGTGAAATAAATGGTTGATACAACTAGATTATGTTTTCAAATACCATTCACGATAGTTCTGGGATGAAATAGGGGTCGTGAAAACCCTCTAGAGTAAAAAATGATCGATTTTTTAATTCGAAATAGAGCATATTTACTGTTAATATATCCTTCATTTTACTGATGTAATAACTGTCAGAACACTGTATGTATACTACACTTCGAAATCAGCGTTCTATTTGTATAAATAAGTAAGTTATTAGAGTTTTTGTCACAGTCAATTTACGTCCCATTTACGAAGTCTTTGCCAGAAAAATTCTCGCGCCCCGGCCCCTCCAGAAGAATATAACTACAAACACCTTGCTTGCTCCACAGTGTTGGGCGCCAGCGAGCGGTACAAAGCGATCGTGGATGCGCGGAGCGAGGTGCCCATGGGCTCCGACGCGCACACCGACATGTCCAGGAAGCTCGTCGCCGTGCAGAAGGCGATGGCGCTGGGCGGCCAACTCTACGGGCAGGCCGGCGAGGACTTGCACAAGTTCTGGGAGCTCGCCTACGGAGTGTGTGAGTTCAACTTTCACCGATTTCTTAAGAGGCAAACGGAAGCGAGCGGGAATTGCACGGTTCGTCATAGCGTTTTTTTGAAATTGTGTCTTCCCACTTAATAATTTTAAAAAATCAGATAGTAACGACCCATTACAGCCTAATAGACTAAATAATGCCACACACTGGAGCTCATTATGACCTCTGGTGCGACCTCAAAGTGTTAAATACGATATTTTTAATAAAATAATCGAAAATAATCGTATTTAACACTTTGAGGTCGCACCAGAGGTCATAATGAACTCCAGTGTGCGGCATTATTTAGTCTATTAGGCTGTAATGGGTCGTTACTATCTGATTTTTTAAAATTATTAAGTGGGAAGACAATATTTCAAAAAACCGCTCTGACGAACCATGCGATTCCCGCTCGCTTCCGTTTGCCTCTTAATCAGCTACGTTCTTAAAATTATCGTCATAACTCTAGTACATTTGGCCGATGCACAAAGTACGGTATTCGAAGAAAACGTATTGGCTGATCATCCGATGAAGTCTAGTCTAACTCGTCATCTTACTCTTTTCATAGTTTGCTCTAGGTTCTTTTGTTTTACATCAACAATGTAAAAAAGTATATTTTCGGCCATTTTGGTGTACAGTTGTCAAGTTGATTTTAACTAATTATTATCAATTAGTTGAAGATAGTTTGTAAATAATGAGGTGGTTTTATACCTATAATAACTTCTTCTGCAGCCTATAATTGCACAGGTAAGCATAAATATTATCAAATAAATACTGAAAAACAGATTGACAATCATTCTGACATGTTACACCAAGATGGCCGCGCAACAATGAGATGATGTCACAAGCAAACTATGAATAGGCACCGAGTGTTGACTCACTTTTGTTTCTGGAAATGACAGACAGCGCGATGGGTGGAATAAATTAGCAACTCTTGACGTGATCCTCATACCCTTAGTTGCAGCAATTAGTAAACATTACTCATTGTATGCATTCTTACAATAATACGCCACAGGATATTTCGCTGTTCAAAATGTATGAAGTGTAAACAATTCCACTGAATCTGATAAAATCATTAGTTTGTTCCTCTCTTTTACTAATTCTGAGCTATTTTGAGTTATCTGTGGATTTTTATCGGTTGCTATGGCCACGGCCAATGAGAGAATAAAATTGCTGATTCTTCGCCTCACATTTTTGACGATTTATGGATTGGCATATGGATTATGGATATGGATTAGCAAGGAACCTGACCAGCACCAGGAAGGTAATTTTCGAGATCGTTCGATTCGTTCTTACATACGGATTCACGTCCTTCTGACGTCATGGCCCAACAAATTGCGCCTCAGGAGGGCTACTATGAAAATGCAATACAGTACGAACCCTTTAGTAAACCATGTGAGATGTGCTATTTGAGCTTGACTGCCCTGCAGATTACCCCTCCTACGACTCTCTGCGAGCCGTGCTTGAGCTGTACCTGCGCCTCCTGGAGGGCTACTATGAAAATGCAATACAGTACGAACCCTTTAGTAAACCATGTGAGATGTGCTATTTGAGTTGACTGCCCTGCAGATAACCCCTTCTACGACTCTCTGCGAGCCGTGCTTGAGCTGTACCTGCGCCTCCTGGAGGGCTACTATGAAAATGCAATACAGTACGAACCCTTTAGTAAACCATGTGAGATGTGCTATTTGAGTTGACTGCCCTGCAGATAACCCCTTCTACGACTCTCTGCGAGCCGTGCTTGAGCTGTACCTGCGCCTCCTGGAGGGCTACTATGAAAATGCAATACAGTACGAACCCTTTAGTAAACCATGTGGGATGTGCTATTTGAGCTTGACTGCCCTGCAGATAACCCCTTCTACGACTCTCTGCGAGCCGTGCTTGAGCTGTACCTGCGCCTCCTGGAGGGCTACTATGAGAATGCATTACAGTACGAACCCTTAAGTAAACCATGTGAGATGTGCTATTTGAGCTTGACTGCCCTGCAGATTACCCCTTCTACGACTCTCTGCGAGCCGTGCTTGAGCTGTACCTGCGCCTCCTGGAGGGCTACTATGAGAATGCATTACAGTACGAACCCTTTAGTAAACCATGTGAGATGTGCTATTTGAGCTTGACCGCCCTGCAGATTACCCCTTCTACGACTCTCTGCGGGCCGTGCTTGAGCTGTACCTGCGCCTCCTGGAGGGCGACTATGAGAATGCATTACAGTACGAACCCTTAAGTAAACCATGTGAGATGTGCTATTTGAGCTTGACCGCCCTGCAGATTACCCCTTCTACGACTCTCTGCGGGCCGTGCTTGAGCTGTACCTGCGCCTCCTGGAGGGCGACTATGAGAATGCATTACAGTACGAACCCTTTAGTAAACCATGTGAGATGTGCTATTTGAGCTTGACTGCCCTGCAGATTACCCCTTCTACGACTCTCTGCGAGCCGTGCTTGAGCTGTACCTGCGCCTCCTGGAGGGCTACTATGACGAACACCCTCAGACGCAGCAGGAGTACAGTGAGTCAGCCCACTTGCATTTGACACGACGAATCTCAGCGTTCAATCATTCACTTCCGCTCCATGGGTTCGTGACTGCTCTAGCGGCAGCCCGCAATGCTTTCGTCCATGTCGAAGGACGCTCTGCTTGACCAGATTCTGTCTTTGTAATGACAAAGTATTACTTTTGTTCGCGATTTGATCAATTACGACCTCATCAGAAGAATATTGTTGTACTGTGTCAGGTTTCCCTGCAATCTGGTGAAATGTAAGACGATCTCAGCCGGACGCGTGAAGGATTTGACCTTGGTCTTCACGTAAGAACGAGGCGGCGTGCTTTGTCAGCATAGATCGACGACAGACTTGCGCATCCCAAACAAAGAATTGTTTGTCAATGGTTGAATCGTTCGATATTCATTCAAGCATACTCATACCATTGACAAACGATTTTTGTTTGGGATTCGCAAATCTGTCGTCAATATATGCTGACAAAGCACGCCGCCTCGTTCTTACGTACAGACCAAGGTCAAATTCTTCACGCGTCCGGCTGAGATCGTCTTACATTCCACCAGATTGCAGGGAAACCGGACACAGTACGACAATATTCTTCTGATAGGGTAGTATATTAAATGTGGATACATGATCTGATTGCTAACAGAAGTAATATTTTGATGTAAAATTGCGGCCTTCAACATCGACGAAAGCATTCAGTGCTGCAGTCTTAGGGTGCATACCGATTTATTATCAGGTCGCCCAGTTTCCCTATCCTTTTAACATTGTGACGTAACACCTGGGCGTGACCTTGAGTCGAATCGTGGTCGAATGAATGAAAATAGAGTAATCACAACGCCCGATCTCTTGAGCTTGAGTATTATGGGTACTGGTTTGAGCTTGTTTGTTGACGCGGCAAGTTTGATTTAACCCGTAAATCCTATGGTGACGTCAACGCCCAATCAGCTACTATTTTGGACCTCACCCTTATTAAGGCCGGTCATATATTTTTTCCCGCCAAAAGTAGTTTTTGAGCGGGTTTAGAGGGAAATACGAAATATAAATTGCTATATTTGGCAAACGGGTATGAATATCGAAAAAGCAAGAAAGACATGACATGTATTAAACCTTTATCTACATTTTCATCGCTTACTGTCATAACTTTGCTCCTATTTGTGGTCAGCATTGGTCGGGCACGAAAACGCTTCATTTGAGCGACGACAAAAAACGATCGAGAAACGGAGCGTTTTCGTGCCCGACTAATGCTGACCACATAGTAGGAGCAAAGTTATGACAGTAAGCGTTGAAAATGTAGATAAAGGTTCAATACATGTCATGACTTTCTTGCTTTTTCGATATTCATAACCGATTGCCAAATATGGCAATTTATATTTCGAATTTTCCTTTAAAACCGCTTAAAAACTACTTTTGGCGGGAAATGAACAACACAGCTTGGGAGTTTCATTGAGGTGTGCCAGCAACATGGCCGCCGTGACGTCACATGCAATGATTGTGTTGGCAGACGACAGTCGCTGTCGGGTGAAGCAAATGCTGGACAACTGGGAGCAGCGACCTCCGGCTGCAGAGTATTACCAGTAGGTGACACGCCCGTGGACACATGTTTTACCACTTTCTGTAAATAATAGCCTGAGTCTGTAGGCGCAAACTCAATTGTGTAAATGTTCAATACATAATCAAATTATCAATGACACATGTGCCCCTTTTAGATATTGAGTAAAAGTGCAGTGCTTTTCAATGAATTCAGGAGTCCCGCTGAGGATATTTAATTTAGAACCTCCTTAGAATTTGACCCATTGAGTTCCCCAAGTTTAAGGGCGGTCATCAATTTGGTATCAGAATCGGGCGGTTTGGAGAGGTTTTAAAGTATAAATGTCTATATTTGGCAAAGTTTTAAATATCGAAAAAACAAGAAAAGCATCAAGTGTATTGAACCTATCGCTTGCTGTCATAACTTTGCTCCTGGAACGAATATGCTCCGTGTGAGCGACGGACGAGGGACGGAGCGTTTTCGTGCCCGACAAAATATTGCTGACCACATCGTAGGAGCAAAGTTATGACAGTAAGCGATAAAGACTCGTACATTCGATGCTTTTCTTCTTTTTCGATATTCACAACTGGCAAGATAACCGCAAGATAACCGTTTCATAAGTGGATGTAACTTTGATAGGATGTTCACATGATCAGTCTGATTGTATATTAGTAGCTCTTTTACATTTTTGCTTCTTGCATTGTTAATTAGGCGCCGGTTATTCAAAAAACCGCTAAAAACTAATAAATTTCCGATACGACTGGAGACCAAACCCGTGAACCAATTTTCTCACATGTTTATCATGATTAGATAAAAGACAAACTTTGGGTTATCACAGTCTTGGCACATTTTTTAAATTAAGGTGCTGCAAGCGCGAGCGATTTTGCTGCGTTTTGTAGACACTTTTTGCGATACGATTGGAAATGAAATGGGTAGACCAAATTATTTGACATTTTAATCGTGATTAGATAAAAGACAAACTTAGGGTTATCCCTTGGTACATTTTTAATTTTTTGTTTCGTTAATTAGTAATAATTAGTGGATTTTTGGTAAAAAATTAGCTATTTTCTCGTCTCTCTGGGCGCCGTATAAAATTAAATTTCAAAAATGTGCCAAAAAATAACCCTAAGTTTGTCTTTCATCTAATCATGATTAAAATTTGAGATCAATTGGTTTACGGGTTTGTTCTCCAATCGTATCGCAAATTTCATCGTTTTGCGCGGTTTTGTTGAATAACCGGCGCCTAATTAACGATGCAATAAGCAAAAATTAAAAAGGGCCACTACAATCAGACTGATCATGTGAACATCCTGTAAAAGTTACACTCACTTATGAAACAATTTTTCTCTCTCAATTTTCTAAAACGGCCGAGCGCTAGTATCACCTTAAATTTCATACGGCACCCAGCGAGAAAAGATATTTATACAATTTTTCAGCCAAAATAAATAAATTGTTACTAATTAACGAAGCAAATAATTAAAAATTTACCAAGGGATACCAAGTTTACCAAGTTTGTCTTTTATCTAATCACGATTAAAATTTAGAATCATTTCGTCCACCCATGTGGTCTCCAGTCGTATCCAAAAAAGTGTCTGGAACAAGCGGCAAAATCGCTGGCGCACCTAAAGTCTGAGCTGCCGCGCAGGTTCTACCCGTGCGTGACGCCGCAGAACGTGAAGGAGCGTCTGGAGGCGTGGTACCACGGCGACAAGCGGTCTCCAGCCCGGCAGCGTCTGGACCCCGGGATGTACCACGTCCCGGAGGGTGACCTGGAGATCGTGGAGCCGACGCCGCAGAGAGGTGCGTAGCGCGTAGATGCGTAGATGTTCGTTTACACTGCCAAAACCAGGACGGTGCCAGGAATACAGTTTGTTTTTCCTATGTTTGAACTCACACCAGATGGAGCCACAGTCAGTTGTTCTGCTAGGCCGAGAAAGACTTCATTGCGCGCTCACCTTGCAATGTTGTCTTTCTCGGCCTTACAGAACAATTCTGACGGTCTGTCTCTAGAGAGTTCAAACAAAGGAAAAACGAACTGTGTTAGGGTGGGCAGTGACCTGCGGACAATTATTTAAGGTGGGCATAACTTTTTATTTTTCCTCTGAGATTAGGTATACAGGTGTTATGTTAAAAGGAAGCCATGCCCCGCAGGGAGTTTTCCTGATTTTTAAATCAATAGAAACGTGGGACGCTGGAAATATTACTTTTGGGAAAAAATATGATTAGAAATATAATATAAAATAGAGGTGGCTTGTTAAGTTGCCAAATAAGGGTTTGATCTCTAGGACATACAGCCACAACTTGAATCGGTGTAATTATAAAAAAAATCTATCTGAGTTATTTTGATACTTATTTCGTTAAATTATATCCAAAAATTAAAATTCAAAGACAATTATTAAAGTATTTTCGACTATTTTTGGGTGTGCAGAGGGTGGGCAGGAGACAATTTTGGGTGGGCGCGCGCCCACCTGCGCCCACCCCTGGCGTAAAAATATGGCCCGAAATGTCTGTAGAACGAAATAAAACTTATGACCCATTCTAAACTTTGAAATAATTTTCATTGAACAGTTCTGCAGACTCGTACAAAGCCTTATTTCATTAACAATTACATTGGTAAAAGATATTGATAAAAGCCTCAATAAGTATCAATAATGTCTGTGATGTATGTGACCAACTGTCTGGATCGCTGTCCAGAGCGGAGGCAGGAGATCGAGCGACTGGAGGCGCAACGGCTGGAGGAGCAGGCGCGTCTGGAGGCCGCCATGGCCGAGGTCGACAAGCAGCAGGCCGACAGACTCGAGCAAGAGTGTCGGGACAAGCAGTGTCGGGAAGAGGAGGAGAGGAGGAGGAACAAGGAGAAAGGTGAGCAATAGGGAAGTCAAGTGAAGTTTTGATTTTAGACTAATACTTATTTTATGAAAGTTGAGATGTTGTTGAAGACATGTGGTATTATTTTTGTTGTGTGATGAATAGTTTTCATGGAACGAATTTACAAAGTTTGGTAGATTGCAGCTGTCCATGAAACACGATTTGACGTCACACGCCGAGTCGGGCCGTATAGATAATGTTAGCCAGCGCCGGTTCTATGCATCCCGTAACACAGGGAACACGGCGTGTGACGTACAGCTTGTTTTTGCAGAGGATTGAAATGTCGAAAACTAATAAATTAAGGTGGCCGTTTTAGAAAATTGAGAGAGAAAAATTGTTACATAAGTGAGTTTAACATTTACAGGATGTTCACATGATCAGTTTGATTGTATATTAGTAGCACTTTTTCATTTTTGCTTATTGCATCGTTAATTAGGCGCCGGTTATTCAACTAAACCGCGCAAAACTCTGAAATTTGCGATACGATTGGAGGCCAAACCCGTTAACCAATTAATCTCAAATTTAAATCATGATTAGAAGAAAGACAAACTTAGGGTTATCACTTGGCACATTTTTGAAATTTAATTTTATACGGCACCCAGGGAGACGAGAAAATAGCTAATTTTTCCCCATAAATCCACTAATTATTATACTTATTAACGAAACTAAAAATTAAAAATGTACCACAGGATAACCCTAAGTTTTTCTTTTATCTAATTACGATTAAAATTTCAAATAATTTGGTCTACCCATTTAGTCTCCAATCGTATCGCAAAAAGTGTCTACAAAAGGCAGCAAAATCGCTCGCGCTTGCAGCACCTTAACTACGGGAAAATATGAATTTAAAAAATATTATAAAATTTCGCATTGCCCTTTGAGGCTATTCGGTATATAAACAAAATATAATCTCAACATTCACCTATTCCCCATTATGGAGGGATCTCCGAATTTCTCTCTTCGTGAGAATTTGTTCAAATTTGGCATATAAGATTTTTATATTCTGCATCATAATATGGCATACGGCGAGAAAAAGTGGTCAACGTGAACTAATTTTCGAGATCGCTTCAAAGTTACGGAGTTTTTCTCAGTTTAACATTGCGACCAAACGGAAGTCATGCTGATATTTTTAAAAGTGACTAATAGAATTTTTTGAAAAACTTCTATAGTTATATCAGATACAATATTTCATTATAACATTTTTAAATGTATACGTGGACGTTTTACCGAGCTATGAGGGTTTTAATGATTTATTTTTACGTTTTTCCTTATAAAAACTGCAGTCTTACATGTAAAATTGTGTTGCCATGGTGAAACGGCCTTCTAGAAATTCGAATTTCTTTGCAAATTTGTAGAAATTTCCAGAAGACCGTGATTATATTAAACACATGCGCATTATAGCTGGGGGGATTGACAAATGTGTAGCTTTGTAACCGTGCCTCTTGCTCCCCGCCAGCGCTCATCGCCGCCTCCGACCTCGTCGCCTACTACATGGCCCGCGACGACCACGACGAGAACATGGCGCGCGCCTTCGCCGCCATCGCCAATTCCACGTCGGCGACGACCAAGTCCTACACCACCATGGCCGCCCTGATGCTCATGGCGCTGCAGAACCGGCCGCTCGCGGGTCCGCGTCCAGACGGGGCCGGGGAGGGTGGCCCCCCGCCGAGCCCGCGCAGACCGAACGCTCGCGTCCAGACGAAAGTCCCAACGCCGCCGCCCCGAGCGAACTGTCACGTACAGACGCAGTGCCCGAGTCCGCCGCCGGCGTCCAGCACACCCGTGAAGCTCGTTCCGACCCGATGTCCCTCGAAGTCGCCGAGTCCTCTGCGAACTCCGCCGCCGAGCCCCGACGAGTTCGTGACGGACGACGAGGACGTCGTCGAGCCGGAGCCGGCGCCCGTGCTGATCACGATGGAGGACGTGATGCGGGACTACCCCGAGGAGAAGTTCTACGGCCACGTCAACTGCCCCAAGCCGGGGAGCTACGGGTTCCAGCTGTGGATGGAGCAGCAATACCCGAAGATGCTGCTACAGTTGAGGATCGAACAGGAGGACAAGGAGGAGAAGGAATATCCCGTGAGGAGGCAGAAGAACGCCGAGAAGAGGGAGAGGAGGAGAGCGAAGCTGGAGGCGTTCCAGGAGAGGAAGGAAGCGAAGAAGAGAGCGTGCCAGAGAAGGAGATAACTCAACTCAAAACAAACTTGTTACATTTTATTTTTTTAAGCAAACATATTTGATACAGAAAGCATTACTGGATTTTATTCTGTCAATTCATAGTTTTCACGTGACATCATCTCATTGTTGCGCGGCCATCTTGGAGTACCATGTCAGAACGGCTGTAAATCTGTTTATCAGTATTTTTTGATATTATTAGTACGGTTTTCGAGATCGTTCGAGACAAATTTCATACGGCCAAACCGCCTGACGTCAGATTAAACAAAATGCTACACTGACGTGGCAGCTTGAATGCTATTTAATTGGGAAGGACGTCACTTTGACGTCAAGCTCGATTATGCGAGCACTCGCACAAGCTTGAAAATAGGGGTCTGTTGAAGGCTGCAAAAGGAGAAGGACTTCTTTTAGGTAAAAAACTACTAATTGTCAAACTATCTTCGACTAACCGATAAAACCTAATTAGTTTAAATTTCTTGAAAACTGTACACAAAAACGGCCGAAAATATACTTGTTTACATTGTTGATGTAAAACAAAAGAAGCTCGTGCAAACTATGAATAGCGGTGCGGCTGAGAGAAATGATCAGATCATTTTGTGAGACAAGAAGTTAGTGGAGATGTTCATAAAGTTGGAACCAGAGTTTGGCTACGTAACGGCATTGACGCCACTGTATACAAGCTCGAAGCATTGACGTCATGGGGCTCAGCATTGCCATGGCAACAAACTATTCATTCACCATGGTAACACATTGTTGTGGACTTAGAAATTACATCACCGGCACTCATACCTCACGATTTTCCCGCAAAAATGTCACATGATATTTCAATTTGAATGAAAATGTTGTTTTTTTCGGGTGAAAAGTGTAGGTATTTGTCATTTTTTTTGTTGATATTTACACATTTTGTAGTTCAGACCTAATTTACAGAAATTACTCTTAAAACCATCTCATATAACAGCATAAAACCATTATACCTTGCCTTATGATCCAATTATATGTTCTTAATTGTCTTTCTCAAAATATACAATGCCAAAAAAGGTCATATTTGCAGTGCAACGTTGCCAGAATTATGGTATACATATCACACATTATAGACTTTTAAATTTGTATTTGGCTGCTGTGATCCTATTCGCTAAATCAAGCTTCCTCTCTGCACTCTGGTGGTAGAAATGTGTACTTGAGGAAGGGTGTAGCAATTCAATTCTTCATAAGGAACCTGTAGAGTTTGGATACCTCTACTTCATACACTATTTAACATAGAATCATAAAAATTGTAATGAGTTTAGAAAAGATTATGCTTTTTCGATCTGTCACCTCAGAAATTTATTTTTTGTGTCTAAATAATTATAAAATAACTTTCCGTATAAAGCAAATACGGCTTATACTGTAGCCTGATTGGTCCGTTGGACCATTTCCTGTCCTCTGATTGGCTGATGCATTACATGTTTGAACAATTATTACGCTGCAATTTAACCTCGGAGAAAAATTTTGAGGTGACAGATCGATAAAGCATAATCTTTTCTATACACGTTACTTTTTTCAGGATTCTATGTTTAATAGTGTATGAAGTAGAGGTATCCAAACTCTACACGTTCCTTATGGAGAATTGAATGAGTACACCCTTCCTCAAGTACCATATCTCTACCACTAGAGTGCAGAGCTGATCTTAATTGTGCGAATAGTCTTATTCCTAGAAGTGTTTTCTCTACTTCCAATATTTTGTAATTCCTCTTGAAGGCCAATGTTCCGGGACGAAATCTTCTCTCCCTGTGTTCTTATAGAACTTCACTCTGAGATCCGTGATGAAGGAGCGAAAAGAAGGCGCATGCTCGATTAGCTGTTTTCAGCGTTCGGAAGTTGAATCATTGGATATCGGCTAGAAAGGAATGTATTTTAGCAGACAATCATTATTCAGAAGTTACCTAATTAATAAACAAAACCTAGCTTATGCAAATCTTTTTATTATTTAAAACATAACATCATGAAAAAGAGATAATATTCATAGCGTGTGTATTAAAGCATTAGAAACGAAGAAATCTTTTAATCTGAATAAATAAATAAATAAATACAATAAATAATTACATAATTAACGAATAACATAGAAACAGTGTTGGGTAAGTTCCTTTTGAAAAGGAACTAGTTCCAGTTCCAAGTTCCTCGCCGAAAAAAGGAACTAGTTCCAGTTCTAGTTCCTTCAATAATGAAAGGAACTATTCCGTTCCCAGTTCCTTTATAAAAGGAACTTAGTTCCTTTTAGTTCCTTTTTAAAAACATTTGTAATTTTAATTGGAACATTAAAACATGCAATCTGCAAATTAAAAATTGAATCACTGTATCACAGCAGATTATTTTTAGATGCCAAATAGCTAGAGGGACATCTGATTTCTGACAGAATTAACCAAATAATATGTGGCTTCTAGACGAGTGCAGTTTTTCGGAGTAAAAGTACAGTCAAGCTTAAAAAAAGGAACTTAGCAAAAATCGTTACAGTTCCTCAAAAAAAGGAACTAAACCGTTCCATAGTTCCTCTCTAGAAAAAAGGAACTAAGACGTTACATAGTTCCTAAGAAAAGGAACTAGTTCCTAGGAACGGAACTATTTCGTTCCGTTCCTACCCAACACTGCATAGAAACATAATAATGTTAAACTAAGATAATATGGTATTACG
Source organism: Leuctra nigra (assembly GCA_934045905.1). Classification (NCBI taxonomy): domain Eukaryota; kingdom Metazoa; phylum Arthropoda; class Insecta; order Plecoptera; family Leuctridae; genus Leuctra; species Leuctra nigra. The sequence goes on along the minus strand of OW203769.1, from coordinate 7,206,311 downwards.
TTTTCTGATAGTGACAACATACATATTAATACGCTAACAACAGCTTTCTTCAAACAAACAAACAAACAAACAAACAAACAAACAAACAGGCTAGATTCGAAGCGGTTTGTAGCTTACCGTCTTGAGTACAAACAAATAATGGATGTTCTTATTTTGAAATCGAAGTACGAAATCCATTCTTCCGGCTGATAGGTAGTACATAGGCATGAGAAAATGTTGCCATATCAACCCATTAAGGATATACAGGTTGGCTGAGTGGTAACGCTCTGAACTTGTATTCCGGAGGCCCGGGTTCGATTCCCGCGGCCGTCCTTCCTGACTGGGTTTTTTTTCGTGGTATTCCCTCAGTCGACAGGCAAATGCTGGGAAGGTAACCTACTAATAGGCCACGACCGCCTCCTTCCCACCTACCACTCATCACCATCATCTCCCAATCATCACCATAATCATTCATCCGTCGCCATTAGCCTCGCTGCAGAACAGTGCGACGTTAAGCCCCAGACAAAAAATACAAAACTGACAGTGCTGCAGTCCACCTATTTCTAGTGACTACACATGCAAGATAGATATTTAATGTTAATAGTATTACGCAATTCATACATATATTCCAGTTAAATATTCATCTGAGGAAAGTGATTTACGTATTATTCACCTTACCCTCCAGTCTATATGTAACGTCATGTAAAAGAGGCCTAAAGGACACCGGTTTTCCTTATTTCTCTGCACCATGAAGAAGCAGAGGTTGCTTGTTCATGTCTCATATGAATATTATATATAAATAATAAAACTTGCTACGATGGTGCTGAGTTCAAGGTCGGTGCTACTACGGGTTATTTAGATAGGTAGCACCGTGCTAGGTAGCACCGTCCTACCATTTCGCGATATTAGGTAACCCCCCTGCTTTCTAACAACAATGCAGTTTGATTTCCAAACTTCCTAGATATCAAACTGCACGATCATGTATTAGAAAACAGAGCCACCAAGATAATTTTTAAATTGGTCTATAATCAAGGTCTCCGAGATTCAAATCTCGTTTGAACGGCTCGGCAAGATTGGCAAGTGTTTGTTGATTTGATTATCACACTTGTTTAGTGTAACAGGTGATGTAATGATAAGGATATTTTTAACAAAAACATTGGACTAAGAAAACTGCTACTGCTTACTGAGAGGACAGTTAAGGGGGGATGCCCAAGTAGAGGTCTCCGATAGATATTTGAATTAATATGCTTATTTAATAGATAATTTCCTTGTGCACCATATAAACGCAAGAAAAAGTGGGGTAGCCGAACTAATTTCATAGATATATCACTTTATAAATTTGAGTTAGCCCTATCTTAACATGGTAAGTCGAAAAAACACGGTAATTTTCCTAGTAAATATTAGATTTAAACTATTTTCCACCGATAGATTTTTTCCAAAAACTAATATTATGTGTATTAGACATAGAGGTATTTATTAAGATTTTTATATATACACCTAGCCGTTCATTTTTAAAAGTTAGGCGCCAAGTTCAAAATAATTTTCCTATACCTCATGTGTTAAAATTTCTTAATCTTCCGAAGACATCATATTGAAAACTCAATACAATTCGAGAGTTGCAAGTTACAAGACATTTGATGAAACTTTTACATAAAAATATAGTTGAAATGTTGAAAAAATTAATAAAAGTCGTACATTTCAACAAAAAATATTTTCGGATAATCTACTTGGGCATCCCTCCTTAATGTAGTCTCTGAAAGCTTAATTGAGCGAGCGTAGCGAGCGTCACCACGGTACTCTTATGGCACTTTCTCTGTGTGTGTGTTTTTTTTTGTTTGTTTTTTTTTTTTTTTTTTTTTGCCTGCACTGCCCAGGTCAAACCGCACAACCAATCGATCTGAAATTTTGTACACATACTAACGTAATCTATGCGATCCCTGGGATCTTTTCTGAACGAGATCCTGTGATTGGTTCAAATTTTATACAAATTATCTTTCGATTGGTTGGTTCGATCAATTTGAAATTTAGCAAAGTCATTGCAACCAACATTTTACCCAATCATAAAAAAATTCAGCAAAATCCTTCCATTGGTTCAAATTTGAAACCATTTTTCCTGTGATTTTTGAAATTTAAACTGGAACCGATTGACCGACCAAATAAAAACTTCGCATGGTCATTGGTACCAACATTTATGGTATTTTTGCCAATTTTCACTCTAATCTGTCGTTATTTTCAAAAGTTTTTGTCATTTTAGGGACATTTTGCGTGTTGGCTGTCAAATTCACGGCGACTTCGAATCTACAGTTCAAGGCAAGGTAGTTAGAGCAGAAAGTTTTAAACGATATGAAACTAATAATGACCGTTCAACAGATTGATCTGATATTGTGTACACACACTACATATCATATCATATGGGTGGTCCCAGGTATATTTTTTGAACGAGATCCTGTGATTTTCGAAAATTAACAAGGAACCGTTCAATCATAAAGGTTTAATCGATCAACTTCTATCTTCTATCGATCTACTTAAAACTTAGCAAGGATTGGCACCAATATTTTTGGTGATTTTTATACAAGTCTGTGACGAAACTAAAGAATTGTTGGCTTTTAATGACATTCGATAGACATAATTTCGGTTCGAGGTGTTGCGTGTATCCGTGCTCGCTCATCAACGCGTTTCACAGAGCGTTTTCCTAGTATACATAACTGCCAAATATCGATATTACAATACGGCTTCAATGGTTGCTATTCCTTCACAATCTGTGAACCAGATGGTACCTAATTATGCCAATATGAAATTTTAACATCAAAAGTGAGTGTCTGCATAAACATTTTGTAAAATAACACGTATTTTGTTAAATTGATACAGGCTACGTAATTTTTTTGCAGATTGAAAGATAGTACACCCTGTATATAAATCACAAATCAAGAAAAATAACTATGTTTGCGAATTTATGAGACATTGATAATTTCATGTATCAATTATAAAATAATGATTACATTTAAATTTCAAAACGATTGCATCAAAATTAAGACCTCCAGATGAAACTCTTTTGCGTTCAAGTGACAATCAGTACACATCCTTCAAGTAACATTGTGCAGTTAACTTCAGAGAGCAAAGTACTTGCTTGTTATCTTATCAACTTATTATTATTATTGCACGTTTACGTTTTCTTTATAATTTTCACTTAATTACCGTAAAGTTTAATAAATATTTTACTATGACATGGTAATGACACATACTCATACAAACGAAGCGATTTAGTGCAAATAATGCACTGTCATTTAAGAAACTACGTCACTATTTCCCTGAATACACTTCGATGCTGTCCTTGATTTGTCCCGAATCATTTATTCATCTTCTTCATCACTCTTTGCTCCCGACGATCGGCGTCCAGCCTTCTCCAGTCCTGCTCTCCAGCTTGGCACTGGAGCCTCGCGCCTTGAAGAAGTCGATGATGGGGTGATAATTGTAGTTCACCTTCTGACCCTCCGTCTTGGTGTTGCCGGCGTCCGCCTTGGCAGGGGGCGACGCTACGAACTCGTTGTCGTGGGGCCTGGGACGCGGGGTGGCGACTACAGAGGGTCGCGGCTGGTCGTGTACAGAGGGTCGCGTCTGGTCGTGTACAGAGGGTCGTGTGTGTTCGTGGACGGGGCGAGGGTCGTACTGGGGTGTGTTCCTGTGGTACACGCCTCCTTGATGTTCCGTCGTCGACGGCCTCGACGGCGCCACGGGGGAGCGAGCACCCGGACTGCCGCGGATCACCTCCTCGACGTGAGGGGCGACGACGACTCCCTCGGGATGAGTTCTGGAACACGGACATGTTGAAGTGAGGAGAGCACCAAGTGCAACTGTCTGACACTGTAAGGCGGGACTCGCACAATGAGACATTAGAATAGGCGTTAGTTTTAATCAAACTTAAAACTATAATGCAGGTGTGCCACTGATGAAGGAGCGTTGGAAAACAAAGAGTAGTCCAGGGTCGACCCAGAGGCCTATTCTAGAACGTTTCCCTATTCCATTCTGATGGAATCCGAATCACGGGCATTAACATTAACATTGCATGGAATCGAATGCAACTAGAATATTAAGGTTCCTATGGTTCCGTGCCCTCACCTTATAGGGAAGTTGTATCTTATTAAAAATTACATTTTAAAATGACAACATTTTGTTAATAAAACACACTATTTTTAAACTCAAAAGTGTAAATATTTATTCATAAAATTCGGTTGAGATTTTGGCGGGAAAATAATATTCCTGAAGTAATGTTATCTTTTATTGTAACCATGACGACATCATTGTTAGTTGATAAAAATAACGTCACTCGACTGGATTGTCGTTTTCCCGCCAAAATATGCACTGAATTATTTACTATTTATGAATGAAATTGTACACCTTTCAGTGTGAAAATAAATTGTTTTACCAACAAATATGTTCACATTCCCTATTCGTGGCCCCTGGTCTGTCCCACCCTCCTCCACCCCTTGGTCCGTCACCACCCTGTCCTGGCCTCCCACAGCACCCGACTCCCCCGGACCTGTACCTGTTGTCCTCGCGTCGGATGTTGTTGTCCGTGTAGCCGTGGTGTGGCAGCACCGGGCGGTGCGGCGGCGGCACCAGACTCAGATCCAGCTCGTTGCCACGCTTCTTCAGGTTGCTCACAGCGCCGCCGTCGTACGGCCGACGAACTAGCCCGTGCTGCGGACACACAGAACCATAGAGATACATTACACTTTCATAGAGATGCAAAGTCGAGTTACTGCGTGACTAATTATGACGAATTCTTTTTCGACATTGCTATTCACAATCTCAAATAACGCACTGCCACTATAATGGAAAGTTATTTGCTTAGGAAAGGGAAGGCAGTGGGGAAAAAGGGAAATTTTAAACTTCGGAATAATAGTTGATACCTACACGTTTCTAATGAACATAATATTTAGATGTATTTGTTCTTTGTTTGGATGAAAACAGAACCAAGAGACTTAAACACTTCTATTGGCCAATGGTACTCCTGTCACCATTGTATAAAATGGCAAAACAGTTCAAAACTTCAATGATTATTGTGAACTTCTTTACCATTGGGTGGAAGATAGTGGTGATGAGTGGAGCTGGAGACGAACATTAAGTCGTTACCTCAGAGGTACAATGAATAATTTCAATAGGGAAGTCTCGTGAAGATTAGAATTCAGAATAATATTTATTTTATGAAAGTTGAGATGTTGCTGAACACAGATGTGGTATTATTTTTGTTGTTGGACGAATAGTTCTCATGTAATTAATTTACAAAGTTTGATAGATCTCCTCTCATTTAAAAACAGGAAAATTGGCAATGACATCACAGTTTGCTATATTGCCATGGCAACAAGGGAATCCCCATGTCAACACAATGTTCAAGACTTGGAAATGACATCACAGTTCTGATTCTTGTTAAAGGCCGTTTTTCCCGCCAAAAATCATATGATATTTGAACTCGATTTTTATGAATGAAAATTTAAGATTTCACAGGTAATAAGTGTATTTGTCATTATTATTTGTGTTTATTTATAGAAATTTACTAGAATAAAATTTCATGAGACTTCCCTATTGAGGTGATATCATATACAAATTATTCTGTCTTCATCCAATCATATTTGTAGTGGTGACATGAGTCATTCTGTAAGAGAATACTTCAATATAACTGTATTTGTTGCCATCATTCAAATTGCAATTGAATAGCGCTCGATTACATGAATCCAAAAGTGTACCATAAAAATCGAGCAAATAGACTTCCGCCCTTCTGGCTCCGAGGTACAGATATGGTCCATGTAAATGACGGGGTACAAGTTGCCCTGCATGAGGTGCTGCTCACCGTATTGAAGAGCTGCTCGTGAGCTACCGGCCTGGAAGCAAGATGGCCGTGCAGAGTGTAGGTGTCACGTGACGGCTCGATCACAGCGCCCTGGCGGAGCAGATGTGACTCATCCAGAGGCTGGTCGCTGAACGGACCTGCACATGCGCAGACGGTTCAAACTACATGGCTGTCAATTGACTAATTACAGTGGATGAATTATTATGACTAGTACTTATGTTTAGGATAAAAGAAAGGATAAGGCGTACAGTGGGAGGAAGGGAAATCATTAAGGCGAGCATCCAAATTGCCTCTAGTCAGTGGGAAACCACGAAAACAACTCGGTCTGTAAGGATGACATCGGTAATCGAAACCAGGAGGACAAGTCTTGAAACTTACGCCTCCAGGACGCAAACGCTCTAGGACGTCAACAAGACCCATTTACTGTAAGAATGACGACCTTGAAATCTACTGATAACTGTTTCGCTTCATTTTGAATAAGGTTTTAATGACTGAATAACAACTGTTATTATAATTATAATGTTAATAAATTGTTTGCAATAGATTGCTGGATGCCAATCAAATAAGTTTCTTAAATTAATGCTTCAATGTCGATTATTCTTACAGTGAATGGGACTTTATGACGTCCGAGAGCGTTTGCGTCCTGAAGGCGTAAGTTTCAAGACTTGGCCTCCAGATAATCTTTAAATTGTGTTGACAAACAGTTGGTAAGTTAGAATATTAAATGGTATTCTTGTGTTCTTCCGCCGAATATAAATAGTTCTATTTTGCATAATGTGACGAAAGTACAGAAAGGGGTTTAGCTTTGAAGATGAACAATCCGAAAACGGGAGGTAATTCATAAAATTTTACGGAAAAACAATCTTAATTATAAATATCTGTCGCCCGTTTCCAACACAATATCGGGTTGGGATGTGGAATTCCACCATCAATCTTGGGCCTTCACTTCAGTGATGTCGGGTGGCCGGTCCTGACACATCACACTCTTCTTTTTTTTCCTCCTCTAAAAAATATGCTGGAACTTTTGCACACGTCTTGTTGAACCTACCTTGGAACGGCGAACCGTGCACGATGTACTGATGGTCGTTCTGCGTCTGCGCGAAGTTATTGTCCACGGCGATCTCGACCCCCGGGTAGTGGTCAGGATGCAGTGGCAGTTGACCGCTCTTGACAGGCGGGAAGTTGGCAGCGTAGCCGCGCACTTGGCAGGAGCAACACGTGGGCACCTGAGTGAGACCGTCAATCAACGGTGAGACAAGTGGTTTACCTAACAGATTCTCAGCGATATCGGAACTAGCAGTACCATCATTACTGTGATAGAAATAGTTATATTCAACCCACCGGCTGGTGTGTTGGATACCTCGGTTCTCGTCAGATCAGTTAAGCAACATTGAGCGCGGTCAGCGGTTGGATGGGTGACCATTCAACTCTGTCCTGCCAGTTGCTGCCGTTGGGCCAGAGAGACTGGGGTGTTTGGGGGTTAGTGTGACGACCTCCCTCCACCTGTTATCAGTCTCTCGACGGCGCGGGTTGTGGAGGCCCATACTGTGAATGCTACACCGTCCTTCGGAAGGGACGTTAAGCCGTTGGTCCCCTTGGTATCTTTCGTCAGGAGTAGGCTACATGCCGGTACCGGGTTTCCTCTCCTCCCTTCTCTATATTACATTCTCACTAGTGGAGCTTCGGCTCTGTTGAGAATGTGAGCTTAACCAATCACTTCTAGAGTGAGGAAAAGTTACTGTTCTCTTTGTAACATAAATTACCAAAGAATTGATGATACCATTTCGTAACAACCAATATTGAAGAATGACACTAGGTAACACATTTATGGAGTGGCTAAGATGTACTATGGGTCTTCTCCATGCTGGTTTTGAAGAATACAGATGTAGGTATTGTGACGTTTATTTTGAACGTCACATTTTACCGCGCTTTGCTTGAGCACCTAGCCTATCTAGTGCTGCCGCCTAGCGAGATCGTTGGGTACTAAGTACTTATGTCAGATGAAAGTGGGCGAGACTGTCAATAACTGCACGATGTATTTATGACAAGTTTTGATCAGAAACAGGTATTTATTAATAGTTAATGATGTAATGTACTGTTTGATTTGCGCATGTGCAATCAAGGAGCAGTGAGAGCGTTTCCGCAGAGGATTCGTTCTCTTGCTGCGGTGTTCTTGAACTGTGAAGTCGCTTTTAGCTCTCGTGTTTCTTGGATCCGAATCTTGCATAGGTATTGGATTTTGTGATATCGCGAATTGTATTTGTGATATTTATTTCGATTAGGATCAATCTCTTTGTGCTTATGCCTTAACCCTGTTTGGGACGCGTTGAATGTAACTAGTTGTTGCATTACGTAGTGTGGAATTTAAAGTAAAATAGGCGTAGAAACTCGACTTTTAGCAACCACGTTTTTCGTTGCATTGCATTCGAGCTTGGCCAGGTTTGAATGCACGGGGAAGCTGTTTCACAGGCTAAAGACATCGCAGCAAGTAGCATTTGTTTAGACCATAAACCTATCTAAATTTCATGTGTTTCGAATTGTTAAACCTGAAAATTTGAATAAGGTAAGAGGAAGTTCCAATAAATTTAATTATTAAATATGCAGCTTGCTGCCAGACAATTTTGAGGAGAGTGATGGGGCTAGATATTAGTAGTCGATATTTTGTGTACTAGGTATTTGTAATTGTAACATTTTTGCTAGGAACGAAGTTAGTTCTTATTCTTGCTATTTCTCTGGAATGTTTTATGAGTTGAAGATAATCAGTTTATAATTGTGAGCCTACATTGACTCAGATATCACAGTTGTAATTTCATTCCATCCATTATCTGGACTTTTGTTTCATGAATAGGTATTTAATGACCTTGACCTTGGTTCAATAAATAACTTTTGTTCACTTTGTAATAGAGAGTATTCTTGTATTTTGCATTCCACAATGCCACTGGTTTAGTTCCTAGTTTCCCTACATATGTATTTTTCTATTTCTTCGCTCCGAGTACGAACGTCTGCGACATTCTTCACTGCCAGCTAGCCAGGCCGGGACAAGTAAAGGATTGCGGGAGGTTAAACCCGTAACAATATCTATCCTAACAGTTGGCAGTTGTTCACACCTAAGTGGAACACTACGGTCGGTGGAACAATCTGGACCCTTACCTAATAAAATCTATTTCACTGGGACGGTCATACACTTAGACCGGCTTTAGCGTAAGACCGAGATAAGACAATTCCTTAGTTCCGCCAAAGCATGCTTAACCCGCCGTTTAGACCGTCATAGCACCAGTCACGCGACATTAAAATTGACTTTTAATTCGGACTAGGTCGGGACTACCGTGGACCTTCGTACCTTCTTACCATTGACTTCCGCTCTAGGGGATTTGCAAGAGTGTTGTCGATGTCTAGTGACAAATCATACCGACCCATCCTTACGAAAGACCAATAACAAATTCTTCACTCGTCGTACATTTGGAAAGATTGCAGGGAAACCTGACACAGCACAACAATATGCTTTTGATGCTCTCGTATTATAAATATGTAGACACACGGTGGCATTAAACAAAATTAATAACATGTCTTTATATTGCCAGAATAATAAGGGGCCTCCGACATCTGCGAAAGCATTCAGTGCTGCAGCTATAGCAGTCACGAATCCCATATAGAGCGAAGGTCAATAGTCTTACCGTGGTCTTAGCGTGAAAAATCACGATATTAAGTAAGGGTCCTGTATTACAACGCTCCTTCAGGTGTGACGTCATACTAACCTTGAATATGTCCATGTGCAGTCCCTTGTCCTCGTCCCAAGTCAGCAGGCGATGGTAGTTGTACACCTGCGCACACTGCGACTGGAAGCTGTCCGAGATGTAGGAGCACGAGTGCTGCGGGTTCCTGGCGACAAACAGGCGTCAATACCATTGAGAAGCGAGCCACGGGGCTCTGGAGCGACAGCAAAACACAGCATTTAGCAAAGATCAAGGGGTCGTTAATTCAAATCAACAACTCTTTCATTTGTTGACCGATTGCGGTGAACAAATTTATAGCGTTTTCCACTGGCTGCACTGGGTTGCACTGAGAGCGGGTGTCGTTTTCCACTGGGATAGAACTGGAGTGGTTTTTTCGTTTTCCACTGGCAAAGTTGCACGCTCTGAGGGCACATTTTTCGCTGAGAAAATTCTCAGTGCAAGCCATTGCACTCGAATATTCCAAGATGGACGCTTGAAAAATGGTTGCTGTTTTTAACCTATAAAACTGTTCAAATAACAGTGATAGATTAATTGACCAACAATGGATGATCTCAAACGAATTCTATGAAATTCTTTGCTGTTTTTAGGTAATGTTAACACTGGAAATATCAATGTTTTCTACTGGGATTGCTTTTTTGCCGCACTAGTGCAGAGCATGACGTCACAGAGCAATTCTTTGCTCTCATTCAGTGCATGCCAGAGGAAAACGCTATTAAATAATATGAAAATATGGTCAGATTGCCCTAAAGTTCCATCTTGGATTTTCCTTTTAAGAAAGTTTATGCCGGTATGGCAATATAGTGTTTGAAAATTTAAAAAATCGATTGGTTGATTGGCGTGGCCTGGACAGTGCAGGCGATACAAACGAACAGATAGGGTCGATTAGAATCCATCCATGAAAATCTCATACCGCGTACTTTCGCAATACTGCCACTGGTTGAAGGGTGTAATCAAGGAGGTTATAGAACATGGAGTGGCCATTCGCCGTGCGGATTGAAGCCGACTTTCTGCAGGCATATTTCCCTTCAAGCGCCAAAAACACGGCAAGCAACGAGTCACGTCGCACGCGGTCGTACGAGCGCAGTTGCAAGAGTTCCAGGAATATTTTAATTGCGCGCCAATGAATACACTTAGGAAGATGCGGTTTGTAGCATTGTTCAACTGAGACTCTAAGGAATCACCTCCAACATTTCGATTCGTGATACTTCAAATAGTTGCGACTTTACAACAAGTTGAATAGAACACTTTTTGTGCATTCTGAGTCCTTTTAAAACGTGCCCAGACATATTTTAATTGCGGGCCACCCAAAGTGTAAAAGTGAATCGAAAAATGGGAGGTGATTCCTTTGAGTCTCAGTTAAACAATGTTACAAACCGCATCTATCGAAGTGTATTCATTGACGCGCAAAAAAATATTTATGGAACTCTTGGAACGGCGCTCGTATCAAAGCATGCGAAAGCAATCGTTTTCTGCGTGGAGTTGCCGCCTGGGAGGAGTGGCGGCCAGCCGGGAGTTGCTTCAAGCCCGTAGCGTACGCTGGTATAGCGGTTGGCACCTCCAGCAAAATATATCTACAAGCACCATGGGTGCAATGCAACAAGTGACTGTGATTACCTGCACATCTCCAGGCGCAGCGTCTGTGTGTAGTGGCCGGTGTTGACGATGTACTTCCAGCTGCCTGCGGTGGTGCGCGCGCGCTTGGGTCTAGCCAGCTGCGTGGTGCTCGAGCACATTGACGCAGGCGCGGCTCCGTCCTGCCGTCTACAACATCACGTCACAACCAGGTAAATCACGTCACTCTCAGTGGTCGAATTGGAAGTCGTCCATGGGGGGATGGTGTTGGTGTATATTTAAAAAAAAAAAATCATCATGAAAATTCGAGGGGTGGCGGGGGGAGGGCCGACGAGCTAGAATACTTTGTTTGCTATGTATATTTAAGCTCCTTGGGGGACCCCAGCACCAAGTAGGTCCGGGGCGCACAACCCGGGAAATTTTTTTAATTTCAGAACATAATTTGGTGTATTTCTACGTGTTTTGACGCTATTTTAAACCTATATTTATCTTGACAAATGGTGTCTAGAGGCTAAAATTGAAAAATTCTTTGTGAATAGTCGCGGGAATGGTATCCCAGAAAAAAACACTCCGTGTAAAAAAGGCAGCCAAGTCTCTTTACTTTAAAAAAATTCAACACCGAAAAGGAGTGATATCAAAAAAGAAGCCAAGTCAATGACATTTCCAAATATTTAATCGTATCTTTGAAATAAAAGTATAAACACCGAGAAATACTTTACAAAAGGACTTGGCGCATCGTTTTTTTAAAGACATCATTCTATCCTATAAGTGGAAAGAAATTTACAATTAGGTACATTTTCCTCTTTTTTTTAGAGCCAGTATCTATGAATCAAGCTACTTTTAGTAATGGCTATTTTATAGTTTTGTCAATGGCGATAGAAGAAAGATTTCATGCTGTAATAGAAGTAATAATAAGGGTGGAAGAATTAAATAACAATTGGAAGTGGGCTCATTTATATTTTTATAGCACTGTTAATATGGTGATACCGTGATATTAGAAGGGTATGTTTTCATAATTTGATCTTGATTGAGGGAAATCATGAAACGTTGTAAAATAATTACTAACTATCTATGGAACACTATTATATATTTTTGAAGTGTCAAGTGTATAAAGTTAAAAAATTTAAAGAAATTCTATGTGCCGTCTCTGTGTACTTTGTGAAATGTATTGTTATAAAATGCGGATTAATAGAAATTTATTTCATGATGCGAAGGTATAACGCATGAGACTTAATTATGTTGACCACGAAACAATATTACGAAGATAACTATTGTGTATTTATAGAAAACATAGGCAACAAGTTTCATAGCGTATATATTCAAATAGAAAATATTTTACAGTAGGTATGTATAATATGTAATTGAAAGATGTGTCCCTATTATTCTAAAAATTCTAAATGACGGTTGTATATAAATGGCATATGCTTATGAATAGAAAAATGTCTTTAAAAAAACGATGCGCCAAGTCCTTTTGTAAAGTATTTCTCGGTGTTTATACTTTTATTTCAAAGATACGATTAAATATTTGGAAATGTCATTGACTTGGCTTCTTTTTTGATATCACTCCTTTTCGGTGTTGAATTTTTTTAAAGTAAAGAGACTTGACTGCCTTTTTTACACGGAGTGTTTTTTTCTGGGATATCACTTCTTTTGTTAGTTTATTCATACAGCTTGTAGCACATGTCCTACCAAGGACTAATTTCTTTAAAAAAATACGCCTCAACCGATTTGGTTAGTAAGAAAAGTTGCATTTGGTACAAGCTTAAAATGATTATCCAAGAAGAATAGTCTGAGTTTCGTTACAATCTGTCCAGACGTTTTCGATATCTGACTTCACTTCCAGTTTAAAAAATGGCGCTCAATAATACTGCCGCCTTGAATTCATAAAAGTGCAACATAATTGCATAATTAAGCTGCAATCTCGGCAGTTGTTTTCGATATATGACGTCACTTCCGGTTTTGAAATAGCGGCCGAAAATAATGTCATCTTGAATCCATAAATATAAGGGCTATATAATTACATAATTTAGTTGCAATCGGTACATCTGTTTTCTATAAATGACGTCACTTCCTGTTTTAAATATGGCGGCCAGAAATAATGTTGTCTTGAATTCATAATTATAAGTCCTACATAATTACATAATTTAGTTGCAATCGGTACAGCCGTTTTCGATATATGACGTCACTTCCGGTTTTAACAATGGCGGTCGAAAATAATGTCGTCTTTAATTCAAAAATATAAGTCCTACATAATTACATAATTTAGTTGCAATCGGTACATCCGTTTTTGATATATGACGTCACTTCCGGTTTAAACAATGGCGGCCAAAAATAATGTCGTCTTGAATTCATAATTATTAGTCTTACACAATTCCAAAATTTGGTTACAATCGATACAGCCGTTTTCGATATATGACGTCACTTCCGGTTTTTGCAAATGGCGGCCGAGTACACCGCAATCTTGAATTTATAATTATTCACAATGTATGTTTCTAAATATCTATTTAAAAGTATAGATTGGGGAATTGAGTGTCATTTAGCATATTAATGGCGTCATTTAGCATATTCATGACGTCATTTCCGGTATAGGTAATAAGAAAACAATCTAGTTCTATCTAGTTGATACTTCATGAATGACCTTCTGAATTCTTTAGCGCTAATTTCCGTCAAATCGGTCATGCCGTTTTCAATATATGACGTCACTTCCGGTTTCATTTAGTGGTTCCTGCCGCCATTTCCGGTACCGTTTATTTGTATATTCATTTATCCCAATTGATTTTTCAAAAAGATTGCAGAATGCATAGACAGGAGCTAGTTCAGTGGCAATCGGTACAGGTGTTTTCGATATATGACGTCACTTCCGGTTTCAGAAATGGCGACCGAGAACACTGTATTTAAATTATAAATATTTTGTATTGTCTATGTTACAATGTAAGCTAATTATATGTGTATTTAAAGTATAATTTGATGAAATAAGCTAAATATTGTGAATTTATGACGTCACTTCCGGTTTAGAAAATAAGAAAATAATGTTTTTTAGTATCATATTTCATATAGATGACCATCTCAATCGAATGGCGCTAATTTCGTTCTAATCGGTCCAGCCGTTTTTTATATATGACGTCACTTCCGGTTTAAAAATGGCGGCACAAAAAATTTATAAGATGCAAGGTATCATCAGACGCCAAAAGTGCATATGTGGTAAAAATTTCAGGTTGATCGGTTCAGCCGTTTAGGCTGTGGCGGTGATAGCAACTTTTTCGGGAATCATATGAAGAAGAAGAAGAAGAAGAAGAAGAAGAAGAAGAAGAAGAAGAAGAAGAAGAAGAAGAAGAAGAAGAAGAAGAAGAAGCAGATGAAAGCGGTGTAATTTCACGATTTTCACTGCCCTCTAGGTCGTAAACGGCATGACTGGTTGTTGTCGCGTGATGTATATGTTGTTAGGTGGGCCATAGCTCAAAATTAAGACATTTCACAACAATGAGAGATTTTCCATTGTTGAGATCCAGTTGGCCGAAAATGCTATGTTGTTGCTTACAGTAAAAGTAGTTGGTCTGCTTCTCAGTTTATATAGGCATTTACGGTATGTTGAGTGACTGTGAGTGTACGGTACGACTTAACTGAGTGGAGCGACCGCTCCACTAGATTATTTTGAGGTACATTCATTTATTTTATTTTATTGTCTTTTTATTGATCATGCGTTCACTATGTGAATGTCCACAGTGCCGTTTGTAAATCTTTCATGGGGGATGGTGAAGTGAACAAATTAGCCATGTGGGGATGGAACTATCAATATATTCCCTTGGGGGGACTTCATCCCCCCGCATCCCCCCCCCCAATTCGACCACTGGTCACTCTATTCTTGACCATATCACTGCGGTGGCATCAGCATGTAAAATTATAGAATAAAAGTATACACTCTCCTGTAGTATGGACATCGTAGAAAGACGCGCGGTCATCAATTCAATTCAATTTTAATATAATTTTATTTCTTCCAAAAAAAAGTAATGTTTACATCTAGTGGAGCGGTCGCTCCACGCCAGCCAAGTCGTACGGCGCGCGCACACTCTCATATAAAGGCTGGAGCAAACCCACTTTTACTGTAAGCATCAAAGTGGCATTTTCGGCCTACTGGATCTTAAAATTGAGAAATCTCACATTGTTGCGAAATATCTTAATAACGAGCTATGGCCCACCCTACAACATATACCAAATTTGGGAACAATAGGTTACGCCCTTTGCGCGCTAGAGGGCCGTGAAAACAGTGTTTTAGGGCGGTTTTCATAATAATAATCTTAGTAGTAGTAGGCTGGAGCTAAAATCCGGTAAACAGGCCACAGCCTAAACGGCTGAACCGATTGATCTCACATTTTTACCACGTGTGCACTTTTGGCGTCTGATTTAACCTTGTCCCCATGAATTTTTTGTGCCGCCATTTTGAAACCGGAAGTGACGTCATATCTCGTCAACGGTTGGACCGATCGGAACGAAATTTGCGCCAATCGTTTCAGACGGTCATCTATATGGATTATCAATATCAAAAGACTGAACATTATTTTAAATAAACCGGAAATGACGTCATGAAATTTAATATACATCGATTTGCATTTCAGCAACAACTGTTGATCCGATTGTCTTGATATTTATGTAACGTTTGTACTTTTGATATTTCATTTGACTTGTTATAAAACCAACCGGAAGCCGCCATTTTGAAACCGGAAGTGACATCATGTCTCAAAAACGGCTAAACAGATTAGAACAAAACCAGCGCTAAACGATTTAGACGGTCAACTTTATGTAATCAGTAATATTTGATGATTCAAATATCGAAACCGGAAATGACGTCACACATTTTATGACCTATACCGGAAATGACGTCATAAATATGCTAAATGACGCTAAATTCACCACTATATACTTTAAAATAGATATAAGTAAACGTACTTTGTAAATAATTATAAATTCAAGGTTGCAGTGTTCTCGGCGGCCATTTTTAAAACCGGAAGTGACGTCATATATCGTAAACGGTTGTACCGATTGCAACCTAAGTTTGGAAATGTGTTGGACTAATAATTATGAATTCAAGACGACATTATTTTCGGCCGCCATTGTTAAAACCGGAAGTGACGTCAAATATCGAAAATGGCTGTACCGATTGCAATCAAATTTTGGAAATGTGTTGTACTAATAATTATGAATTCAAGACGACATTATTTTCGGCCGCCATTGCTAAAACCGGAAGTGACGTCATATATCGAAAACGGCTGGACCGATTGTAACGAAACTTAAAGCTATTCTTCTTGGATAATTATTTTAATCTTATATACCAAACGCAACTTTTCTAAGTATCCAAATCGGCATAGGCGTATTTTTTTAAAGAAATAAGTTCTTGCACGGACACAAGCTGTGCTACAAGCTGTATGAATAAACTAACAAAAGAAGTGATATCCCAGAAAAAAAACACTCCGTGTAAAAAAGGCAGCCAAGTCTCTTTACTTTAAAAAAATTCAACACCGAAAAGGAGTGATATCAAAAAAGGAGCCAAGTCAATGACATTTCCAAATATTTAATCGTATCTTTGAAATAAAAGTATAAACACCGAGAAATACTTTTTAAAAGGACTTGGCGCATCGTTTTTTTAAAGACATTTTTCTATTCATAAGCATGTGCCATTTATATACAACCGTCATTTTGAATGTTTAGAATAATAGGGAAACATCTTTCAATTAGGTACATATTATACATACCTTCTGTAAAATATTTTCTATATGATTATATACGCTATGAAACTTGTTGTCTATGCTTTCTATAAATATACACAATAGTTATCTTTGTAATATTGTTTCGTGGTGAATATAATTAAGTCTCATGCGTTATACCTTCTCATCATGTAACAATTTCTATTAATACACATTTTATAAAAATACATTTCACAAAGAAGACAGTCATATTGAATTTCTATTAAAAAATTTAACTTTATACACTTGACACTTCAAAAATATATAATTGTGTTCCATTAGTTAGTAATTATTTGACAACGTTTCATGATTTCCTTCAGTCAAGATCAAATTATGAAAAGATACCAGTCTAATATCGCCATATTAACAGTACTGCAAGAATATGTATGAGCCCACTTCCAATTGATATGAAGGGATGTGTGTTGTGAAAAATATCCGACCGAACCGGGGCACGAACTTGGGACCTCTCACTTGCCGGGCGAGAGCTCTACCAACTGAGCTACCCGATCGGACGGGCGGACATTAGACACAACACACTGATGAGGATCCTGACTCCTGACTCCATGGAAGTTTTCCAAAGAAACCTACATTCTCACCACTTCCAATTGTTATGTAATTCTTTCACCCTTATATTACTTATATATTACAGCATAAAATCATGCTTCTATCGCCATTGACAAAACTATAAAATAGTCATTACTAAAAGTAGCTTGATTCATAGATTCTGGCTCTAATAGAAAGAGGAAAATGTACCTACTTGTAAATTTCTTTCCACTTTTAGGATAGAATGATGTCTTTAAAAAAACGATGCGCCAAGTCCTTTTGTAAAGTATTTCTCGGTGTTTATACTTTTATTTCAAAGATACGATTAAATATTTGGAAATGTCATTGACTTGGCTCCTTTTTTGATATCACTCCTTTTCGGTGTTGAATTTTTTTAAAGTAAAGAGACTTGGCTGCCTTTTTTACACGGAGTGTTTTTTTCTGGGATACAATTTTCCCTAAACCATACGCTTTCCTTGCGCAACCTTTACACATTACATAATTACATATTATATTTACCTTTTACATATTGTTACATTATACTAGGAATCAGTAGTTCAACAGTGTTGAGATAAAAGGAGACACAGCGAAAAAGGAAACACAAAGAAGAGCGTGGATAAGAGAAATAGTTTACAAGGGGTTGAGGGGGCATTTTATTTTGGAAGCAGCCAGCATAATGGAAAACTATTGTGCGCTGGCATACATTCTTTTACATTTCTAGAAATCAAAGCTAGTCGTCAGCTCAACCACAGATTATGAACAACAAAAATATTATGTAAAGTATAGAAGATATTAAGAACAATTACTCGATTACGGAAAGAAAGAAATTGGACGATCGGATATTGAATATTGAAGTGAGAGGATATAAAAGAATTAATATTGAAATTAAAATTAAAATATCGGTATGGTGTTTATGGCGAGTCGATAGCAAGGTCACTTTGCTCACATTAAAATTCAATTATATGCCAAATAAAGGAATGTGATGCTGTTATGAGGAGGGTTTGACCCAGGGGGCTTCGGTCCGGGGAAGTCCAGCTCTGGTGTGAAGCTCATGCCGGAATGGGGACGATTCGGGTGCAGTGGGACCCGACTTGTGGATCGTCCGTCTCGAGGGGAAGGCCAGCCCTAGAGGACCGCAAATTCAAGGAAGGGCATAGGTAGGTCGACCCTGGCTGCTCTTTGTCTGGGCCTCACCACTGGTCTGTCCGGCATGGTCTTTGGTTTCAAATTCCCCAGATAAGGATGAAATTTGATAAATATTCCATTACTCATGCACTAACTTTTTATATCGTTGGATGGATCATGGTGCTGTCAAAGATAATTAAAGCAGGAAGATGTTTTATGTAATGTTAAAATCTGTCTGTGAGAATTTGCGAAAAAAATCAAAGTCCCATGCTCATAATAAACCTCACCAATAGATGTCTCTGATTCATATATGTCTGTCTCTCTCCCACTTATGTTATTGGACTTCAAAACCCTCAAATACAATGTTGCAATGTCTATCTAATACAATTCACAGTTTACCTTGAAAAGTCCAAGCTGGTTCTGAAGTTGCTTCAAGTTTCATGGCTCTGGTAATCGGCATTTACTTATTAATGTAACTTTTAATGTACACAATTTCGAGCTGAATAAAGTGCAATTGATCTCATGTCATTTCGTTATGTATTGAAAGAGAAATTAAATAAAACCTAAGTTTTCATGGCAAAGAAACTTTTGTTTGCTATTTTTTTTAATTTTAGCTGGCCATGGAATATTTCATAAGAAAATGCTGGTAGAGATAGTTAAAAACAGTCTATGAACCTTGAAATCTTGAAATGCAGTGCTGCCAGAATGATCCCCAAACACAGAGACATCTATTGGTGAGGTTTATTATGAGACATGGGACTCTGTTTTTTATCGCAAATTCTCACATACAGATTTTATTACATGAAACATATTCTTGCTTTAATTATCATGGTGATGTGTAAGCTCCAAGAAACAAACGCTTCTGCTACTTAGAGTGGATTACTTGATCATATGAAATGAATCAAGCGGGATGTCAGACTGGCATCATGTGAAAGTTGGTCTTGAATCAACGACTCTGCTGCACGAATGACAGAATGCAAGTATAAACCCACCTGTTCTCGTTGAGGTCCGCAATGTTGTTGGCGATGCTGCTCTCTGTCTCCGGCGCCAGGAACTCGTCCAGAGAGTCCTCGGTGGCTCGCAGGCTGGAGATGATCGCCTCTCTGAGAAGTACAAGAAGAGTTTGTAGCAACTTTATTCCGTCCATCAAGATGAATAGAAACATTGCTTGAATTATTTGGTCAATTACATACTTTACATGTTGTTCAGAACCTTTGTAAGTATAATAATAATTGGAACTGCGCGTTTTCCCGTCGATGAGATGGTAATAAAATAACTGATCTTTTCGAGATTATATACATGATTGTGACCGGCTAACAATATATTTGTCCTCGTCCCTTCTGAAATACTGTATGGTGAAGAAGTAAGAACGTTATGGTGTTTTGTAGTCTAAGAAATAAGTTCGCTATAATGAGTATGCGTGAGAAAGCTCAAGGCCTTCTTAACCGCCTAAATTTCGCCATGACAGCCCCAAAAAAACAAAAGTCAAACGTGACAGCCAGTTTTTAAATTGTATATTTTAGTATTTGTCTACTCTTTTACGTCTGCTTTCTTGTTCAAATGTTATCCCTAGTGTTCATATTTAATGGTTAGACTATTCAATCAATGATAATGGATTTGATTGATTCCAACATTACATTTTCCAGAAGGTACGTGACAAATTTCGCTGGCCATGCCGACCACTGTCTATTTTAAGAGGATTATCAATAAAATAAATGCCTGCATGTATGTTTGACATAAATGCAGACAAGCTTTAACATGAATAATGTCAAATATCACTGTCAGTTGCCCTAAAGATATAGCTTTTAAACTATTTAGACAAAATAAAGCTCTGGACAAGCTTGAGCCTACCCGTCATGGCGGCCAAAAATCAAAATCACAGATCACGTGCATACTCCTTATACCTTCATTTCCCCTTTCGATCCCCGTTCCCCCTCGACTAGAGTTATTGGAACAGTTGATAGACTGTGGGTGAATGGAGGCGAGCTTATTTCCGAGACCGTACATGCTACTAGGTGGATGATGACGTGATCGTGCCGATGACGTTGTCCCGACCCTGAATGCGTGACGTCACCTACTTGGGATAGTCGCTGACCTCCAGACACACGGTGTCCGAGAAGAACTGGCAGTGGTCGGCGTCGGGGGCGGCTTGGGGGTTGCTCACTTGCTTGCGGCGGCCGGGGGGCGGGGGTGGCGGCGGACGCATCTCTGTAACAAGTCACGT
Source organism: Leuctra nigra (assembly GCA_934045905.1). Taxonomy (NCBI): domain Eukaryota; kingdom Metazoa; phylum Arthropoda; class Insecta; order Plecoptera; family Leuctridae; genus Leuctra; species Leuctra nigra. Next base: position 7,185,548 of record OW203769.1, on the reverse strand, counting down.
GATCAGTATTAGCCAATGGGCAGCGACTATCCGTCGACATGGAGCTTGCCATGTTCAGGAGATGGGTGTTTTGGGGTGTCTGTTCTGCAACTAGGCTAATGGTGACGGATCAATGATTATGATGATGAGAATGTAGGTTTCTTTGGAAAACTTCCATGGAGTCAGGATTACAAAGAAACCTACATTCTCATCATTCGAGCTGAAAAGCAACTCGTTCAGTCGAGTAAAAGAGGGTTGCGCACGCATGTGCAAAGAGACATGGTGACAGCATCGTCACCGGTGGTATGACAGTTCGTAGAAGCATTATCTACCTTCATTCCATTCTCCTCGGAGATCTCTAACCCTCATCAGTGTGTTGTGTCTAATGTCCGTCCGTCCGATCGGGTAGCTCAGTTGGTAGAGCTCATATTTTTTTCACATCACACATCCCTTCAGATTATGATGATTATTGGGGGATGATGATGAACAATATTCCAACGGCTGGTGTGTTGGATACCTCGGTTCTCGTTAGATCACCGAGGTTAAGCAACATTGAGCGCGGTCAGCGATTGGATGGGTGACCATTCAACTCTGGCTTGCCAGGTTGCTGCCGTTGGGCCAGAGAGACTGGGGTGTTTGGGGGTTAGTGTGACGACCTCCCTCCACCTGTTATCAGTCTCTCGACGGCGCGGGTTGTGGAGGCCCGTGCTGTGAATGTCACACCGTCCTTCGGAAGGGATGTTAAGCCGTTGGTCCCCTTGGTATCTTTCACAGGAGTAGGCTACATGCCGGTACCGGGTTTCAAATCAAATACCCCCTTCTCTATTACATTCTCACTTGTGGAGCTTCGGCTCTGTTGAGGATTACAACTGACCTGCGTAAATGTGAGCGTTCCTCCTGTTCTGCCCTGGCGGTGGGCGACGGAAGCTCTGACGGGGGGAAGATGGACGCAAGTAGCGATATTCTTGAGCCTGCAAATGTATCATTAAAATATGTCATTTATTCACATTTAAATGTCAGAGATAGGAGAACAGGAGTAAATGTCGTACATGAGGTCACAATGAACTCGAGCATGTTTAATTTTTAGTTGAGTTCGGTTCAAAATGTGCATTACCTACTATTGTCCCCAGTTTTCGGCTGTAGCAAATTGGACTTTCCATTATCTAGGATATACAATAGTCATTCTTTCATTGGGAGTTACGCTCATCACCTTCTTTTCAAGCTACCTGACCGTATGACTCCCCAACCCCTTCGCCTTACAAAGTTGCCAATGTTTATTTCGAGACGCGTCAAACCTGTCACTAAAACATGACTTATCCTCATTGTTGGATTTTTCTGAAGATCCAAACGTATTCTACGGAAAAACGGTCGACTATACTTGAGTCTCCAAAATTCGGGGAAGACAAACCTAAATAATGCTAAAACGCACAATGCTAAAGCATTCTTCAAAGTTGAAGAACAGAGTGCATCTCGTAACCAAGGCCTCCAAATAGTCCAGTCAAATCAAGCTTAAAAATGTCCAAACCCAAAACTAATGGTAACATTTGGTTTTTTGGTGTCATTCTCTTCAGAAAAATGCCCTCTACAACATATCCAAAATCCGCCAAAATCCGTGCACCGGAAGTACTTTTTAATCACTTTTTAAGTTAATTTTCCATGCTAATTCCATCTTCAAAAAAAAAAAATAATCATGTAACTCCGATTTTGACGAAACTTGGCAGAATTGTTCACCATCCTAAATGAACAAAAAAAACTCTCTTTGCGTTTTTCTCTAAATCTTATCGTTTGGGAAATATGGAACTTGCAAATCGTCAAATTACACTCGAAAAGTCGAAAACTGACTAAAACATATCTTTTCGATAGACCATATTTCCCAAACGATGAGATTTAGAGAAAAACGCTAAGAAAGCTTTTTTTGTTCATTTAGGATGGTGAGCAATTCCACCAAGTTTCGTCAAAATCGGAGTTACATAATTTTTTTTTTGCAAGATGGAATTAACATCGTAAATCACCTTAAAAAGTGATTAAAAAGTACTTCCGGTGCGCGGATTTTAGCGGATTTTGGATATGTTGTAGAGGGCATATTTCTGAAGAGAATGACACCAAAAAACCAAATGTTACAATTAGTTTTGGGTAAATCTCTCATTTGACTGGACTAAAATGTTTAGCAATAGATAGAGACTTTCCATGCAGCGATGAGATAAAACGTTTACCTCCGGCTCCGCTGGCTCGGCCGGTAACTCCTCCTCGGCCTCCTCCGGCTCAATCTCCTTGTCGTGTCCGCCCTTGAACATTCGGGCGATGTCGTAGCTGATCGGAAGCAGCAGCGATGACGTCACCTTCCGTCGGACATCCTCGGGCGCGTTCGGGTCGACGCCGAACATGGCGGCCACCTCGTTGTAGGACGGCGCCGCGTTGTTCATTATCTGGTGACAGAAGCAACACTTCAACACACGTATGATCTCTCGTCTGACTCCATTGGCGCTAGTTTCATGCCAAGCTGTCAATCGTGTTCGAGATTCAGATATGACGTCACTACCGGAAGCGAGAATTTTTCTGGCAAAGACTTCGTATATGGGAGAAAAAATTATTTTTATACAATTAAATATTTTAAATTTTTGAAGTGAAATAAATGGTTGATCTAACTAGATTATGTTTCAAAATGTCATTCACGATAATTCTGAGATGAAATTGGGGTCGTGAAAACTCTCTAGAGTAAATTTTTTTAGTTTTTTATACTTGAAATAGGGCATATTTACTATTAATATATCCTTCATTTAACAGATGTAATAGCTGTCAGAACACAGTATGTATACTACACTTCGAAATAAGAGTTCTATTTGTATAAATAAGTAAGTTATTAGAGTTTCTGTCACAGTCAATTTACGTCCCATTTACGAAGTCTTTGCCAGAAAAATTCTCGCCTACCGGAAGGCACAAATGACAGACGGAAGAAGGCACGCCAGACGTCAGAAACATTGACATGGGATGCGCGAATGTTTTTACACCAAATTCTGGCTTTATAAGACATATTATGTATTCAGTTCACGATTAGATCATATAATTGTTGATATACGACTAGATCAGAGGAATATTTAAGAGGAAACCACGAAAAAAACGCGCACCCCGACTGGGAATCGAACCCAGATCCTTCGGGTAACCGGGGTATGCTTTAACCATTAAGCTACCGGGGGCAGAGAAGAATATTGTTGCATCTATATTAACAAACTATTCTTTGTTTGGGATTCGCAAGTCTGTCGTCGTTGTATGCTGACAAAGCACGCCGCCTCGTTCTATACATACTATAGATCAAGGTCCAATGTCATTCACGCGTCCGGCTGAGATCGTATTACATTTCACCAGATTGCAGGGAAACCTGACACAGTACAACAATATGCTTCTGAACCAGTCTTAAGGTGATACTAGCGCTCGGCCGTTTTAGAAAATTGAGAGAGAAAAATTGTTTCATAAGTGAGTGTAACTTTTACAGGATGTTCACATGATCAGTCTGATTGGATATTAGTAGCACTTTTTCATTTTTGATTATTGCATCGTTAATTAGGCGCCGGTTATTCAACAAAACCGCGCAAAACTCTGAAATTTGCGATACGATTGGAGACCAAACCCGTAAACCAATTGATCTCAAATTTTAATCTAGTGGAGCGGTCGCTCCACGCCAGCCAAGTCGTACGGCGCGCACACTCTCAAATAAAGGCTGGAGCAAACCCACTTTTACTGTAAGCATCAAAGTGGCATTTTCGGCCTACTGGATCTTAAAATTGGGAAATCTCACATTGTTGCGATATATCTTAATTTCGAGCTATGGCCCACCCTACAACATATACCAAATTTGGGAACAATAGGTTACGCCCTTTGCACGCTAGAGGGCCGTGAAAACAGTGTTTTAGGGCGGTTTTCATAATAATAATCTCAGTAGTAGTAGTCTCCTGGAATTCAAATCCGGTAACATGGCCACAGCCAAAACGGCTGAACCGATTGATCTCACATTTTTACCACGTGTGCACTTTTGGCGTCTGATTTAACCTTCACCCCATGAATTTTTTGTGCCGCCATTTTGAAACCGGAAGTGACGTCATATCTCAACAACGGCTAGACCGATTGGAACGAAAATAGCGCCAAACGATTCGGACGGTCATCTATATGGATAATCAATAGCAACAGACTAAAATTTATGTTAACGAAACCGGAAATGACGTCATGAAATTTAATTCATCGATTGGCATTTCGGCAACAAATTTGATCCAATTATTTTGATATTTATGTAACGTATGTTCTTTTGTGATATTATTTGACTTGATATAAAACCAACCGGAAGCCGCCATTTTGAAACCAGAAATGACATCATATCTTAATAACGTCTTAATAGATTTAAACGAAACCAACGCTAAACAATTTAGACGGTCAACTTTATGTATTATCATCAATAATATTTGCAGTTTCCCATACTGAAACCGGAAATGACGTCACACATTTTAAAAATCGCACAAATTTACATTTTGATGCAATAAATATACTATTTGAGACTGCTTATAATAAAATGAAATCATGTTTAAATTATAATTCAAGAGGTCAGTGATTTCAGCAGCCATTTTGAAATCGGAAGAAACGACGTAATATCTCGAAAACTGGTTGACAGATCGGTATGAAACTAGTGCCAAACGATTCGGAAGGACATCTCTATGGAATAGGAACAGTCAAACTAGAATTTTCCTATTTATGAGGCCGGAAATGACGTCATTCAAATTTATAAATCATTATAATCCCCTCCTATACAATAAATACATATTCAGAAAGCTAAAAATGATACACATCATTTATAGTTATAAATTCTATGTGGCAGTGCAGAAAGTTCAGCGGCCATTTTGAAAACCGACGTGTTGCCATATCTCGGAACTGGGTTGACCGATTGGAATGAAACCTTTGTTTTTTTCATGAGAATAACCAAATTGTAAAGGGTAATTTTTTTTAAAGGATTTAGTAATTGTTCATGTGATATGTGTCACACGTAAGTTGTAAGAATAAACTAAAAAAAGTAGTGATATCCCCATAAAAAACACTCCGTGTAAAAATACCAGCCAAGTCTCTTCAACTTAAAAAAAATAATGAAATCTAAAAATTCTGCACTGAAAAGTAGTGATATCAAAAAATTAGCCAAGTCAAAACTTTATTTGAAAATCAAAAAATACTTGGCGCATCGTTTTTTTAGGGCATTATAGGTATACTATGTATATGTATATTTCATGTATAATTTATAATTGGCTTATACTTCCAAGCTATTTATGTACACGATGCGCCAAGTATTTTTTGATTTTCAAATAAAGTTTTGACTTGGCTAATTTTTTGATATCACTACTTTTCAGTGCAGAATTTTTAGATTTCATTATTTTTTTTAAGTTGAAGAGACTTGGCTGGTATTTTTACACGGAGTGTTTTTTATGGGGTCATGATTAGATGAAAGACAAACTTAGGGTTATCACTTGGCACATTTTTGAAATTTAATTTTATACGGCACCCAGGGAGACAAGAAAATAGCTAATTTTTCACCAAAAATCCACTAATTATTACTAATTAACGAAACAAAAAATTTAAAATGTACTAAGGGATAACCCCAAGTTTGTCTTTTATCTAATCATGATTAAAATTTCAAATAATTTGGTCTACCCATTTCGTCTCCAATCGTATCGCAAAAAGTGTCTACAAAAAGCAGCAAAATCGCTCGCGCTTGCAGCACCTTAAATGTGTACAAAATCTTATCACAAGCAGAATTAATAATATGTCTTTATAAAGACATAATCTGGTAAAGAAGTGCGCTGTACTGAAGCTATAGCAGTCACGAATCCCATATATTGTAGCCAATTGGTTGTAGCAAAGATATTACTAGAAAAACGCTCAGTGTAACGCGTTGATGAGCGAGCACGGGTACGTGTAAATTCTCGAACCAGAAATGCGTAGACAACGCACAGAAAGCAAAAACATCCATATTGAATTGAAATATGAGTCACCCAATGAACATAAAAGTATAGGGCTTTTCATCGAAACTTGAAAATAGCATCTAAGCACCCTGGTACATAGCAAATCAGGTTCAATTCAATTGGCAGTGGAAAACATTCATTTCGATACTTCATTCCTGACAGCTATTAAAAATGCCAATAAGTTCATATCTTCTTAACTGATTGGGATGAAAATTTGTAAAATAAGAGACAATGTTGGTCTGAATAATCATGCAAAATATGAGTTCGATCTGATTTATCGAAGACCATTTTCATTTTTCAACCTATCAGGAGATGTTTATTTAAATTTTAACCAATTAATGGATTTCAAAAAAATTGGGTCTGCAAACAGAGAAGGTTGTGTGCAAACACAACCTTCTGTGTGTTTTGCAAATGGGTGCAAAAAAACACAAGAAAACAGAGGTCCGTGTCAAAAGAGTCAAAAGGAGACGCTCGGTTCGTTTGCTCAATTAAAGTGGCGCGATCACTCGATATAGCACATTTTAATTTATTTTTGAAATAACCATTTCAAAATACCTTTTACAACAGTTCAACTATATTTAAGTATAAAATACTCATTTAATGTCCTGTAGTTTGCAACTCCAGTCCAACAATGAGTTTTCAATTCTATGTCTTTTGAGAATATACAAAACTTTAACATGGATGGTATAGGAAAATCATTTCGAATTTGGTGAATAACTTTTAAAATAGCACACGTTGGTATCGTTTTCATTTTTTCCCTGATAGAATGTCCGTAGGTCTACCAGAAAAAAAGTTTTTTGTTAAAATCTGACGCTCCAAAAAAATTAGAACTTCATTTTAGCTTAAAAATGACAAGATTTTACTTGTCTGCCATAAGATAACATGGGGAAGAAAACTCAAATTATCTCAGAAACTAGACACGAGAAGTGTTTAATTTTTTCAAGGTTTATGTATGGCATGATTATCAATAAGTACACAAAAATTTATGAAGATCCGAAACTATGCCCGATTGGATGAGCCACCTTAAAACTCATTTGTAACATCTTTGGTTTCCTGTTTCTCTACCTGTGAAGTGAGCAGTGCTGCCAACGTGAGCCGCTGAGAGGGCGACATGACGCGTATGATTGGCAGCACTTCTCCCATCTTCTTCTTGACGTCAGGACGCCGCATGGCTGCCAACAGCGCCGCGTGAATCCTGTCCTCCATCTTGGGTTCAGAGACGTCAGCGTGTGATGACGTCACTTCGTCGTCCATGTCGACGTCGTCGAGACGCTGGTCGGCGCCGACGGCAGCTGACACCAGCGCGCCCTGGTGGGACAACACATCAGTTAGAACTCCCATATCATCACTCGGTCAGTATTTGAGTATTCGAGAAAATAAGGAACACAACTGACCTCTGGTGGATTTTGTGGTACTAGGTAAATGGCGGCTATCAAGGGCGCATTTGCATAAATATAAATAGGTACAATATTTGATATATTTGTTTTTTATGGCCAAAAAAGTAATATCAATTGCATTTGTTTTTTTCTTTTTTCACTGCTTTATGGAAACACGAAATGTAAAAACAAACAAAATGATCTGTGGACCTGATAGTAGCCATCTTGCCAGAAGTGGCTCCATCACGTATCACTTATTTGTGGGAATAACGATGGCCTCGGTACTTGGCACAGCCAAATTCAAAATTTGATTTCTCTTCATTTTATGCAAATAATGAAGTGGACGCATTCAAATGTTAAATAACCACAATGCATACAATTAAAGCAAATTACAGAAATAATTTGAATAGCTCATCCAATTACAAAAAATTATTTAAAGTAGCTAGAAAAAAATAAACATTTGTTGTAAAAAATCGAAAAAATAGTTTCGTCCTTTTTCTCGATTTTGCAAGTTGGGTAACTCAAATCTTCCAGATTCAAATTGTCTCAATTCAAATCTTGCATCTCTGACTCATTTTCATGGTTTGAGGTTAGTATAGCCAGTGTTTTTCCTTATCTAGATAAAGTTATCTAGATAACTCATCTAGATAACTTTCTGTTATCTATTATCTTATCTAGATAAATATTTAATCATTTATCTATTATCTTATCTAGATAAATAAATCTGTTATCTATTATCTAAATCCCAGATAATAGATAACAATAATTTTTTACTGCTTTTCAGCCAAATTAATTACAGTGTCTAAAAAAAGTATTTTAAATATTAAATATACCTAATCCCGCGATTTATTCTAATCAAACGCCCTCATTGCCACATTTTTTTTTAACTGTGACATGTAACCTTAACAACATGTTTTTTCAATGTAAATTTGTCTTGAATCTAAGGATTACAACTTAATTGAGTAATTAAAATACTTATTGCAATGAAACATGTTGATCAGTGAACTTAATATTGTCTCGCAAAATTAGTTCAAGCATTTTCCCTAAAACTCCTCTATTAAAATTATCTTATCTATTATCTAGATAACAGAGAGTTATCTATTATCTTGTCTAGATAACGTGTTAAAAAATCATCTATTATCTTATCTAGATAACAAAAAAACTGAGTTATCTTATCTTTATCTAGATATTTTTTTTGTTATCTGGAAAAACACTGAGTATAGCTTTATGTTTTTTTCATAACAATCGACCTAAACATTAATTACCGTTCAAAAGTTATGTTAATAAGTTGTGTTCTCTGTCTCGAAATTAGCTTCAATTCTAGTGTCTATTCATCTCAAATTGTCCAACTGCAGTTGGGAAAATAGAACCGATTATAAACCAAGAATTGCCAAGAATTGCCAAGATTTGAATCTTTTTCATTATTACACACTGAAGTGTTCTCCTAAACAATTACTCAAATCACCATTATAAATATGATTAGATTAAATACTAGTTTTTGAGCTCACCATCGAAACTCATTGAAATGGATTTCCGGCGTCTGTTTTTGGACTACCTCATAATAGGTTAGGGTAGGGATGGAGAAATATCGATACCTGAATATATTAAATATCGATATATTGTAATATCGAAATATCGATATATCGATATGTTGAAATATTGATATATCAATATATTGAAATATCGAAATATCGAAATATCGAAATATAGATATATTGAAATATCGAAATATTGAAATAATGATATATTGAAATATCGATATATTGAAGCCTTACCGCATGATACAATTATGTTCTTAATTGAAGTTTATACCTACTATGGCAAAATAATTCATATTTGCAGTGCAGCGCTTACAAGATTTATGGACAATTTCTCAGATTATTCACATTTTCTTTCTTATCTGGCCGGTGACCCTATATTTTGGAACGGCTGTGTTATTTCTTTTTACACTTTCTTTTGAAATTCCTTGCAGTTTTAGGAGCAAATTAATACATTCATACGATATATCAATATTTCCATACCTATACATCTAAATATTATTTCCATATCAATATTTCGATATTTCAATATAACGATATATCGATATATCGATACTTCGATATTTCAATATATCGATATTTCGATATTTCGATATTTCAATATTTCAATATATCGATATATCGAAGTATCGATATATCGATATATATCGATATATAAATGATATCGATAGTCGATATCAAAATCCAAGTTCGCTCCATCCCTAGGTTAGGGGATATCTACTAACTCTAAAAAGTGTCATAAAGACGTGGTCATGGTCAGTCATTGTCATGGTGTCCAAAGAGAAGCCAAACGACGAGGCAACTAAGATGTACTCACCAGCAGAATGAGGATTATCTTCATGTTGTATTTGTTGTGACGTAATGATCAGTGGACTTCCATCTCTCTCGCTCCGCTGTCTGCCGTGTTGCTCTCGCTCTCTCGCACTCACTGGGAACATAGGAGCAATTAGAAGTGGCAATCAGGATGACCAGGGGCTTATTCTACAACTTTTAAATCCCGATCCGGATGGAATCCGTTAATCCATATGGCCGTGAATCGGATTCCAGCAGAGCCGGGAATTTTAAAGTTATGGAATAGGACCACAGATGCAATAAAATAATTTTCCACCAACATTAAAAACCTGAGGAAAAATAATCAGCTTGTTTTGCAATATCATTTTCAATAGCAAATCTCGTATTGAAAATATCAGCTATAATTCAGACCCCGTAAGAACATGATATTGTGATGACCAAACGCAAGTGCTACAAACACATTCCGCACAAAAGCAGTCAGTTTGAGCTACTAAATAAAAGCATTTGATTCACTGAAACATAGAGTGAGGATTTCACCATGCTGGTATGAGACGAAGCAAATCGGTTCAGGCATCTTGTCCGCAGAATGTCTGTCGGGAGAATGGGGGGGAAAGTGATCATTGGAGGGTTGGAGAGAGGCCCCAGCACATGCGGGTACGGATGGATACCTATTGACCAGGGAAAATTAAATTCGGTGCGTTTTGGAACAGAAATAATTTCTTAATATTTTTCATCTCTTTTCGAATCATGAATATACGATCTTTCAGTTCAGAATTGAGGCTAAAAGAATTTCCTCGGAAATAGTATTGCATTTGACTTTTTTGCGTATTTTCCTTAAATTTTTGCTCTTTATTTTTGGTTTTTGGTCCCTCCCTCCCGGGACGCCTATGGGCTTAGGCAGTAACTCTCTGGACTTGCTCTCTAGAGGTCCTGAGCTCGATTCCAGCAGTCCTTCATCCCGACGGGGATTCCTTCGAGCTTTTCCTAAGTCAAAACGAAAATCATGGGAAGGTTTTCTAAGTAATAGGCCATGACCGCCTCCATCCCACCGTCCATTCCATTTCTATACAAATTCTTCGTATTCATTCCCCTTATCATCATCATCATCAGGCGCGTAGGAATAGGGGGCGAAAGGGGGGAACGGACTCCCCCTGCCAGAGATCCTGACCCCCCCTTGCTAGAGATCCTGAACACACGCAGATATTCACAAATGTTGATTAAGTGATGAACAGATTGCACAGATTTGCTCCATTATGAGGTTGAATTCTCAAACTTTTCTCAAGTTTTGCAAAACTAATTGAACAGAGGTATTATCCAATGAGACAACTCATTTACTCATTTGTCCAAAATGATCATCCTCATGAATCAAATTAAATAATTACACGTTAAACTATTAAATTCCAAAACACATACATATTATTCTTATTGATTGCTTATTGCTGTTGCTCATGCAACCTTCAAAGGTCGATTCCAAAATCATAATCGATTCTCTTTCACTAGAATTCGAGTATTCACCCTGCGGGGCCATTTGGGATTTTGTCAAATAACAAAAATTTTATTTTGTCTCTTGTTTCCCCAAGAATATTGCATACCCGTTTTAAATTTCTTTAAAAGATGCAAAAAAGCGTCGAATTCAATTCATTTTTTTTATCAAGATGTAAAAATGCCCTTCGGGACCATTGGGGATTCTATAAAAACCGTTTTTCTTAAGTTCCCATCAGAATATTGCATACCTGTCACACAACCTATCACAGAATAACAATACTTTGAGAAGAATGATAAAAATAGCTTAAAATTCGATTCTTTTGTATCAAATATTCAAAAAAGGCCCTGCGGGGCTAGCTTGGGGGCAAGTTCCCCAGACCTCTTGTAGCAGCGAACTACCTTTTCCTGACATCAATCAATCCCCTATTATTTTGACCCCCCCTCTAAAAATAAAGTTCCTACGCGCCTGATCATCATCATCATCATCATCATCATCATTCATCCGGCGCCATTAGCCTAGTCGAGGAACAGTGCGACGTTAAACCGTTAATATAAAATAAACAATATAGAATATTTCAGGTGAGAGCTTGATAACACAATTATGACAATTTACTTCCGAGAAATAAGAAGCGCCAACTCAAATTACCTAATTGATTAGCTTGTTAAAGAGGCTAATGAACTAGGTTATTATTTTATTATCTATAAATATTGTGTGAATTGAATTTAAATGTAAAACTAAAAAAACCGGTCCGTCAGACAGGTTCGAAGCTGCAGCAAGTCGTTTGCTAGACGCTGAGGTGGGATTCTATAACTCCATTGCGATCGCTTAGCAATTTCTTCCATAAGGATTAACATTGAAATAATTGCTATGCGGTCGCAATGGAGTTATAGAATCAGGGCCCTGATGAGTTCTAATTCATTATGAGTCAGCTGCACTCGAAAGTTAACATGGAGATTTACTAAATGGCGCCGTAGCTTTCAAGCATTTAAATTGTGAAAAATGTGAAACAAAATTGACATGGTTAATTCTGGAGTCGGCCTAAGAAATAAGAGGACTTAAGAGGCAAACGGAAGCGAACGGGAATCGCACGGATCGTCATAGCGTTTTTTTGAAATTTTGTCTTCCCACATAATAATTTTAAAAAATCAGATAGTAACGACCCATTACAGCCTAATGGACTAAATAATGCCGCACATTTGAGTTCATTATGACCTCAGGTGCGACCTCAAAGTGTTAAATACGATATTTTTAATAAAATAATCGAAAAAAATCGTATTTAACACTTTGAGGTCGTACCAGAGGTCATAATGAACTCCAGTGTGCGGCATTATTTAGTCTATTAGGCTGTAATGGGTCGTTACTATCTGATTTTTTTAAATTATTAAGTGGGAAGACACAATTAAAAAAAACGCTCTGACGAACCGTGCGATTCCCGCTCGCTTCCGTTTGCCTCTTAAGGCTGAATTACACGATTCAAGTTTCCTTGAATTCAACCCTTTCAAAGGGGTTGAATTCAAGACTTGGATCGTCCAAATGAAAACATTGAAGCATTTATCACGCGCCCAAATCGTGAATTCCAAACATCTCTTCAGCCTTTTCACTTAGAACATGTCCTAATTTCCTTCATGTCTTGAAATACTTCAACCAATTGTTAATTTCACCGCAACTATAATCAACAATAAATCGTCTAAATCATCTTTCATGTTTCCTTGAAATCAAGGGTTGAATTCAACCCCTTCAAGGAAACTTGAACCGTTTAATTCGGGCTTTAGGCCGGGTAGAACCAACTTTGGATTAAGTTAATTATCGATGGTTAGTGGAATTTAGTGAATCCTATTGGCTGTGGAATTCACGCCAACTGGATTAGGCCCGGAATAACCAAAGTTAAATTGTGCTGGATTAACTAACATTTGAATTAAATTCAACTGTATCAATAATTTTGAGGTATCTGATTGGCTGTGCCGCCAATTTAGTCCAATATTTAGTTAATCCGGCTCAGATTAACTTTGGTTATACCGGCCCAAAATGAGCTATTTACCCACTAACTAATCATCCAAATTTGGCCTTAGCGGCTTAGCCGGACTAAAGCCCCATTTACACGGTGCAATTTCTTGTACAACTTCTGTGCCACAGTTTATCTGCTCGTGCGCAATATCACTTTTGAGATGAAAAAGTGACTCTGCACATGTGCAGAACAACTGTGGCACAGAAGTTGTACAAGAAATTGCACAGTGTAAATGGGGCTTTATGAACAATATTTTGTACAAAATCTACTGGGATATAACATCCTTACTCTTCAGCACCGTGCTCTTCAGCTTTTAGTCCAGTTTGGGCCCAAATATTTATTTATGGTTGGTATTTAAGGTTGATATTATATAGTCAACAACAACATCAACAAAATCAGTGTTTATCTTACTCTTCAAAGTTTTTGGCTCTCGGATCTTCGTAATTCTTTTCCCATTGATAACTCGAAATTTTGCAAGAAATTATCAGCGCACCTTCATCAATTGCAAATTGTTCTTGAATAACTCAAATTAAGGTCATAGTTACCACATCATAGGCTCACTAATCAACGCGTTACACAAATCATTTTCCAAGTAAACTGAACATAAAATGCAAAAACATATCTTCCGCTTGAAAACGTGTATTGTATAAACCAATAACATTGTTTCATGTTTTTCATGTGGAGAAATCCTTGTTCTATGCCAACAACCAACCTCACATGTTTCACACTCATGTCCTGGCTCGTGTTTCATGTAGACAATGCTGGGATAGTTCCTAGCTCTAGCTAGGCCACGGCCGCATCCTTCTCAACCTTTCAATACTCCTACAGCTGCCTTAGTTTGGGCAAAGTACGAAATAATAACAAGTATTTAAGAGGAGTACACCAAGGGGCCCATTAAAATATTATGTTTAATACCTTTCGTCCAATAACATTTGGAGGTAAATCCCACATTTGTGTTCAATTTTTAAGCTAGATTCTAATTTTTATCGTTCACGATGATTATTTTAGTGACGTTTAACGTCGCGCTGTTCTGTAACTAAGTCTGATAGCGACGGATGAATGATTGAGGTGGTGTTTTGGAGAAGTTGATAAAGAATAGGTGAGGAAGGATGGTGGGAAGGAGACGGTCGTGGAGTAGGGAACCTTCCCAGTATTTGCCTCTCGACTGAGAGAATAACAGGAAGAATGACAACGGGATTCAAAACCAAAACCTCCGGAGGGCAAGTGCAGAGCGTTGCTGCCTGAGCCAGCTTGCTCTGTATACGTACTCATGGTGCCATGGTTCATGTTGGTCGTACTCATGGTCATGGTACTCATGGTGCAAGCGCTCAGCTGTTTTAGCACATTGAGAGAGACATTATTGTTTCTTTGATAGGAAGTTCACATGATCAGTCTGATTGTATATTAGTAGCACTTTTTAATTTTTGCTTATTGCCTTATTAATTAGGCGCCGGTTATTCAACAAAACCGCGCAAAACTATGAAATTTCCGATACGATTGGAGACCAAACCCGTTAACCAACTGATCTCAAATTTTAATCTTGATTAGATAAAAGTCAAATTAGGGTTATCACTTGGCACATTTTTAAAAATAAATTTAATACGGTTTCAGCTTGTCATTGAGACAAGAAAATCTACAATTTTTCTCAAAAATATTACTAATTAACAAAGCAAAAAATTTAAAATGTGTAATTTTAAATGACACATATAAGATGATATATATATTATATTATTGAGCGAGCGAAGCGAGCGTCTCCTTTTGGCTCTTTTGGCACGGACCTCTGTTTTTTTTTTTTTTTGTTTTTTTTTGGCTGCTACCTGGAGCAATGGAAGTCGCACCGTTTCACCGATCGATCTGAAATTTTGCACACATGTAGAGACAACCTTTTCTGTTTGCTGACCCTAATTTTTTTTGAAATCCATTGATTGGTTGAAATTTAAATAAACTTCTCCTGATAGGCTGAAAAATGAATATGGACTTCGACAAATGTGATCGACCTTATACTTTGCATGGTCATTAACACCAACATTGTCTCTTATTTTACAAATTTTCAGCCAAATCCTTTCATTGGTTAAATTTTAAAAAAATATTTCATGTGCTTTTTGAAATTTAAACCAGAACCGTTTGACCGATCAACTTGAAAATTTGCATGGTCATCGGGTCCAACATTATCTGTATTTTTGACAATTTTCAGACTAAACTGTGTTTAAATTCAAAAGTTATTGACAGTTTACGGATATTTTGCGTGTTGCGGCTATCATATTTCTCGAATTTCATATTTCACGGCATCTTCGAATCTTCACTTCAAGGTTGTTAGAGCAGAAACTTTCAAGCGTATATTATGAAACTGATATGACCGTTTAAAAAAAATTTGAACGAAATCCTGTGATTTTTGGAAATTAACAAGGGATCGTTCAATCATAAAGGTTCAATCGACCAACTTAAAACTTTGCGTGGTTATTGGGACCAATATTTTAGGAATTGTTGGATATTTTCATACAAGTCTGTGACGAAATTCAAGAATTATTGGCTTTTAAGGACATTTTCGATAAACAGAATTTCGGTTCGAGGTGTTGCGCGTTATCCGTGCTCGCTCATCAACGCGTTACTCAGAGCGTTTTCCTAGTATTACATACATAGGTATTATATTGACAATATTATATTGTATTTTATCTTATCACGATTAAAATTTCAAATTATTTGGTCAACCCATTTCGTCTCCAATCGGTATCCAAAAAAGTGCCCGCAACACGCGGCAAAATCGCTCGAGCTTGCACCACCTTAAGAGGCAAACGGAAGCGAACGGGAATCGCACGGTTCGTCAGAGCGTTTTTTTGAAATTGTGTCTTCCCACTTAATAATTTTAAAAAATCAGATAGTAACGACCCATAACAGCCTAATTGACTAAATAATGACGCACACTGGAGCTCATTATGACCTCTGGTGCGACCTCAAAGTGTTAAATACAATTATTTTTAATAAAATAATCGAAAATAATCGTATTTAACACTTTGAGGTCGCACCAGAGGTCACAATGAACTCCAGTGTGCGGCATTATTTAGTCTATTAAGCTGTTATGGGTCGTTACTATCTGATTTTTTAAAATTATTAAGTGGGAAGACACAATTTCAAAAAAACGCTCTGACGAACCGTGCGATTCCCGTTCGCTTCCGTTTGCCTCTTAAGAAATCGGTAGGTGTATACTTATTTCATTTCCATATTTTCTACAGTCTGCACTTGGTTTTCGAGATATACTACATCAATTCGATAGATTCTACTGCAAAGAATCTTTCTGTCAAAACACATTTCACCGCTATTACAATGGAAATGAAATGATTTCGATTCAGTTATAGAATCTGTATCCTGGCATGGAAGATCTCTTCAGACTGCACAGCATGGGAGATGCAACAGGTACAGACGCCATGAGAAGTGAATCCACTGACCTCGAAACATCTTATCTAACGTAGCGGAGTATGCAAATCAAACCGAGCAAAAAGTGTGCCAAACAATGAGGCGGGCGCTCAAATTGATTTGCTACAACATCGGAGTTTGGGTTAATGACCCCATTACTGTCAAGTTAAAATACGTGTTTTTGGGGTAATGTTTTGAACTGGGACTTGAACCCGGGACTGATATCTGCCGGGTGCGGGCTCTATCAGCTGAGCTACTCGGACATAAATGTTGGAAGTATTTATTACTTCCTACCTGTATTTCAGTGTTGTTTATCGTTTAACTCTTCTGCACTATAGGATGAATGATTATGATGCTCCATTTTTAATTTTTAAAATGGCACATAAAATTGTTTCGTGCGTTCCTGGCTTCAAAAAAATATGTTTTATTTTGCCTGAAAATGCCTTTTTCTCATATGTTTTTATGAATTCAGTCCTTTCCTTGATATTTTAAGGTCTTTATGTCCTTTTTTAAATTATTGGGGATAATAATATCATAAATTGTTTCAAATTCTCGCTACAGCAATTTTTGTACAAAATGTCCATCCTCCACTTGGATGCCCAACAACGATACTTGACACATTCATACAATAATTTAACTTAATTTTAATGTCTTACTCCACATTCAACCACTAAAAAATAAATAGAATAGTGTTGACGAATATTACAAAGCATAACATTTCATTGGTCCTTTTTCGGGATTTTATGGTCCTGTCTTAATAGTTTTAATGTACTATTTGCCTGCCTTTTTGGACGTTTCACAGGTCCTAAGCATCCTAGCCCTAATGATGATGATGAAGAATTGGTAAGGTGGGATAGAGGCGGTCGTGGCCCATAGGCACCGTGCGTAGGCTTTTTTTTCACTGAGATATAACAGTCAGTGCTTGGTGGCGGAATCTGCAAACAATACGTTAATTACTAGGAAAACGCTCTGAGTAACGCGTTGATGAGCGAGCACTGATACGCGCAATACCTAGAACCGAAATTCTGTTTATCGAAAATGTCCTTAAAAGCCAATAATTCTTGAACTTCGTCACAGACTTGTATGAAAATCTCCAACAATTCCTAAAATATTGGTCCCAATAACCACGCAAAGTTTTAAGTTGATCGATTGAACCTTTATGATTGAACGATTCCTTGGTAATTAACAAAAATCACAGGATCTCGTTCAAAAAATATTTAAACGGTCATATCAGTTTCATATTAATATACGTTTAAAAGTTTCTGCTCTAACAACCTTGAAGTGAAGATCCGAAGATGCCGTGAAATGTGAAATTCGAGAAATATGACAGCCAACACGCAAAATATCCGTAAACTGTCAATAACTGTTGAATTTAAACACAGTTTAGTCTGAAAATTTTCAAAAATACAGATAATGTTGGACCCGATGACCATGCACATTTTTAAGTTGATCGGTCAAACGGTTCTGGTTTAAATTTCAAAAAGCACATGAAATATTTTTTTAAATTTTAACCAATGGGACGATTTGGCTGAAAATGTGTAAAATAAGAGACAATGTTGGTCTTAATGACCATGCAAAATATAAGGTTGATCACATTTGTCGAAGACCATTTTCATTTTTCAGCCTATCAGGAGATGTTTATTTAAATTTTAACCAATTAATGAATTTCAAAAAAAAATTGGGTCAGCAAACAGAGAAGGTTGTCTCTACAAGTGTGCAAAATTTCAGTTCGATCGGTGAAACTGTGCGATTTCTATTGCTCCATTTAGCAGACAAAAATAAGAAAAAAAAAAAACAGAGGTCCGTGTCAAAAGAGTCAAAAGGAGACACTCGCTTCGCTCGCTCAATCAATTCTTTAAAATTGAAAAATGATTACATTTTTACAATTACATTTTTACATTACAAGTTATTTCGCTTTGTAAATTGCAATGAGGTGAACAAAATGTCACTTATTCTGATGAAAATCTGGATGGGAAACTTCCTCGAGCAATTTGAGCTATTTATTGACATTTTATCGGTTTTTCCATATTCATCTCTGAAAGTGTCCAGAGTCTACTGGATTCCATCCAGTAGAAAAAAATCCATTAAAAATTTGTTTTAAAAAGGTTTTAAGGGGGGATGCCCAAGTAGAGGTCTCTGATAGTTATCTGAATTAATATGCTTATTTAATAGATAATTTCCTTGTGCGTCATATAAACGCAAGAAAAAGTAGGGTAGCCGAACTAATTTCCAAGATATATCACTTTATACATTTGAGTTAGCCCTATCTTTAACATGGTAAGTCGACAAAACACGGTAATTTTCCTAGTAAATATTAGATTTAAACTATTTTCCACCGATAGATTTTTCCAAAAACTAATATTATATGTATTAGACTAGAGATATTTATTAAGATTTTTATATATACACCTAGCCGTACGTTTTTAAAAGTAAGGCGCCAAATTCTAAATAATATTCCTATCCCTCCTGTGTTAAAATTTCTTAATCTTCCGAAGACATCATATTGAAAACTCAATATAATTCGAGAGTTGCAAGTTACAAGACATTTGATGAAACTTTTACATAAAAATATAGTTGAAATGTTGAAAAAATTAATAAAAGTCGTACATTTCAACAAAAAATATTTTCGGAAAATCTACTTGGGCATCCCTCCTTAACAAAAAGGAAATTACCCTGCGGGCAAATTGGGGTTGCTTCAGTCACTGAAACCCAGTACTTGGTTGATAAAAAAAAAGAAAATACCACGAAAGCAGCAATGTCTAAATAACCTCCAAGAACATGATTTTTTCATGAAACGTGTTTTTTTCCTTACATTTTCTTTTTAAAATGCCTCAAAATTGCTCTAAGATGTATGACCTTGAGAGAAAATTTTATTAACCTACCTTTTTCGGAATAAAGTGTTATTTTTAAATAAGAAACCAAAAACATAGCCCTGCATACCTACAACAAGAACTTTTTAACATTTCTATAGCAAAATATTAAATACAAATTCAAAGGGCCATGCTATGTTCAAAACTCATAAAAATGCATCAAACCCACATCAGGATCTAACTTTTCTCCGGCGCTGTTATGAGATTTGCCCCCCCCCCCCCCCCCCCCCCCATAATGATTTCTCCTGCGCACGCTGTATTGTATGGAAAGAATGTGGAGATTTTTCAACAATTAGTATGTAATGGGACAGGCTATTCGAACCCCGGACCTCAAAATAAATAACAACACTGGTGGGAAAAGCGTTTGGGAATCTCCGACGCTGTGTGGGAAAGATAAACAAACGCAACAAGTGGAGCAATGCGACCTGGTGCAATTACATCGCCGATGTTCTGGGAAAATATCTTCATTGCGGTGCTCACGCAACATCCCGGTCAGTGCATCATTATGCAGATTCATCGCTCAATCAAGGTGTTGGAAACATCTTCGACCTGATATCAGAGTTACAAGGAGGTGTGACGTTGCAAGTTGCCTCAGGGTGGGACGCTGAGGACTTAAGGTGCTGCAAGCGCGACCGATTTCGCTGCTTTTTGTAGACACTTTTTGCGATACGATTGGAGACGAAATGGGTAGACCAAATGATTTGACATTTTAATCGTGGATTAGATAAAAGACAAACTTGGGGTTATCCCTTGGTACATTTTTAATTTTTTGTTTCGTTAATTAGTAATAATAAGTGGATTTTTGGTGAAAAAATAGCTATTTTCTCGTCTCCCTGGGCGCCGTATAAAATTAAATTTCGAAAATGTGCCAAGTGATAACCCTAAGTTTGTCTTTCATCTAATCATGATTAAAATTTGAGATCAAATTGTTTACGGGTTTGTTCTCCAATCGTATCGCAAATTTCATCGTTTTGCGCGGTTTTGTTGAATAACCGGCGCCTAATTAACGATGCAATAAGCAAAAATTAAAAATGGCTACTAAAATACAATCAGACTGATCATGTGAACATCCTGTTAAAGTTACACTCACTTATGAAACAATTTTTCTCTCTCAATTTTCTAAAACGGCCGAGCGCTAGTATCACCTTAAGTAAACTTTAATAAGTAATAAAATTACGTTACAAATTGTATGAGAAAAATGTAGTAAAACTACTTTTTCGTTACTACAATTAAAAAGGAATGAAATTAAAAACGAAATTACTTAAATTTTCCGCGTGTTCCGAAATGTACCCAACACAAAATACAAATTGGCGCCGATCCTACAACCAGCAAGCAAAGGCATTCCATTTCAGTGAAAATATCCACTTCGATTTTATATTAAAAAAAGTGATTATAATTAAAAAAACGTCCAAAGGAATAAAGGAAAATCTATTCATGTTCCGATTCATCTCACTCATCGTCAGTTTATTTCCACATTTGTTACGCGTTACTATAACCTCAAATTACCAAGATAATTGCAGTGATATTACTCTGATTACATTTTTGTTATGAAATTACTGGCTCGTTACCCAAAAAAGTAATATTATTACAGTTACTTTAATTACGTTTCTTTCGACCCAAGACTGGAAAGGAGGTCCCATAGGTTGGAGCCAAGACCCTCGTAGTTTCGAAATCCGAAAATTCTTCAATGTCCTTCAAAATTATCACTGCTCCTTTGACGCATGTTGTCTTCCATATTGTCTTTCTAGCTTTTTAAATAACTATTATCGAGCAGCAACTGTCACACACACGCATATGAATTCGAATGCAATACAAAGTCCAATGGGATGCTTCTGAACATCTCGCTCTTAGTTAAGACTGGGTAGTGAGTTTGACCTTGAAGAGTTTTTTAATCGATTTTTATCAATATCTTTTACCAATGTTATTGTTACAAAATAGGGCTTTGTACGAGTATTCAGAACAGTTCAATAAAAATAATGTCATAGTTTGGAATAAGTTATTAGTTTTATTTTGTCCAACAGATGTTTAGTGCCATAATTTTACTAATTTTCGGGCACTAAACGTCTGTAGGACAAAGTAAATCTAATAACCCCCTACTCAGCCCTCTTAACCGTGCGGAGAAAAACAACGGAGTTGATTCTGAATCAACATGGCCCACATCAGAATCATGTCGTGATATCCAAGAAGACTAAGTCACTGTTGTCGTGACTAACTATATACTCGCTGACAATGTAACTGTAGCGGGAATAAGAGTAGGTTTCACACCGATGTAAACACGAGAGATTATATTTCACAGATAGCGTCTTAAACAAATCAGCATATTATTAAAATTATTGAAAATTGTTTGTGTAGCTAATTTTCACGAGTCTTTCTAAAAGTTAAGAATACTATTTGTGATGCGATCTGTGAAAAGGGACCTGTGGGTGAAAGAGTTAGTTTGCTGCAAAATGCAATTATGTGTTAAAATGAAATTTTTTATCGATTGTCGGATTATGGCTTTCTCAGCTACCTAGTCGAGTTTTCTTCTATCTCTGTAAATACAAATATTTAAAAAAATCTAAAAAAAAATAAAAAAAAAAAAAAAATGTCATTTGACTTTAAACAAAATTTTCTGCTTTGTAAGTTTTTGAATAATAAAATTTTAAAATATACAACTTTTTTATTTATTATCAGAATTAAATAATTTTTTTTATGATTTATTCCTAATTTTTTCCTCTTTTTAAAGAGCTAAAAAGCTGGAAATCACTATTCTTCACCCACAGGTCCCTTTTCACAGATCGCATCACATTTTATATGCATACCACTGGTATGCAAATAGTTCGACATGAAGGTAAAAATATTTACATATATTCACTTTGTAGTAGAGTTTGGACACAAAATGTTGTGTTTGATATTTTTATAAAGTCGACAAAAGAAATCGCTATACAAACTATTTGTCAGATTTGTAATACATTGATTGGCACATAATTCGTGATGATATTTGTGAAATATGATGACATGAATGTACTCTGAGTGTAGCAGACTCTTAAGGTAGCACAACTGATATCTCATATCTACCAAATAAGCCTATTTTTGGCATAGGTATCAATAATCACTATTTACACGATACTGTGAAATATGAACAACTTCTCGTGTCTAGATTTTGAGATATTGTAGCTATAAATTCCTATTTTTAACATGTAGTCTTATGGGGGCCATTAAAATCATGACGATTTCCATGCTATTTTTGAGTTTTTAATTTTACTGAGGTTCAACGTTTTTTCAAAAAACTGATTTCTAGATAGATAGTTGGACATTCTATTAGGAAAAAAATTGAAAACAATACCAACGTGTGCTATTTTAAAAGTTATCAACCAAAAACTAAATGATTTCCCTATACCTCCTGTGTTACAGTTTTGTTCATTCTCGGAAGGCAATAAATTGAAACCTCGCTATACGACAGGGGTTGCAAGTTAAATGAAATTTTATGATTCATTTATACTTAAATATAGTTGAAATGTAGGAAAACGTTTTCTGAACTTGTAATTTCATTTATTTTTTTTGTAAATGTATAATGAAGGTATACTACCTTAATGCCGCTTGTTTTGTCACGTGATCTGACGTCACGGCTCCAGGGCAATTATGTTAACATTGTTCTGCTGGAATAATTACAAATCAGAATATCCTATGATTGTCAAGAGAGAGTCAAATATTGAATCAGTCCAATGATTTATTGGAACTTTGGAAGTGTTGACCCTGCTAAAAATTCTTGCCAAGATCTTGCAAGATCTTGCAAGATCTTGCTAAGATCTTGTATTAACCAAGATCTTGCCAAGATCTTGCTAAGATCTTATCAAGATCTTGGATTTACCAAGATCTTGACAAGATCTTGGTAAGGTCTTTGCAAGATCTTGTATTACACAAGATCTTGCTAAGATCTTACCAAGATCTTGGTAATATCTTGATAAGATCTTATCAAGATCTTATCAAATACCTAATCACCTAATCCTAATACCTAATCCTAATTCCTTACCTAATCAAGATCTTGCCAAGATCTTACCAAGATCTTGGTAATATCTTGATAAGATCTTATCATAAGATTTTATCAAGATCTTGACAAGACCTAATCAAGATCTTGCCAAGATCTTGCCAAGATCTTACCAAGATTTTTTCTAGATCTTGCTAAGGCCCTTAGGAAAATTTCCTATAGTATATTTTGAAGTAGGTATTCCAAAGTATTATGTAATAACGTGTAGTAAACTATAGTATGTGCTATAGTACTTGAAGTACATGCAAAAACTTACTCCATAATACCATAGATTACTGAAGTAAATTCTACAGTATCGGTGGTAAACTAAAGTATAAACTACAGTATTTTTACTACCGCTGAAATAGACTGTATTTTACTCTGGAGTAAATATACTTGACCTACTGTAGTAATTGTTGATAAATAAATAATAATAATAATTCTAAGTATGTACTATAGTGTTTTTACTACTTGCGATATATACTGCAGTTTTCTATAGTAAAGTTATAGGGAACGTACTTCACTGTAGTAATTCGAAGTATGTAGCTAGAGTACTTTGACTACAGACAGAATAAGTTTGCTATAGTAAGTTCTATAGGTAGTATATATACTTCATTGAAAATCTATAGTATCTCATCTGTAGTAAAGAAAAGTGTAATCTACAGTATGTTTACTATAGCCGATTTATATTGTAGTTTAGTAAATTCTGAAGTATCTTCATTGACTTTTTACTACAGTATTTGTAGTAGTAAGGTATATAAACTACAGAATTTTTACTTCATTGACTTAGAAAATTTGCACCACATCACCTAGTAAAATAAACTATAGTAATTATACTACAGAGCGTGAGCTGATATATTTTATGGGGAAATATCACAGATCAATTTACTTTATAAATAAATCTTAATATTTATCGTTTCTCCTATTTTATCATGTTAATAACAATATAATGATCCACTAAATAATATAAATATGTTCACTTAAATATGAAAACTCAATATGATCACTATTAGCGCAGCTAAGTCTTGTCTGCACCGGTGGCCTACTCGGTAAGACGCTCGACTACGGACCACGAGATCGCAGGTTCAAAACACGGCAGTTCCACGGGATTTTATAATTGAAATGTGTAATCAAACCTTGTCCAATACTTCAGAAGAGGTTTCCCGAATGCAAATGAGTATTCTTAAATATAGAAAATTTTATTTTTTTATGAAATTTTAACGTTTTTTTGGCAGCAAAATGTACAAGATCTTGCTAAGATCTTGCAAGATCTTGCTAAGATCTTGCCAAGATCTTGCTAAGTTCTTGCAAGATCTTGCTCTTGCAAGATCTTGCTAAGATCTTGCCAAGATCTTAGCAAGATCTTGTACATTTTGCTGCCAAAAAAACGTTAAAATTTCATAAATAAATAAAATTTTCTATATTTATGAATACTCATTTGCACAAACAAGTTCTTGCAAGATCTTGCTAAGATCTTGCAAGATCTCCCCTGCTGAAAAATCTTAGCAAGATATTGTAAACAAGATCTTGGCAAGATCTTGGCAAGATCTTAGCAAGATCTTGCTAAGATTTTTCAGCAGGGGAATCTGTTTTAGAAATGTGCATGAAATTCACTGAAAATGACAACAAATCTATGCTTTCTATGATGCTTAACGTCGCACTGTTCTGCAGCGAGGCTAATGGCGACGGATCAATGATTATGATGATGATTGGGAAATGATGATGAAGAATAGGTAATTGAATGGTCGGTGGGAAGGAGGTGGTCGTTATTAGAATGAAACCTTCCCAACATTTGCCTATCGACTGAGGGAAAACCGTTTAGGCTCTCTAGTAACTATAGTTTATGTTAGCAACCTGAAATTGTGTACTGTCAAAAGAGCGATTTTTTTTATAGTCATTGAACAGGATCTTACGGTTTTTGGAAAATCAAAAATTAAACCATTCAAATTCAACTTCAAACTTCAAAACTTCAAATTGTGCTTGGTCATCAGGATCAACATTTTAGGTATTTTTTTTTGTAAATTTAAGACAAATTGGTGAAGAAACGAAAGTGTAGGTAATTGATATTTTCCTGACATATTATTCTTGTTCGATTTTTTTTTAAATATTTATTGAAATGTCAGATATTTATTACTGATCATTTGACGCATTTCATTAGATTATCTTCCAATGTCTACAGAGCAGTGATTTCAAACGCATTATGAATTCGCATGCAATACGAAGGCTCGCTCATCAACGCGTTATACAGAGCGTTTTCATAGTTTTGAGAAACACGACTGGTTTGTATTGTTTTTCTCCAAACCAAACAAATTGGAGATGACGTAGTTTTGCATCGAAACCCCAGTTTACATGGTTCAATGCTTTATTCAATTCATTGAGTTAAATCGTTTGGTTCAACGAATGTACACGAAATTGAAGCTAAAATACGTTTCATTTGGATTTATTTTTCCTTCAATGAATGAATTATTAAATTTAACGAATTGAATGAATCATTGAACCGTGTATAAACTAGACTCAACACCTCTCAATGACACATTCTTCATTTTAAGAGGCAAACGGAAGCGAGCGGAAATCGCACGGTTCGTCAAAGCGTTTTTTGAAATTGTGTCTCCCCACTTGATAATTTTAAAAAATCAGATAGTAACGACCCATTACAGCCTAATAGACTAAATAATGACGCACATTGGAGTTCATTATGACCTCTGGTGCGACCTCAAAGTGTTAAATACGATATTTTTAATAAAATAATCGAAAATAATCGTATTCAACACTTTGAGGTCGTACCAGAGGTCATAAAGTACTCCAGTGTGTGGTATTATTTAGTCTATTAGGCTGTTACTTATGGGGCGTTATAATATCTGATTTTTTAAAATATTTAAGTAGGAAGAAACAATTTCAAAAAAACGCTCTGACGAACCGTGCGATTCCCGTTCGCTTCCGTTTGCCTCTTAACATAACTACCTAATGGATTTTTTTAATTGGGGTTCAACGTCGCACTGTTCTGCAGCGAGGCCAATGGCGACGGATGAATGATTATGTTGATGATTGGGAGATGATGGTGAAGAGTAGGAAGGATGGAAGGTGGGAAGGAGGCGGTCGTGGCCTTTTAGTAGGTTACCTTCCCAGCATTTGCCTGTCGACTGAGGGAAAACCACGAAAAAACCCCAGTCAGGAAGGACGGCCGCGGGAATCGAACCCGGGCCTCCGGAATACTAGTCAATTGAATACTTACAGAATGTGTGATGTAATCCAAAAGACTGCACCTCGGTCACTCGCACATTCTAACTTCTAGCTCCACTGCACGATTAGTTTCCTGCACTGTTTGTCACGCCAAGCTGCAGGAATGTCATTCACGTCATGAATCTAGTAATGCAACGACGTCCAAGCTAATTAATAATGTCAACAAACAAAATGTAAATAATAATGATAATACTTTTCGATCACAAATGTCACTGTCAAGGGCTAAAGTCATACAAATTACTAATTATTCTCACTGTTGTAATTGACAATTAAGTGAAGTGTCTACAGGTTTGTTTGTTTACCCTGACTAAACCTGTCACTTCGTCAAACGGCGTTCGTTTTGGACTATTAGTAACTTTGGCAGCACACAGCCTGTTATTTTTGTTGGATTCAGGGTTGTGTAACAAAAACCTGACACATAAAATGAGTGAATAATCAAGACTAGAAATTTTGTTTATTATCTTTGAAACAAAATATATTTTATATATATATTAAAAAATATGAAATAATAAAAAATATTATATTAAATATAATATAAATATTTTATGTGTTTTATACATATAATAAAAATATTATATTTTTAAATATTATAAAATATTATACTTTTATATTAATAAAAATATTAATATTAATATTAAAAATTAATTATAATATTAATATATTTTTATAATAAAATATTATGATTTTTCCCTCATAATAAAAAAATATTTGTATAATATATTTGTATAATACCATTTTTTCCCAGTATTATCGCTTATTTTAATTGATTTTTCTGATTATTTTTCATTCGAATTGTGCGATTATTTTTGACTATTTGTGGAAACTGTTCCCACTTTTGGCTTTATACCACATGCTACCAAATTTTACATTTGACAAATAAATTGTCACGGGTATTTCCAAACTCGCATAAAATGCCCGTAAAATTTCTCTGAAAATTGACAATAACCCCTAAACTTTATCAGTACCGGTTTAGTAAGCGTAAACGAACAAGTCCCTAATATCCCTCCCAATTGTTAATCGTCACTGATGTCACTGAAAATGTCTCAAGACTCCTCTAAAGAGTGCAAGTACCTACATGTCAAGTGTACTGAGGATCGCGCCTACACAGACTGACGGAAGATGACTGATGTAAATGTCACTGCAAGTACCTACATGTCAAGTGTACTGAGGATCGCGCCTACACAGACTGACGGAAGATGACTGATGTAAATGTCACTGCAAGTACCTACATGTCAAGTGTACTGAGGATCGCGCCTACACAGACTGACGGAAGATGACTGATGTAAATGTCACTGCAAGTACCTACATGTCAAGTGTACTGAGGATCGCGTCTACACAGACTGACGGAAGATGACTGATGTAAATGTCACTGCAAGTACCTACATGTCAAGTGTACTGAGGATCGCGCCTACACAGACTGACGGAAGATGACTGATGTAAATGTCACTGCAAGTACCTACATGTCAAGTGTACTGAGGATCGCGCCTACACAGACTGACGGAAGATGACTGATGTAAATGTCACTCTAAGTACCTACATGTCAAGTGTACTGAGGATCGCGCCTACACAGACTGACGGAAGATGACTGATGTAAATGTCACTGCAAGACCCTACATGTCAAGTGTACTGAGGATTGCGCCTACACAGACTGACGGAAGATGACTGATGTAAATGTCACTGCAAGTACCTACATGTCAAGTGTACTGAGGATCGCGCCTACACAGACTGACGGAAGATGACTGATGTAAATGTCACTGCAAGTACCTACATGTCAAGTGTACTGAGGATCGCGCCTACACAGACTGACGGAAGATGACTGATGTAAATGTCACTGCAAATACCTACATGTCAAGTGTACTGAGGATCGCGCCTACACAGACTGACGGAAGATGACTGATGTAAATGTCACTGCAAGTACCTACATGTCAAGTGTACTGAGGATCGCGCCTACACAGACTGACGGAAGATGACTGATGTAAATGTCACTCTAAGTACCTACATGTCAAGTGTACTGAGGATCGCGCCTACACAGACTGACGGAAGATGACTGATGTAAATGTCACTGCAAGTACCTACATGTCAAGTGTACTGAGGATTGCGCCTACACAGACTGACGGAAGATGACTGATGTAAATGTCACTGCAAGTACCTACATGTCAAGTGTACTGAGGATCGCGCCTACACAGACTGACGGAAGATGACTGATGTAAATGTCACTGCAAGTACCTACATGTCAAGTGTACTGAGGATCGCGCCTACACAGACTGACGGAAGATGACTGATGTAAATGTCACTGCAAGTACCTACATGTCAAGTGTACTGAGGATCGCGCCTACACAGACTGACGGAAGATGACTGATGTAAATGTCACTGCAAGTACCTACATGTCAAGTGTACTGAGGATCGCGCCTACACAGACTGACGGAAGATGACTGATGTAAATGTCACTGCAAGTACCTACATGTCAAGTGTACTGAGGATCGCGTCTGCACAGACTGACGGAAGATGACTGATGTAAATGTCACTGCAAGTACCTACATGTCAAGTGTACTGAGGATCGCGCCTACACAGACTGACGGAAGATGACTGATGTAAATGTCACTGCAAGTACCTACATGTCAAGTGTACTGAGGATCGCGCCTACACAGACTGACGGAAGATGACTGATGTAAATGTCACTGCAAGTACCTACATGTCAAGTGTACTGAGGATCGCGCCTACACAGACTGACGGAAGATGACTGATGTAAATGTCACTGCAAGTACCTACATGTCAAGTGTACTGAGGATCGCGCCTACACAGACTGACGGAAGATGACTGATGTAAATGTCACTGCAAGTACCTACATGTCAAGTGTACTGAGGATCGCGCCTACACAGACTGACGGAAGATGACTGATGTAAATGTCACTGCAAGTACCTACATGTCAAGTGTACTGAGGATCGCGCCTACACAGACTGACGGAAGATGACTGATGTAAATGTCACTGCAAGTACCTACATGTCAAGTGTACTGAGGATCGCGCCTACACAGACTGACGGAAGATGACTGATGTAAATGTCACTGCAAGTACCTACATGTCAAGTGTACTGAGGATCGCGCCTACACAGACTGACGGAAGATGACTGATGTAAATGTCACTGCAAGTACCTACATGTCAAGTGTACTGAGGATCGCGCCTACACAGACTGACGGAAGATGACTGATGTAAATGTCACTGCAAGTACCTACATGTCAAGTGTACTGAGGATCGCGCCTACACAGACTGACGGAAGATGACTGATGTAAATGTCACTGCAAGTACCTACATGTCAAGTGTACTGAGGATCGCGCCTACACAGACTGACGGAAGATGACTGATGTAAATGTCACTGCAAGTACCTACATGTCAAGTGTACTGAGGATCGCGCCTACACAGACTGACGGAAGATGACTGATGTAAATGTCACTGCAAGTACCTACATGTCAAGTGTACTGAGGATCGCGCCTACACAGACTGACGGAAGATGACTGATGTAAATGTCACTGCAAGTACCTACATGTCAAGTGTACTGAGGATCGCGCCTACACAGACTGACGGAAGATGACTGATGTAAATGTCACTGCAAGTACCTACATGTCAAGTGTACTGAGGATCGCGTCTACACAGACTGACGGAAGATGACTGATGTAAATGTCACTGCAAGTACCTACATGCAAGTGTACTGAGGATCGCGCCTACACAGACTGACGGAAGATGACTGATGTAAATGTCACTGCAAGTACCTACATGTCAAGTGTACTGAGGATCGCGCCTACACAGACTGACGGAAGATGACTGATGTAAATGTCACTGCAAGTACCTACATGTCAAGTGTACTGAGGATCGCGCCTACACAGACTGACGGAAGATGACTGATGTAAATGTCACTGCAAGTACCTACATGTCAAGTGTACTGAGGATCGCGCCTACACAGACTGACGGAAGATGACTGATGTAAATGTCACTGCAAGTACCTACATGTCAAGTGTACTGAGGATCGCGCCTACACAGACTGACGGAAGATGACTGATGTAAATGTCACTGCAAGTACCTACATGTCAAGTGTACTGAGGATCGCGCCTACACAGACTGACGGAAGATGACTGATGTAAATGTCACTGCAAGTACCTACATGTCAAGTGTACTGAGGATCGCGCCTACACAGACTGACGGAAGATGACTGATGTAAATGTCACTGCAAGTACCTACATGTCAAGTGTACTGAGGATCGCGCCTACACAGACTGACGGAAGATGACTGATGTAAATGTCACTGCAAGTACCTACATGTCAAGTGTACTGAGAATCGCGCCTACACAGACTGACGGAAGATGACTGATGTAAATGTCACTGCAAGTACCTACATGTCAAGTGTACTGAGGATCGCCACAACGACTGACGGAAGATGACTGATGTAAATGTCACTGCAAGTACCTACATGTCAAGTGTACTGAGGATCGCGCCTACACAGACTGACGGAAGATGACTGATGTAAATGTCACTGCAAGTACCTACATGTCAAGTGTACTGAGGATCGCGCCTACACAGACTGACGGAAGATGACTGATGTAAATGTCACTGCAAGTACCTACATGTCAAGTGTACTGAGGATCGCGCCTACACAGACTGACGGAAGATGACTGATGTAAATGTCACTGCAAGTACCTACATGTCAAGTGTACTGAGGATCGCGCCTACACAGACTGACGGAAGATGACTGATGTAAATGTCACTGCAAGTACCTACATGTCAAGTGTACTGAGGATCGCGCCTACACAGACTGACGGAAGATGACTGATGTAAATGTCACTGCAAGTACCTACATGTCAAGTGTACTGAGGATCGCGCCTACACAGACTGACGGAAGATGACTGATGTAAATGTCACTGCAAGTACCTACATGTCAAGTGTACTGAGGATCGCGCCTACACAGACTGACGGAAGATGACTGATGTAAATGTCACTGCAAGTACCTACATGTCAAGTGTACTGAGGATCGCGCCTACACAGACTGACGGAAGATGACTGATGTAAATGTCACTGCAAGTACCTACATGTCAAGTGTACTGAGGATCGCGCCTACACAGACTGACGGAAGATGACTGATGTAAATGTCACTGCAAGTACCTAATGTCAAGTGTACTGAGGATCGCGCCTACACAGACTGACGGAAGATGACTGATGTAAATGTCACTGCAAGTACCTACATGTCAAGTGTACTGAGGATCGCGCCTACACAGACTGACGGAAGATGACTGATGTAAATGTCACTGCAAGTACCTACATGTCAAGTGTACTGAGGATCGCGCCTACACAGACTGACGGAAGATGACTGATGTAAATGTCACTGCAAGTACCTACATGTCAAGTGTACTGAGGATCGCGTCTACACAGACTGACGGAAGATGACTGATGTAAATGTCACTGCAAGTACCTAATGTCAAGTGTACTGAGGATCGCGCCTACACAGACTGACGGAAGATGACTGATGTAAATGTCACTGCCAGTACCTACATGTCAAGTGTACTGAGGATCGCGCCTACACAGACTGACGGAAGATGACTGATGTAAATGTCACTGCAAGTACCTACATGTCAAGTGTACTGAGGATCGCGCCTA
Organism: Leuctra nigra; assembly: GCA_934045905.1. Lineage (NCBI taxonomy): Eukaryota > Metazoa > Arthropoda > Insecta > Plecoptera > Leuctridae > Leuctra > Leuctra nigra. Next base: position 7,153,212 of record OW203769.1, on the reverse strand, counting down.
CACAGACTGACGGAAGATGACTGATGTAAATGTCACTGCAAGTACCTACATGTCAAGTGTACTGAGGATCGCGCCTACACAGACTGACGGAAGATGACTGATGTAAATGTCACTGCAAGTACCTACATGTCAAGTGTACTGAGAATCGCGCCTACACAGACTGACGGAAGATGACTGATGTAAATGTCACTGCAAGTACCTACATGTCAAGTGTACTGAGGATCGCACAACGACTGACGGAAGATGACTGATGTAAATGTCGCTGCAAGTACCTACATGTCAAGTGTACTGAGGATCGCGCCTACACAGACTGACGGAAGATGACTGATGTAAATGTCACTGCAAGTACCTACATGTCAAGTGTACTGAGGATCGCGCCTACACAGACTGACGGAAGATGACTGATGTAAATGTCACTGCAAGTACCTACATGTCAAGTGTACTGAGGATCGCGCCTACACAGACTGACGGAAGATGACTGATGTAAATGTCACTGCAAGTACCTACATGTCAAGTGTATTGAGGATCGCGCCTACACAGACTGACGGAAGATGACTGATGTAAATGTCACTGCAAGTACCTACATGTCAAGTGTACTGAGGATCGCGCCTACACAGACTGACGGAAGATGACTGATGTAAATGTCACTGCAAGTACCTACATGTCAAGTGTACTGAGGATCGCGCCTACACAGACTGACGGAAGATGACTGATGTAAATGTCACTGCAAGTACCTACATGTCAAGTGTACTGAGGATCGCGCCTACACAGACTGACGGAAGATGACTGATGTAAATGTCACTGCAAGTACCTACATGTCAAGTGTACTGAGGATCGCACAACGACTGACGGAAGATGACTGATGTAAATGTCACTGCAAGTACCTACATGTCAAGTGTACTGAGGATCGCGCCTACACAGACTGACGGAAGATGACTGATGTAAATGTCACTGCAAGTACCTACATGTCAAGTGTACTGAGGATCGCGCCTACACACTGACGGAAGATGACTGATGTAAATGTCACTGCAAGTACCTACATGTCAAGTGTACTGAGGATCGCGCCTACACAGACTGACGGAAGATGACTGATGTAAATGTCACTGCAAGTACCTACATGTCAAGTGTACTGAGGATCGCGCCTACACAGACTGACGGAAGATGACTGATGTAAATGTCACTGCAAGTACCTACATGTCAAGTGTACTGAGGATCGCGCCTACACAGACTGACGGAAGATGACTGATGTAAATGTCACTGCAAGTACCTACATGTCAAGTGTACTGAGGATCGCGCCTACACAGACTGACGGAAGATGACTGATGTAAATGTCACTGCAAGTACCTACATGTCAAGTGTACTGAGGATCGCGCCTACACAGACTGACGGAAGATGACTGATGTAAATGTCACTGCAAGTACCTACATGTCAAGTGTACTGAGGATCGCGCCTACACAGACTGACGGAAGATGACTGATGTAAATGTCACTGCAAGTACCTACATGTCAAGTGTACTGAGGATCGAGCCTACACAGACTGACGGAAGATGACTGATGTAAATGTCACTGCAAGTACCTACATGTCAAGTGTACTGAGGATCGCACAACGACTGACGGAAGATGACTGATGTAAATGTCACTGCAAGTACCTACATGTCAAGTGTACTGAGGATCGCGCCTACACAGACTGACGGAAGATGACTGATGTAAATGTCACTGCAAGTACCTACATGTCAAGTGTACTGAGGATCGCGCCTACACAGACTGACGGAAGATGACTGATGTAAATGTCACTGCAAGTACCTACATGTCAAGTGTACTGAGGATCGCGCCTACACAGACTGACGGAAGATGACTGATGTAAATGTCACTGCAAGTACCTACATGTCAAGTGTACTGAGGATCGCGCCTACACAGACTGACGGAAGATGACTGATGTAAATGTCACTGCAAGTACCTACATGTCAAGTGTACTGAGGATCGCGCCTACACAGACTGACGGAAGATGACTGATGTAAATGTCACTGCAAGTACCTACATGTCAAGTGTACTGAGGATCGCGCCTACACAGACTGACGGAAGATGACTGATGTAAATGTCACTGCAAGTACCTACATGTCAAGTGTACTGAGGATCGCGCCTACACAGACTGACGGAAGATGACTGATGTAAATGTCACTGCAAGTACCTACATGTCAAGTGTACTGAGGATCGCGCCTACACAGACTGACGGAAGATGACTGATGTAAATGTCACTGCAAGTACCTACATGTCAAGTGTACTGAGGATCGCGCCTACACAGACTGACGGAAGATGACTGATGTAAATGTCACTGCAAGTACCTACATGTCAAGTGTACTGAGGATCGCGCCTACACAGACTGACGGAAGATGACTGATGTAAATGTCACTGCAAGTACCTACATGTCAAGTGTACTGAGGATCGCGCCTACACAGTCTGACGGAAGATGACTGATGTAAATGTCACTGCAAGTACCTACATGTCAAGTGTACTGAGGATCGCACCTACACAGACTGACGGAAGATGACTGATGTAAATGTCACTGCAAGTACCTACATGTCAAGTGTACTGAGGATCGCGCCTACACAGACTGACGGAAGATGACTGATGTAAATGTCACTGCAAGTACCTACATGTCAAGTGTACTGAGGATCGCGCCTACACAGACTGACGGAAGATGACTGATGTAAATGTCACTGCAAGTACCTACATGTCAAGTGTACTGAGGATCGCGCCTACACAGACTGACGGAAGATGACTGATGTAAATGTCACTGCAAGTACCTACATGTCAAGTGTACTGAGGATCGCGCCTACACAGACTGACGGAAGATGACTGATGTAAATGTCACTGCAAGTACCTACATGTCAAGTGTACTGAGGATCGCGCCTACACAGACTGACGGAAGATGACTGATGTAAATGTCACTGCAAGTACCTACATGTCAAGTGTACTGAGGATCGCGCCTACACAGACTGACGGAAGATGACTGATGTAAATGTCACTGCAAGTACCTACATGTCAAGTGTACTGAGGATCGCGCCTACACAGACTGACGGAAGATGACTGATGTAAATGTCACTGCAAGTACCTACATGTCAAGTGTACTGAGGATCGCGCCTACACAGACTGACGGAAGATGACTGATGTAAATGTCACTGCAAGTACCTACATGTCAAGTGTACTGAGGATCGCGCCTACACAGACTGACGGAAGATGACTGATGTAAATGTCACTGCAAGTACCTACATGTCAAGTGTACTGAGGATCGCGCCTACACAGACTGACGGAAGATGACTGATGTAAATGTCACTGCAAGTACCTACATGTCAAGTGTACTGAGGATCGCGCCTACACAGACTGACGGAAGATGACTGATGTAAATGTCACTGCAAGTACCTACATGTCAAGTGTACTGAGGATCGCGCCTACACAGACTGACGGAAGATGACTGATGTAAATGTCACTGCAAGTACCTACATGTCAAGTGTACTGAGGATCGCGTCTGCACAGACTGACGGAAGATGACTGATGTAAATGTCACTGCAAGTACCTACATGTCAAGTGTACTGAGGATCGCGCCTACACAGACTGACGGAAGATGACTGATGTAAATGTCACTGCAAGTACCTACATGTCAAGTGTACTGAGGATCGCGCCTACACAGACTGACGGAAGATGACTGATGTAAATGTCACTGCAAGTACCTACATGTCAAGTGTACTGAGGATCGCGCCTACACAGACTGACGGAAGATGACTGATGTAAATGTCACTGCAAGTACCTACATGTCAAGTGTACTGAGGATCGCGCCTACACAGACTGACGGAAGATGACTGATGTAAATGTCACTGCAAGTACCTACATGTCAAGTGTACTGAGGATCGCGCCTACACAGACTGACGGAAGATGACTGATGTAAATGTCACTGCAAGTACCTACATGTCAAGTGTACTGAGGATCGCGCCTACACAGACTGACGGAAGATGACTGATGTAAATGTCACTGCAAGTACCTACATGTCAAGTGTACTGAGGATCGCGCCTACACAGACTGACGGAAGATGACTGATGTAAATGTCACTGCAAGTACCTACATGTCAAGTGTACTGAGGATCGCGCCTACACAGACTGACGGAAGATGACTGATGTAAATGTCACTGCAAGTACCTACATGTCAAGTGTACTGAGGATCGCACAACGACTGACGGAAGATGACTGATTTAAATGTCACTGCAAGTACCTACATGTCAAGTGTACTGAGGATCGCGCCTACACAGACTGACGGAAGATGACTGATGTAAATGTCACTGCAAGTACCTACATGTCAAGTGTACTGAGGATCGCGCCTACACAGACTGACGGAAGATGACTGATGTAAATGTCACTGCAAGTACCTACATGTCAAGTGTACTGAGGATCGCGCCTACACAGACTGACGGAAGATGACTGATGTAAATGTCACTGCAAGTACCTACATGTCAAGTGTACTGAGGATCGCGCCTACACAGCCTCGCACAACGACTGACGGAAGATGACTGCATGTGCTCTCTGGACCACGAGAGCCTTGAACCTGGTGACCGACTTCTGGCTCACACGGTTGCCAAGCCGACGGTTCATAACCTCATGGAGGCGGGAGATGTCCCAAACATTACCTACTTCTCGTCGAGCTGTAGGTCGTGATGGAGGCAGATTAGGAATCGTCATGGGGGGGGGGGGGGGGATTTTCTGGCAAGGACTTCATAAAATGGAGAAAAAAAATTTTAATCAATTTTTTTTTACAGATTTTATATATATATATATATATCTTTATTAACATGACTCTGCCGAAAATTCGGTTGCCAAAAAGACACAGAAAAACAATACAATTGAAAATATAAAAGATTAATATGGATAGAGAAAAATATTTACATTTAAGAGAAAAACTACTGACTATATAGATGGTTTTTTAAAATAGCTACTGAACTTGTTATTACTTCTAAAACTATATTACTAGGAAAACGCTCGGTGTATCGAGTTGATAAGCGAGCACCGGTGTGCAGCACATCTAACCATGATCTATCAAATAATTACAAATAATTCCTCAAATAATCACTTGCAGGATAACATAAGAGGTCAAATTTTCTTCAGAACTGGGAAGATTGCCACAAAACCTTGCATTTAATATATCCAAGAGAAGCAAAATACTTTTCCGTCACTCCCAAAATCACAGCCATTTTTCTACAGATATTAACTAGATTACCACAAAACAAAAATGTGTACACAAATATGTGTACAAATATCTTTCACGATAGTCCTGTTTGAAAACTCTTTAGAAGTTTAGAGTAAACAAATCGATTATTTAATGGTACTAAATGAGGCATACTATAAATCTGTCCTTTTTACTGATATAATAGCTGTCAGAAAACAGCATGTATAAGCTTCTATATCAGAGTTCTAATTGTTTTAATAAGTAAGTTATAAGAGTTTTTGTCACCGCAAGTTTTTTTTGCCAGAAAAATCTCGCCGCCGGTCACAAAATCGTTTTTATTGAGAGAGAGAAGAATTGTTTCATAAGTGGGTGTAACTTTGATAGGATGTTCACATGATCAGTCTGATTGCATTGTTAATTGCATTGTTAATGCACATTGTTCGTGCATTGTTAATTAGGCTCGTTATTCAACAAAACCGCGCAAACCTATGAAATTTCCGATATGATTGGAGACCAAACCCGTGAACCAATTGATCTCAAATTTTAATCATGATTAGATAAAAGACAAACTTAGGGCTGTCACTTGGCCCATTTTTTAAATTAAATTACATACGGTACCCATTAAGACAAGAAAATATACATTTTTTCACCAATATGGAATATGGAAGTGAAGTGAAGTTTAGATTTTAGAATAATAAATATTTTATGAAAGTTGAGATGTTGTTGAAGACAGATGTGGTATTATTTTTGTTGTGTGATGAATAGTTTTCAAGGAACGAATTTACAAAGTTTGGTATTTTGTACCATGTCCATGAAACACAATCTGACGTCACACGCCGAGTCGGGCCGTATAGATAATGTTAGCCATAGCCGGTTCTATGCATCCCGTAACACAGGGAACACGGCGTGTGACGTACAGCTTGTTTTTGCAGAGGAGTGAAATGTCGAAAACTAATAAATTAATTATGGGAAATATATGAATTAAAAAAATATAATAAAATTAAACATTGCTCTTTGAGGCTATTTTGTATAAACAAAAAAATATAATCTCAACATTCACCTATTCCCCATTAACAAAGTAAAAAATTAAAAATTTACCAAGGGATAACCCTAAGTTTGTATTTTATCTAATAATGATTAAAATTTCAAATATATTCGTCAGCCCATTTTGTCTCCAATCGTGTCCAAAAAAGTACCTGAAATACGCGGCAAAATCGCTCACGCTTGCAGCACCTGTAAAAAGTAGAGACAATGATACTAGAGAAAAAACCGTGATTATGTTAAAGCATTGATATTTTCTGATTATTCAATTTAATTTGGAGAACACTGTACCTGTTCCTGTGGTCCTAATCTGATGTACCACTCAGATTGATGTGTACTCAATGATGAAGCTGGCTTCTCACCTATTGTGTTGTGAATAAGGTGTGATGATACGCATCAAGTTCTCGTCATTCATATTGTAGGATCAAACACATTACCTACTTTATTATCTAGGTAGATAGGATGGTTGCATCTTAGACTAGTATAAGGCTGTACGTTAATGATGTCTATACTTGGCAAAGCTATCACTAGAATTCGTCTATCGATTAGAAGACAAAGTGTTGTCGGTACACATGATTTTAAAGGTGAGGGAATCGATCACAAAAATCACAATTTATTGCCCTCATATTTCTATGTGTTTTATAAAAAAATATATATATATAATTGGTTACTTGACTTCAAAGTGATCATACGAATTTTAAGATTAGCCAATATTAATTGATGCACATGTAATAAATGATAAGTTTTGGTTGGGATCTTCCAAAGATAAGAGAACAAAAAACATGAAAACACATTTTACCACTTCTTAATTATCAAGCAAACGGCGAAAAATCATCACATCTTTCACAAGAATATTCAAAATTAAATAAAAAAGTAAAATGCTACCCACAATTCGAATCTCTATTCGTATTGGACGAAGAAAAAAACATCTGGACCTATTTAGATAATTTTATATAACAAAAAATTATAATAAAATGTTACTACACCGAGAGAAATACTTATTATGATAAAATACATTATATTTGGATAACAGATAAATAGACGTTTAGTTTATTTTAAATAAATTGTCTTTTTAACTCTAATAACTTTTTTAAGAATTAAAAACATAAATACGAGGCAAATAGACATTTACTTAATCCAAATAAGTATTTCTCTCCGTGTACATTATTGAAATTTATCCTAATATCACTGTCACTTTAATTGTCATGTTTACCATCTAACATGTAGTTAAATTTCATCACTGTTTATTCGAACACTAAAATGCCAATCTGGCCTGGCCGTATCCAGCGCTCTTAAACCCGTGTGATCGCCGCACACGTGTATAGAGGCTCACTGCAGGAATGCTTGGCAACGAGGTGGGTTAAGACTCTGAATGCCTGCAGGTGTGTTGCCTAGGTAACGGTACAACACTGTTTTAAACGGGGCATTTCACAGAGATTACTCGCAGCTGATCGCGTGACGTCACTGCGGACAGCCGAGCGACGATGCTGAGAGGAGAGACGGACGGGGGTTCTCGGGAGCTAACAGCGTATGACACATTCCGCTAATTTACGCAATGAAAGTAGACTTCTTTTTTGTTGTTTTTTAAATAAGTAATTAAGTGAAGTTATAGCGCTCGGTCGTTGGAGCAAATTGAAAATGATGAATTGGTATTTAAATATCACATAAGAATTTTTCAATTACCTAGTCTGATGGGTTTTTTTTCGTATCTTGTTAAGTAGGCGTAGGTTTTGCAACAAAACAAAATCTATAAAACTTACATTATTCTACATTTAAGATACGTACACTCGACAATTCATAAAACGGTATTTGAAAGAAATGGATTGTCTAAAAAAAAATGTGATGGCATCATCTGATGGAGTCTATGCTAACTCGTCATCTAACTCTAGTAGGTGAGCTCTGATTTCATTGATAATAACAAGGATTGATTGGCAATGAACCTGACCAGCAGCCAATCTGTTTCGTTCAAATACCGTTTTATGAATTGTCGAGTGTACCTATGTGTATTTAAGATATGTGTATAAATTCACTCAATTACAAGAAATACAAACACAAAAGACCGAAACATATACTTCTGTAACCATTTATGATATCTTATCTTGTTCCATAGATGACACTTATATTTTATTTTCTGATGTTTATTAGACTTACCTTTTCTGATCTTTCATTTTGAAGCAATCAATATGTTGCAGGTTCTTTAAATTGCCACATCTTTTTACCTGTATCTCTTATCTTATGTAAAATAAAATAAAAATCATCAAAAATATTACTATTTAGCATTAAGTTTCAATTTAACAAATGGAGGCGAAAGCTAGGAATTGTTAAAAATAACATTAGAAATTGTAAATAATCTATGTATATATTATTCAATAAAGATGTTTAAAAAAAATGTGTGGTAACGATTGGAGAATAAAGTACAAATTGTCAAATTCATGTCGATTGAAATTCATGTCAAATTGGTACATTTAAAAAAATATATAATGCTCTCTCAGTGAAATAAGATAATCGCTGATATTTCAAAATAGCACACATTGGTAATGCTTTCAATTTTTCCCTCATATGTTCATATTATGTCTACCTGAAAAAGTTTTTGTTTAAATTTAACCGTACAAAAAAAATAGGTCTTCATTATAGCATAAAATAACACGATGATTTTTACTTGGCTATAAGATAACATGGAAGAAGCAACTCAACTAATCTCAGAAACCAGATCGAGAAGTTTTTTTTTCAATTTCTTAAAATTAGTATTTTAACGTCGCACTGTTCTGCAGCGAGGCTAATGGCGACGGATGAATGATTATGATGATGATTGGGAGATGATGGTGAAGAGTAGGTAAGGATGGGAGGTGGGAAGGAGGCGGTCGTGGCCTATAGACGAGTACCTTCCCCTGACTGAGTCGACTGGGGGAATACCCCGAAGTCATGCGAAGACGGCAGCGGGTATCGAATCCCGGACCTCCGCAATACAAGTTTAGAAGTTTAGAAGTTTAGAGCATACAAATTTAGCGCGCAGGAATTGTGAATGCCATCATTATCAATAAGTCCACAAAATATTTGAGCGGGTGACTCCCATTGGCTCTTTTGGCACGGACCTCTGTTTTATTTTTCTGCTACTAACCGATACACAGGTCGCATCGTTTCACCGATCGATGTGAAATGTTGCACACATGTAAAGACAAACTTTTCTTTTTATTCTGTTTGCAGACCCTTGCGTTGAGCTCTCCATGCAATGTGAGTGTGCTTGTCTCCCTTGCGTTGAGCTCTCCATGCTATGTGAGTGTGCTTGTCTCCCTTGCGTTGAGCTCTCCATGCTATGTGAGTGTGCTTGTCTCCCTTGCGTTGAGCTCTCCATGCTATGTGAGTGTGCTTGTCTCCCTTGCGTTGAGCTCTCCATGCTATGTGAGTGTGCTTGTCTCCCTTGCGTTGAGCTCTCCATGCTATGTGAGTGTGCTTGTCTCCCATGCGTTGAGCTCTCCATGCTATGTGAGTGTGCTTGTCTCCCTTGCGTTGAGCTCTCCATGCTATGTGAGTGTGCTTGTCTCCCTTGCGTTGAGCTCTCCATGCTATGTGAGTGTGCTTGTCTCCCTTGCGTTGAGCTCTCCATGCTATGTGAGTGTGCTGTCTCCCTTGCGTTGAGCTCTCCATGCTATGTGAGTGTGCTTGTCTCCCTTGCGTTGAGCTCTCCATGCTATGTGAGTGTGCTTGTCTCCCTTGCGTTGAGCTCTCCATGCTATGTGAGTGTGCTTGTCTCCCTTGCGTTGAGCTCTCCATGCTATGTGAGTGTGCTTGTCTCCCTTGCGTTGAGCTCTCCATGCTATGTGAGTGTGCTTGTCTCCCTTGCGTTGAGCTCTCCATGCTATGTGAGTGTGCTTGTCTCCCTTGCGTTGAGCTCTCCATGCTATGTGAGTGTGCTTGTCTCCCTTGCGTTGAGCTCTCCATGCTATGTGAGTGTGCTTGTCTCCCTTGCGTTGAGCTCTCCATGCTATGTGAGTGTGCTTGTCTCCCTTGCGTTGAGCTCTCAATGCTATGTGAGTGTGCTTGTCTCCCTTGCGTTGAGCTCTCCATGCTATGTGAGTGTGTTTGTCTCCCTTGCGTTGAGCTCTCCATGCTATGTGAGTGTGCTTGTCTCCCTTGCGTTGAGCTCTCCATGCTATGTGAGTGTGCTTGTCTCCCTTGCGTTGAGCTCTCCATGCTATGTGAGTGTGCTTGTCTCCCTTGCGTTGAGCTCTCCATGCTATGTGAGTGTGCTGTCTCCCTTGCGTTGAGCTCTCCATGCTATGTGAGTGTGCTTGTCTCCCTTGCGTTGAGCTCTCCATGCTATGTTAGTGTGCTTGTCTCCCTTGCGTTGAGCTCTCCATGCTATGTGAGTGTGCTTGTCTCCCTTGCGTTGAGCTCTCCATGCTATGTGAGTGTGCTTGTCTCCCTTGCGTTGAGCTCTCCGTGCTATGTGAATGTGCTTGTCTCCCTTGCGTTGAACTCTCCATGCTATGTGAGTGTGCTTGTCTCCCTTGCGTTGAGCTCTCCATGCTATGTAAGTGTGCTTGTCTCCCTTGCGTTGAGCTCTCCATGCTATGTGAGTGTGCTTGTCTCCCTTGCGTTGAGCTCTCCATGCTATGTGAGTGTGCTTGTCTCCCTTGTGTTGAGCTCTCCATGCTATGTGAGTGTGCTTGTCTCCCTTGCGTTGAGCTCTCCATGCTATGTGAGTGTGCTTGTCTCCCTTGCGTTGAGCTCTCCATGCTATGTGAGTGTGCTTGTCTCCCTTGCGTTGAGCTCTCCATGCTATGTGAGTGTGCTTGTTTCCCTTGCGTTGAGCTCTCCATGCTATGTAAGTGTGCTTGTCTCCCTTGCGTTGAGCTCTCCATGCTATGTGAGTGTGCTTGTCTCCCTTGCGTTGAGCTCTCCATGCTGTGTGAGTGTTCTTGTCTTCCTTGCGTTGAGCTCTCCATGCTATGTGAGTGTGCTTGTCTCCCTTGCGTTGAGCTCTCCATGCTATGTGAGTGTGCTTGTCTCCCTTGCGTTGAGCTCTCCATGCTATGTGAGTGTTCTTGTCTTCCTTGCGTTGAGCTCTCCATGCTATGTGAGTGTGCTTGTCTCCCTTGCGTTGAGCTCTCCATGCTATGTGAGTGTGCTTGTCTCCCTTGCGTTGAGCTCTCCATGCTATGTGAGTGTGCTTGTCTCCCTTGCGTTGAGCTCTCCATGCTATGTGAGTGTGCTTGTCTCCCTTGCGTTGAGCTCTCCATGCTATGTGAGTGTGCTTGTCTCCCTTGCGTTGAGCTCTCCATGCTATGTGAGTGTGCTTGTCTCCCTTGCGTTGAGCTCTCCATGCTATGTGAGTGGGAGGTTCAAGCAACAACTCTGAGATGAATGAATCTGCACTCGTGACGATGTACTTGGTTCACTGACACAGATTCCACCGCCTCCTAGATGACGTGTATCACTCTCGTACATCTCACTCGTTATCGCATCATAACGGAGCACAAACATACTTACTGATTGGAAATGTCAGATTCATCCGAAATAACACAGCCATTTTCCAAGTTAGTATTAGATGTAATCTACTTTCTGCCGATATATTCTAACCAAAAACTAATATTGTGTGCATTGTTAGAAACCAAAAGCTAAATAATTTTCCTATGCAACGTTTCCTGTGTTAAAATTTACTCATATTCTGAAGATACATAGAATTGAAAAATCAATATATGTTGAGAATTGCAAGTTACATTATAAAAGATTCATTAAATGTCTTGTAACTTGCAATTCTCAACATATATTGATTTTTCAATTCTATGTCTTCAGAATATGAGTAAAATTTTTGAAAAAATTAATAAAAAATGTAAATGTCAACAAAAAATATTTTTGGAAAATCAACTTGGGCATCCCTCCTTAACGTCGCACTGTTCTGCAACTAGGCTAATGGCGCCGGATGAATGATGATGATGATGATGATGATGATGATGATGATGATGATGATGATGATGATGATGATGATGATGATGATGATGATGATGATGATGATGATGATGATGATGATGATGATGATGATGATGATGATGATGATGATGATGATGATGATGATGATGATGATGATGATGATGATGATGATGATGATGATGATGATGATGATGATGATGATGATGATGATGATGATGATGATGATGATGATGATGATGATGATGATGATGATGATGATGATGATGATGATGATGATGATGATGATGATGATGATGATGATGATGATGATGATGATGATGATGATGATGATGATGATGATGATGATGATGATGATGATGATGATGATGATGATGATGATGATGATGATGATGATGATGATGATGATGATGATGATGATGATGATGATGATGATGATGATGATGATGATGATGATGATGATGATGATGATGATGATGATGATGATGATGATGATGATGATGATGATGATGATGATGATGATGATGATGATGATGATGATGATGATGATGATGATGATGATGATGATGATGATGATGATGATGATGATGATGATGATGATGATGATGATGATGATGATGATGATGATGATGATGATGATGATGATGATGATGATGATGATGATGATGATGATGATGATGATGATGATGATGATGATGATGATGATGATGATGATGATGATGATGATGATGATGATGATGATGATGATGATGATGATGATGATGATGATGATGATGATGATGATGATGATGATGATGATGATGATGATGATGATGATGAAGATGATGATGATGATGATGATGATGATGATGATGAATAAACGGGTAAGGATGGACGGATGGAAGGATGCGGTCGTGGCCTTTTGGTGTGGAACCTTCCCAGCATTAACCTCCATTGATGACGAAGAAGATGTCGGAAAGGATGGCCATGGGAATTGACCTCGTGGCTTATTCTAGAGTATTTTCCCAATTCCATTCTGATGGAATTCGATTCGCGGCCCTCGATTAACATTGCATGGAATGGAAATCCAGCAGAATTAGGAATTTAAAGTTATAGAATAGGGCCCCTGGGGACCTTGGGTTGATTTTCAATGATTGTTCAGTGTTAGATATTCTGGACAAGAGTAATAATTACTTTCAGTTGTTTTAAGGTTTTTTGTCGGTTTGTTTGTTTTGTTTGTTTGTTTGTTTGTTTGTTTGTTTGTTATTTATGCAAATTACAGGTCAATCGATGTAACGGATCAGGTCATTTTTTTTTCTCAAAACTTACATTACTATCTTGATTGGCTACATGAATTTTGACGAAAACCATGAATTAAAAAGTTTTACCAAACACAAAATTTTGCATGATCATTGGAAAAAGCATTTTAGGTTTTTTTGATAATAATTGTCAGATAAGTATTTCCCGAACTGGAACAGTTAAATTGAAATATTAGGGACACATTATGCTCGTTTTGAAATATTTGTCAATTTCATTCAAAGAAATTGCAAAGTAATTAATATATCCTTTCACTGCTCCTTGGACACATTTGGTTAGATTGTCTTCCTTTCCTAGGTTTATAATAAAGCAGCAACTTTCAAACGCATATTAAGGTGATACTAGCGCTCAGCCGTTTTAGAAAATTGAACGAGATAAATTGTTTCATAAGTGAGTGTAACTTTTACAGGATGTTCACATGATCAGTCTGATTGTATATTAGTAGCCCTTTTTAATTTTTGCTTATTGCATCGTTAATTAGGCGCCGGTTATTCAACAAAACCGCGCAAAACCATGAAATTTGCGATACGATTGGAGACCAAACCCGTAAACCAATTGATCTCAAATTTTAATCATGATTAGATGAAAGACAAACTTAGGGTTATTTCTTGGCACATTTTTGAAATTTAATTTTATACGGCGCCCAGAGAGACGAGAAAATAGCTAATTTTCCAGCAAAAATCCACTAATTATAACTAATTAACGAAACAAAAAATTAAAAATGTACCAAGGGATAACCCTAAGTTTGTCTTTTATCTAATCACAATTAAAATTTCAAATAATTTGGTCTACCCATTTCGTCTCCAATCGTATCGCAAAAAGTGTCTACAAAAAGCAGCAAAATCGCTCGCGCTTGCAGCACCTTAATTCGCATGCAATACGAAGGCTCACTTATCAACGCGTTATTTTCCAAGTTATGATTGCGCAAACGATTCATCACTTCTTGAGCGATGTTTCCTATATTTGCGTGTCTGAGAATGTTTGATCTTTGACACCGACTCGCTGCTGTGATCGGATCTACGGGGGTGACGTAAGTCAGTAGGTCTCTCATAACATTCTCGTGCAAGTAGGTATTCCACACGCAGATCCAATGGAATTAAATCTAGAGAATTCGGAGGTCATTCATGCTTTTTGACAGCAGGTTACGGGACATTGACGATTCCAGTCCTCGTAAATTATCACTCAGGAATCATCACTAGATATACAGGACAAGTTAATCAAGTACCACTTACATCAAGTAATAATTGAAAGTAAAATACTGAATGATTGATATCTTTATTGTCAGAGTATTTACATGAATAATTTCGATAATGTTCTTGAAGGGGTATTGGAGTTTGCGAGTTGATGTGAGATTTCTATTGAGGTTCGTAGGAAGTTCTGTATCTCGTCAGTAGATGGAGCCGAGATGTAGTTACAGTGTGGTATGTGCCGGTAGGTGGAGCATCTTTGGGATATGTTGCGGAATTTTGCCGGTAGATGGTGCGAGGATGTAGTTACTAGTGATATGTTGCGGAAATTTGCCAGTAGATGGAGCGAGGATGTAGTTTTTTGTATTATGTTGCGGAATGTTGCCGGTAGATGGTGCGAGGATGTGGTTCTAGTAAGAGCGATTGGACTTGGACGTGTTCTGGGTGCGCCTGAGGATCTGGATGGTCTTGGTCATGGAGGGAATGGGCGTGACTGCCCAGGACTTGTTGTGGATGAGTCCGGCGTTGGTCAGCGAGTGGCTGATCTGCGAGCCGGCCATCTGCGGCGGCATCGGATGCGGTGTCTCGGGCAGCGAGTCCAACTCCCCGCGAAGCATGTCCTGCGTCACCTGCACGCGGCGCGCAGACACTGTGGGCTGCGTGTGGGAGAAACCTGCGCGCGCACAAGAACACAGTCAGTAGAGACCAGCGCGCAGCATGTCCTGCGTCACCCCCGCGGCGCGCAGACACGGTGGGCTGCGTGTGGGAGAAACCTGCGCGCGCACAAGAACACAGTCAGTAGAGACCAGCGCGCAGCATGTCCTGCGTCACCCCCGCGGCGCGCAGACACGGTGGGCTGCGTGTGGGAGAAACCTGCGCGCGCACAAGAACACAGTCAGTAGAGACCAGCGCGCAGCATGTCCTGCGTCACCCCCGCGGCGCGCAGACACTGTGGGCTGCGTGTGGGAGAAACCTGCGCGCGCACAAGAACACAGTCAGTAGAGACCAGCGCGCAGCATGTCCTGCGTCACCCCCGCGGCGCGCAGACACGGTGGGCTGCGTGTGGGAGAAACCTGCGCGCGCACAAGAACACAGTCAGTAGAGACCAGCGCGCAGCATGTCCTGCGTCACCCCCGCGGCGCGCAGACACGGTGGGCTGCGTGTGGGAGAAACCTGCGCGCGCACAAGAACACAATCAGTAGAGACCAGCGCGCAGCATGTCCTGCGTACCCCCGCGGCGCGCAGACACTGTGGGCTGCGTGTGGGAGAAACCTGCGCGCGCACAAGACACCATCAGTAGAGACCAGCGCGCAGCATGTCCTGCGTCACCCCCGCGGCGCGCAGACACTGTGGGCTGCGTGTGGGAGAAACCTGCGCGCGCACAAGAACACAGTCAGTAGAGACCAGCGCGCAGCAAGTCCTGCGGCACATGCACACGATGGGCTGCGTTTGTGAGAAACCAAGATGTCTATCAATACAATAACTCCCCCCCCCATCCCTCCCTCCCTCCACTCCCCCCTCCCTGACGGCTGCCACCTTAGCGCGGTGGTGGGGTTTATGTTGGCCAATGATCCACTGCAGCTACGCCGTCGAGCATGCTCATGTGTAAGGGCTACCCATGCCGGACAGATCAGTGGTGAGGCCCAGACAAAGAGCAGCCAGGGTCGACTACCCATGCCCTTCCCCCTTGAATTCGTGGTCCCCTCGAGTCAGGACGTCCCCCCAAATCGTCCGTGCCCCCCCCCCCCCCGTATCCGTCCCCATTCCAGCCTGGCCTTCCCACCAGTGCTTGACCACCCCGCTTGGCGCCCCTTTGACAGACCCCTCCCCACGACCTCCCTTAGAGCAAAATGACCTCGCTGTCGACGTGCCATTACCCACCATTATACTACTACTACTATGTTTACAAGTACTACTCTGTTAGACTGATATTGCTGGCCCTCACCTGCTGGCGGCTTTGCTCGGAGCCACACCTTGTGACAGAACTTTCTGTTGTCGGTGCACGTGCAAGAGTCGTGGTCGTTCTGCGTGCCCTCGACCAGACAGTAGTTGGGTCCGTGATCGTCGATCATGTCCTCGTCCTCCTCCATGGCCTTGTTGTCCTCGCCCTTATGCGGGTCGCAAGGACAGCACTTGCACGAGCCCTTGTCCTCGCCAGCCATCCTGTTACAAGATCATGCTGGATTCACAGACAGTAGTTGGGTCCGTGGTCGTCGATCATGTCCTCGTCCTCCTCCATGGCCTTGTGCGGGTTGCAAGGACAGCACTTGCACGAGCCCTTGTTCTCGCCGGCTATCCTGTTACAAGATCATGCTGGATTCATCGTCTACCAGAAGCGGCTAGAGGCAGAAGGTGCTCCCAAGTTTACATTGCGCAGTAAAGGATGCGCGAACGGTACACATGTTTTTATTTATATAGTGGTTACGAACGGAGCTCAGTATCGCCGTCCTGGTGGCGCAATGGACAGTGCATTGGCTTACGGTACAAGGGGTCGCCGGTTCGAAACCGGCCGTGGTCGTACTTTTTATTTGAAATTTTCACAAGTTATAATTCTGCCTAACCATAGAGTTATTTTTTTTAAGTTGCCCAGCTTTAATTTTCGCCAGTTCGACTTTGTCTACCCAAAGAGAGTTTTTTCCTTCGTCTGCCTAGTAAAACTTATGCGGGCTCAATTGGAGCACCTTCTGTCTCTAGCCGCTCGTCAGACTACCAGTATACGTTTAAAATAGTGATAAGAGATGGCGCTGCGGACGCTGTGTGATGCCCGCCGAGAGGAGGATTCAGTTCTGAAGGCCACTTGGTTTCTTACGGCAAAACATGGTACAAAATCTTGCATTTTGCAGGATTTTCAGACCTATGACGTCACTTTCAATATGATACTATTAGTACTAGTATGAATATATATTCAAATAATAATGTTGGTTTCTTGATTATAAACCGTTGATAATTAATAAATTACTTTCAAAATCAAGTCAATTCAGGTGATAGAGTGCCGTGATTGGTTTGAGTATCCGTTTCCTGTCCTCTCATTGGCTGAAGCATGCTGAAACATTTCATGTTTGAAACACGATTGCACCGCAATTTGAATTTGGAGAAAAATTCTGAGGTGACAAATCGAACAAGCAAAATGTTATCTTCATTCCTTATGAATTTGAGGTTTATATTTTTGATAGTGTCTGATGTTGACTTATCTACATTTAGCACGCTTCGTATGGGAATTACATTCTGTATTCCTGTCGGTAGTGTCAACTTCTACCGCTAGAGTTCTCCCTGTAGCTTTTTTGGTCGAATATCAGGGGATACATGTACCATTGAACAATTCTTTTGTTTGGAATTCTCGAGACTGCCGTCGATGTCTGGTGACAGAGAATCCCGACCTGTTCTTACGTACAGACCAAGGTCAGATTCTTCACGCGTTCGGCTGAGATCGTCTTACATTTGACAAGGTTGCAGAAAAACCTGACACAGTACAGCAATATTCTTTTGATGGTGTCGTATTATAAATATTATGACGACATGACGTAGTCAAAAACAAATTTAATAGTAGGGTCTTTATAATGCCAGAATTTGGTAAAGCAGTGCGGCCTCCGAACATCGGCGAAAGCATTCAGGGCTGCAGCTATAGCAGTCACGGATCCCATATACCTCGAGCGGAAGTAAATGCATGTACTCTTGGTAAAATGTCCCCTGAGGTTAAAGCTTTCATCCCCTCTTTGGGATGTGTGACTGCTATAGCTGCAACGCTGAATACTTTCGTCGATGTTGAAGGTTGCAATTTTACACCAAATTCTCTTATAATAAATACATATTTGTACTACATTTTGCGATTAGATCAACACACATTTCATATGCGACTAGATCAGAAGCATATCGTTGTACTGTGTCAGGTCTCCCTACAATCTGGTGAAATGTAAGAAGAATTTGGTGAAGAATTTGACCTTGGTCTATACGTAAGAACGAGGCGGCGTGCTTTGTCCGCATCCCAAACAAAGAATAGTTTGTCAATGGTTTGTAAGTGAATCGTTTAATTCTTGGATTTAAAGCCCATAATTCAAGTTTACTCTGTACTTTTTCAATCATGACCGAAAAGCAGGAGGAAAGTAAGGTCAGGGTGCGAATTGTTAAATTTTCAGAGGGGGGGATAGGAAATATAAAAATTCCGAGAATGTTGGGAAATATAGAAAAAGCGAAAAATACGATTGCCCACGAACACAATGGGGGGCTGGGGGGAGGGCCCTCCAGTATCATGCGGGTCCGGGGCGCATAGCCCCGGGAAATTTTGAATTTCAAGATTGGATTTGGTGCATTTCTAAGTGATTTGTACACTGTTTGAAGCTCCTTTTCATCACGGCAAATGGCATTATAAAAGAGGAATTGCTTTTAATTTAAAGGAAAATCAGTAGTGGGGGGCAAGTAAAATAAATCCTATGAAATACAGCCTATTGCTAATAAAGGCAATTTTACAGTTGTTTTGTGTGACATTTTTTTTTTATAATTTTAGATTTAATTCAAAACAAGTGGGTAATCTCTTGTTTCTTAGATTAAAAGTCAACATTTTACAGAGGGGGGGGGGAAAATCTATCCCCCCTTGGAATGTTTTATTGGTAAACAGAGCCGGGGATGAAAAAAACAGAGGGGGGGGGAAATCCCCCCCATCCCCCCCATCAATTCGCACCCTGAAGGTCACGTGACAGCTGTCAGCCAATGAGAGGGCATTCTTCTCTCTGCTTTCAACACAACTTGATAATTATGTCCCGTGTTCTGTGGCTTCTGAGATGCCCAATTGTAGTTTTATCTGTATACTTCTTCAGTTGAAGAAGTCGATTCCCTTAAGGCTGGACTCTCAATTTTCCCGCTAGGTATTCGCACAATTAAGATCAGCTCTGCACTCTAGTGGTAGATATGTTGTACTAGAGGAAGGGTGTACGCATTCAATTCTTCATAAGGAACGTGTATAGTTTGGATACATCTACTTCATACACTATTAAACATAGAAACCTGAAAAAAGTAACTAGTATAGAATAGATGATGCTTTATCGATCTGTCACCTCAGAATTTTTCTCCGAGGTTAAATTGCAGCGTAATAACTGTTCAAACATGTAATGCATCAGCCAATCAGAGGACAGGAAATGGTCCAACGGACCAATCGGGCTACAGTATAAGCCGTATTTGCTTCATACGGAAAGTTATTTTATAATTATTTAGACACAAAAAATAAATTTCTGAGGTGACAGATCGAATAAGCATAATCTTTTCTATACTCATTACAATTTTTATGGTTCTATGTTAAATAGTGTATGAAGTAGAGGTATCCAAACTCTACAGGTACCTTATGGAGAATTGAATTGCTACACCCTTCCTCAAGTACACATTTCTACCACCAGAGTGCAGAGAGGAAGCTTGATTTAGCGAATCGCGAAGATATCAACTTAATACAGAAAACTAACTTTCTTCTTCAAAGAACATTGGGGTTCGATAAAGAGAAGATATGTCATCGATCTGATATCTATTGCAAGGACCACCCGTAACTGAAGCAAATTGTTTAAATTTGTAAGCCCATATCATAGACTTCGTTGGAGCCTTGTTTTCAATATATTTAAATACTGAGAAGGTTCCCCTCAACCAAATGCCCTGGACAATAGTCTGGTATTAGCTTACCTGATATCTGAGCCTCAGAAAAAAGAAATTCAAGTTCAGTCGAGAACTTGATGTACGGAAGATTTTCAAAGTCGAGCCGCTAAATTCACAACTTGTTTGTGCACTTTGTTTGAGTTGGCATGGAAACTTCTATGCTTTGTTGAGTTTCTTCATTATTATTTGTATTATCACATTATCGACTAATCTTTGGTATCACTGTTGAATTTATTGTCCAGTTATTTAATTGTTGACTGAATACTTAATATGATAGGTTGGTCAAATTGCTCCGTGCACATACACTCTCATTGACGTTTTGAATGTAACTCTTTCTTGACATAAATGGACGTTTATTTGACGTTGTCTAATAAACTAACTAACCTTCATAGAGACGCAATTCTATTACAGTAGTTTGTAGAAAATAACGATAATAGAACCATTTTTGATTTGCAATAACATTAAAGAGTGTACATTTATTATTTTTTCCTATGGATCTTCCATGCACCCTGTTACCAAATATAATTAAAATTATTAAAATCTGTCTGTGAGAATTTGCGAAAACAAACCAAGTCATATCTCTAATAATAAACCTCGCCGCTAGATGTCTCTAGTGCTAACACTCATCAGTGTTTGGGATGAGTGGGAGAGAGACAGGCATATATGAATCAGAAACATCTAGCGGAGGACCATAATTAGATGAACGAATATATTATATTATATTATTGGTTTTGAGTTCACCTCAAGAATAATTGAAATAAAAACTTTGTCCCTTTTACCTCTATGGTTCAGATTGGTCAATTTTCTTTTTTTTATTATACCTGGGAAAAGATCATGATCATGTAATATACCTTATATCGTAATAATGAAATTAAAAAATCTGCTTTTGCCGTGCAAATAATAGTTTTATTGTGGATCCTTACATTTCGTAAAAGCATCTTCAGAATTACAGTAAATTATTTGACAGCTCTATAAATCGTAATAACAAAGCAAATAAAACCAAAAATCAAAATCAATTAGCCTACACCATGGTTTCATTCAGTAATTTTCTGCAAAACAATTTAAATAAATACGTGCAAAACCTCAGCCAAGTCAAACAAACACAAATTGCATGACATCCTAAAGTCTAAACACACGATAAAACTTAATATTCATAATACATCGCAATGTAGAGATTACCTCAAAGTGTTAAATACGACATTTATTGTAAAATAAGCGTATTTAACACTTTGAGGTCGTACCAGAGGTCATAAAGTACTGCCGTGTGCGGCATTATTTAGTCTATTAGGCTGTAATGGGTCGTTACTATCTGATTTTTAACCATTCGGTTAGCGTGAAGAGAAATTTCAAAAAAACGGTTTGACGAACAATGCATTTCCCGTTCGCTTACGCAGGCCTCTTTAAACAATAAACACGAATCTGTTTTCTGCTAAGAGTTGCCGTGAAAGTGATGCCATGCAATTGAGGTGATTGTGCGCCGGCTTCTAGGAGATGATCTTGCAGATGTAGGGCAGCAGGATGGAGCTGTCGGGGTTCTCATCTCCCAGCCCGCCGTCAGTGGTAGACATCCAGATGTAGCAGCCCAGAGACGTCTTGGTCGGCTGTCCAGCGCTGAAGCGGGAGAATCCAGTGCAGGCCAGAGAGTCACCTGGAGAAAGTAAAAAAAAATGTTGTATTTCCGAGGGAAGGCGTTGCACACTTTAGGAATTATAATCAAGCTCTATTAGCTGCCATTTGACTGATGTCAACAAATGAAGTTATTTTGAAGTATTCTCTTACACAGGGGTCGGCAACCTGCGGCTCCTTGGTGTTCTTGAATGGCCCTTTATAATTTTAGTACAAAGATCTGGAATCGAAAATTTCGTAAATTCGAAGAAAAAAACACCCTGTGGGGCAACTACTGGGGGGTTTCTTTAAAATATCAAAATAAACTGTAGTCATCCAGTTGATTATTTTCGTAGTTTATATTATATTGCCTCTGTTGAGGCTCCCATTATTATCTAATTTATTAATTTTTGGGAAAATGGCTCCTTGACCAGAATAATTTGCCGACCCCTGCCTTACACAATGGCTCATGTCACCATTACAAACATGATTGGCTGAAGACAGAATTACTGGTTTTAAGTTCCCCTTAAGAATCATTGAAATTTACTACGGCTTTCTACCTCTGAGGTACAGAATGACAACCAAGGAGGTTATAGAACTTGGAGGGGACATGCGCCGTGCGGTGTGCAAGCAAAGTGAAGCCACCGGCTGCCTGGAGTTCCAACCCTACTTTCCCGTAACTCCAAGCGGAAATTGCGTGCGGTCATATACAAAGGTTTAAAGAGTTTCAGGACTATTTTGAATAAACTTAGTGAGATGCGGTTTGTTGCATTATTTAAGAGTCGAAGGAATGTCCTCCTGTTTTCCGATCTCGATACTTCCAATAGTTGCGAAATAACAGCATTTTGAATAAATTCCTTTTTGCATGTGATTTTCCATCACAAATCTGGCTTGCTGCCAACATACAAAAATAGTCTCCACATAGACCGTTTTTTCGTTTTGAGTTTTCCGATTTTTTTCTTACGACCAATCACAAGTCCAGAATCCGCTCACGGAAGACTTATGATTGGTCAATAAAAGAAAACGAATAACACAAAAAGCAAAAACGGTCTATGTGGACCCGGCTATACGATATAGTCTTGGTTCTCAGTCCTGTTGAAGAAGGAAGTAGGAGTGGGGGTGCTTCAATCTATACGCGGAGGTTGTCCACTCCAGCAAGACAATATAAAATCTCCTTGGTACCAACCATGCCGCAAAATAGCGCTACTTGTTCCAAGACTCGGAGATAAGTGATTCGAGAGATAAATGTGTGCTCACCTTTTACAGTGTAATAATCATCCAGCCAGGCGGCCGACTGCCTGTAGCCGACCCAGACACGTAGTCCCGGACCCATCCCCCCCCGGGCCAGCTCCTGCAGGATCCCGCCGTTCTCCATCTCCGACGTGAAGACCACGAGGAAGCCGCCCTCAGACAGACACATCTCATTGGCTGCCGGCCAGGAGGCGGGGGTGGGGTGGAACTTGTAGTTTCCCAGCCCGGGCACGAATGTGTAGCCGGCAGCAGCGGTGGCAGCAGGAGTGGGAGCTGCGAATAGAACGACAACATGGCCATAATTTGTGACTTAATTATATACTAAGGTGCTGCAAGCGCGAGCGATTTTGCTGCTTTTTGTAGACACTTTTTGCGATACGATTGGAGACCCAAATTATTTGAATTTTTAATCGTGATTACATAAAAGAAAAACTTAGGGTTATTCCTTGGTACATTTTAAATTTTTTGTTTCGTTAATTAGTTATAATTAGTGGATTTTTGGTTAAAAAATAGCTATTTTCTTGTCTCCCTGGGCGCCGTATAAAATAAAATTTCAAAAATGTGCCAAGGGATAACCCTAAGTTTGTCTTTCATCTAATCATGATGAAAATTTGAGATCAATTGGTTTACGGGTTTGGTCTCCAATCGTATCGCAAATTTCATCGATTTGCAAGGTTTTGTTGAATAACCGGCGCCTAATTTACGATGCAATTAGCAAAAATGAAAAAGTGATACTAATCAGACTGATCATGTGAACATTCTGTAACAATGACACTCACTTATGAAACAATTTTTCTCTCTCAATTTTCTCAAATGGCCTAGCGCTAGTATCGCCAAATTGTTTACGGGCCTGCGTGGCCTGGACTTTCGAATTGTTGTGAGGCTCTCCCTCAGACCCAAATCGGACCTATAGTTATGGAATTTTACTTTCTACTTTTACCTACCTCTACCTGCTATATTATGCAACTGGATTCACAGTAATTGAAAAATGTTCATAACAGTATTTAAAAACGGATTTAAAAACGGAGCGACGGACGAGCGATGGACGAAAGAAGGAGCGTTTTCGTGCTCGACAAATGATGACTACGTAAGAGCAAATTGATGACAGTAATCGATGAAAATGTAGATAAAGGTTCAATACGTTTGCCAAATAAGGCAATTTATATTTCATATTTCACTCTGAAACCGCTCCAAAACGACTATTGGCGGAAAAAAATATATGACCGCCATAAGAGTCCACTAACCTGCTGGAACCGCTGGGCACGCCGAACAAGTTTCACACGTGGCGCAGGTTTCTGGAGCCGGACAGGTCACTGGAGCAGGACACGTGACTGGAGCTGGACACGTCACTGGAGCAGGACACGTGACTTTGGGTGGACACGTGACTGCTGCTGGAGCCCCTGCAGCCGGACACTTCGGACAGTACTGCGCCGCTTGACATGGATTTGCGATGGCGCACGCGCAAACTGCAGCCGGAGTCAGGCATTCGCCGTAGTGTTGGAACACGAATGCTGGAACAGAGAATCAGTCATACGTCGTAGACCTTTACATATGTGCCAATGTTTATTTTAATGGAATTACGATTCCATCGCTATGACTATAATGCACATCCAAATTTGACCCCCCCCCCCCCCCCTAAATATGTCAAAATTTGGTATGCACCGTAGCATATGTTGATGAGCTCTGAGAATATGAAAATTTTACTCGTTTATCATCAAACTTCTTATGTTTCAACAATTAAGAGGCAAACCGAAGCGAGCGGGAATCGCACGGTTCATCATAGCGTTTTTTTGAAATTGTGTCTTCCCACTTAATAATTTTAAAAAATCAGATAGTAACGACCCATAACAGCCTAATATACTGAATAATGACGCACACTGGAGCTCATTTTGACCTCTGGTGCGACCTCAAAGTGTTAAATACGATTATTTTCGATTATTTTATTAAAAATATTGTATTTAACACTTTGAGGTCGCACCTGAGGTCATAATGAACTCCAGTGTGCGGCATTATTTAGTATATTAGGCTGTAATGGGTCGTTACTATCTGATTTTTTAAAATTATTAAGTGGGAAGACAACATTTCAAAAAAACGCTCTGACGAACCGTGCGATTCCCGTTCGCTTCCGTTTGCCTCTTAAAAGTATCGACTCTATTCCCCCTTCCCCCAAATACCTATATTGAAAAAAATCGAGCACAATGGTCTCTTATAATAAAATGTGTTTAAATAGTATTTTGTGAAATTTATTAGTTTCTCATAACAATTTATGACAATTTATAAAAAAGCAATTTTTCTCTCTCAATTTGTTAAAACGGCCGAGCGCTTGCACCACCTTAAAATTTACATTATAAATTGAGCCGCAACCGATCTGTGGATTGGGATAGCTTGAAAAACCGGTATTTTACGAACCCCTTAGTGAGCTCAACCCAAGAGAAGGCTCGGCATAACAATGGGGTATGATGCGCACGCAGGTAAAGTAGGGGACGGGAAAATAAAAATACCCTTTTCCAATCCACAGATCGACTGCGGACGACTTTAGCTCCATGGGGGGAATGTACACTGAATTTTGGACTCAGCTAATATAAGTTGTACAAGCTTCAAACTTTAGAATCAAATAACAACTTACTCAAAAAAAATAAAAAAAAAAAAAAAATGTTTTGACAAATTTTATGGATTTTATTTAGTTTTTTGCTTAAAAACATACATCCACCAAATTTGCTACTCCTTTTTTGGTATTTCAAAATACACAAAATTACATTTTTTTTTAGTTACCAGAGGCACATTGCATAAAACAACGTGGAGTTTTTCAAATAAATTTACTACTTTTATCAGTTAAAAATGTTTGAATAAATTTAAAAAAAATAATAGCGCTAAATATGTCTAATTTATAGGTAAAAGTAGTAAAATCAGAAATGTACATATTCAAAAAATTTGAACTACTAAAATAAGTAAATTTATTAGAAAAACTCTACGTTGTTTTATGCAGTGTGCCTCTGGGTAACTAAAAAAAAATTGTAATATTTTGTATTTTGAAATTCAAAAAAGTAGTAGCAACTTTAGTGGATGTATGTTTTTATGCAAAAAACCTAAATAAAATCCATAAAATTTGTCAAAAAAAATTTTTTTAGATTTTTTTTTAGTTAGTTATTATTTGATTCTAAAATCTGAAGGTTGTGCCACTTATGTTAGCTGAGATACAAAATTCACTGTACATTCCCCTTAAAGCACAGACTAGCTACAACCTTTAGTCTGAGGTAAAAAGTAACTCACCATAGTTAGTGTTGTAGCAACTGTATTGCTGCATGAGGCACAGACTGGAGAAGGACTTGAACTCATCTGAGGCTTGGCGGTATCCACACACGGGGCTGAGGGTGGGGCTGCAGTTGGGGCAGCCACCGACCCCTCTAGCAGGGGCGAGTGCGTAGTAGTTATTGATGGATCGCCCCCAGAGTCCGGAGCCCCAATACTGGCCCCCTATACTCACCACGAGCCCTGCAACATACGAGGACAGGTGTATTGCTATAAATTAGTGGCTTCAAGGGCTAGGATATTTAGGACATATCCTATTTTAGTTTTTTGTTTAGATATAAATGATTGAGCGAGCGAAGCGAGCGTCTCCTTTTGACTCATTTGACATGGACCTCTGTTTTTTTTTTTTTTTTTGGCTGCTACCTGGAGCAATGGAAGTCGCAC
Organism: Leuctra nigra; assembly: GCA_934045905.1. Classification (NCBI taxonomy): domain Eukaryota; kingdom Metazoa; phylum Arthropoda; class Insecta; order Plecoptera; family Leuctridae; genus Leuctra; species Leuctra nigra. The sequence continues at coordinate 7,126,370 of OW203769.1, read as the reverse complement.
CGTTACACCGATCGATCTGAAATTTTGCACACATGTAGAGACAACCTTTTTTGTTTCCTGACCCAATTTTTTTGAAATCCATTGATTGGTTAAAATTTAAATAAATAACTCCTGATAGGTAGAAAAATGAAAATGGTCTTCGATAAATCTGATCAAATTCATATTTTGCATGGTCATTAAGACCAACAATGTCTCTTATTTTACAAGGTGTTCAGCCCTCAGTGAAGAACGTATGAACTTATTGACATTTTTAATAGCTGCCAGAGATGAAGTATCGAAATAACTGTTTTTCCACTGCCACATGGATCTGATTTGCTTTAGGAACCACAGTACTTAGATGCTATTTTCAAGTTTCAATGAAAAGCAGATACAATTATGTTGACTAAGTGGTTAATTTTTAATTCAATATAGATGTATGGATGGGTTTTCTATGCGTTCTGTACGCATTTTGGTTCGAGAATTCCTAGTATATAAATAAAAAAAATAAAAAAAGGTATATAAATATGTTTCATTCGTTCGTGATTTCAAAAATATGTGTTTCATTTTGCCTGAAAATGCTTTTTTGCAATTTTTTAATGAATTCAGTCATTTTCTTGAGTTGATTTGAGTTTCCCAACCTGAAAGTGGAATTGCAGTGGAGTGGACTATGCAACTATCTTCCAGATTCAAATTGTCAAAGTCAAATCTTATTTGAATGGGCACTTTCATGGTTTGAGGTTAGGTCACTGATCTCCATGTACTTCTTTCATGTTTTTTTTTCATTACAATCGTCCTAAACAGCAATAAGCATTCAATTGTTCTGTTAATATTTTATTATATTTACAGAATGTGATAAAATATTACAAAGTTGTGTTCTCTGCTTCGATATTTGCTTCATTTCTAGTGTCTATTCATATCAAATTGTCCAATAGACAACATCATAAATTATCTAGTTAGCTCTGCTTTTCAAAAAATTTCATATGCAGTACCGTGATCCAAGTATCTATTATGGTTTTTCAACAATGGATCATAACCATAATAGATACTTGGATCACGGTACTGCACATGAAACTTTTTGAAAAGCAGAGCTAACTAGATAATTTATGATGTTGTCTATTACAGTTGGGAAAATAGAACCGATTCTAAATCAAGAATTGCCAAGATTAGGATTTTCTTGTCTATCACACTAGCCAAATTGGGCAATTCTAATCGGCAGATTTGAATTGCCGAACTTGAATTGCATTCGAGAAAACAAGGAACACGACCAGGGGCGTGCGGTGGTTTTCCAGCATGACTAGGCACTTGCCACATTTCCAGCCAAAAAGACTCGTCTCCCCCCCCCCCCCCCCCCCCCCCCACGCCGACTAAATTGCTAATTTATAATTTTTTTATAGCATTAATTAACCAACATTATTTTTCTTACTGAGAATATTTAATCCTGATAGAAGCAATAATTTTGATGGAATCTTTCACCTTGTGTTGAAAAACTTTGATTGTGAACTTTTCGATGGCGCTGCATTTCTGTCTATCTTTAAAGACCCGAGAAAATAAACGACGGATGCAACTGATTACACACGCATGGGAATGTCATAATTACAATGTCCAGCGCAATCGAAATCAAAATTCGACACAACACAATCAGAACTAACTTCCCAAATCTTCTAAATTATAAACTTCTTTGAATATCTAACATCGATGAGAGCAGTCAACAAACTGACATCATAGAAATATCAAAGTCAAAGTCAATTGAAATCACAACACAACATACAATCTCATTTTACTTCACAAAATGTGTGCAATATGTTTACCCAATGAGAGTTGTGAACGAACTGTGTCATTTTGCTTATTTTCATTGCCGAGTTGAGGACATTTTATGCTTTACTTGCATTTTTGAGCTTGCCTCGGCCCAAGGTTATCGCCTGTTCTAGCCGAGTAGCATTACCGTTGGAGCGAGGGAGAAGAAAGATATCGTTGGAGCATTGGTTAAAGAGAGAAGAGAGATACACCTTTGAAACATTAGTGCGAGAGAGATGGAGATCAGTTGTAGGTGTTCAGTCTGATGACGCGACGTGAGTGACGTCACAGTGCGAGTGCGACTCTTCCTCCCCTCCCCGTCGACAATAACACAGGCGCGCAGCTCGATTAGTCTAGTCCTCGCTACTATCTGTTCTAAAACATTTCCTAAAAAATCGCAATTTTGGCGGGCACGACTGGCCACGCTCTATACGTGTATATTAAGCATCTCGCGCATATTATACCATAAAGTACGTTCATTTTACAAAATACATTTAATGAAAATAAAATGTTATTGGGTAAAATAAAAATTAAGCTTAGGATGTCAACTGCCTGGCTAGGCAGTGCCTAGTTTGCCTAGGCTGCACTGCACGCCCCTGAACACGACTGACCTCTGGTGGATTCTTTGGTACTAGACATAAGGTGTAAAATGGAGGGTAGAAGGGGGATATTTGTATAAATAAATAATATTATATTTGCTTTAAGTTGTTTGTTATGGCTGAAAAAGTAAATTTGTAACTAAATCAAAATTTCAATTGTTTCTCCTTTTTCACTGCCCTATGGAAACACGAACTTCTAAATAAAAAAGTACATCTAAAAAGTTTCCTGTCAGAGTGGCTCCATCACGTATCGCTTATTTGTTCGAATAGTGCAATGCCCACTTAAAAGCCAATCCTGTATGTACTTTTAATGAAACTTACCCAACAACAACGCAGCTTGCACCTTCATTCTTCAAAGTAAATCTCTTGGCAAGGACTGGCGAAGTAAACATACGACAGTTTTCCAAACACGTTCATGTCACTTAGATAACGAACCTACAATTACAATGTCTTGGCATCGATTACCTATAGTATAATTATTGTATTGTGAGGTAGAACCACTCGGCCAAGAAGTTAAACTACAACTTCCCTTGGCACAACTAAAAGTGATCACTCAACGAATCTCATTGGAATGTTAGATCGCACTATCAGAAGTCAGTCCAATAGGGAAGTCTCATGAAATTTTATTCTAGTAAATTTCTATAAATAAACACAAATAATAATGACAAATACACTTATTACATGTGAAATCTTAAATTTTCATTCATAAAAATCGAGTTCAAATATCATATGATTTTTGGCGGGAAAAACGGCCTTTAACAAGAATCAGAACTGTGATGTCATTTCCAAGTCTTGAACATTGTGTTGACATGGGGATTCCCTTGTTGCCATGGCAATATAGCAAACTGTGATGTCATTGCCAATTTTCCTGTTTTTAAATGAGAGGAGATCTATCAAACTTTGTAAATTAATTACATGAGAACTATTCGTCCAACAACAAAAATAATACCACATCTGTGTTCAGCAACATCTCAACTTTCATAAAATAAATATTATTCTGAATTCTAATCTTCACGAGACTTCCCTATTGATCTCCTAGTCTCACTCTAGAAGGTGCCTCACATTTCAATGATAATAACAAGCATCAGTTTTGTCCGATTCAAGACCATAGGACAAAACTGTTCATTTGGCAAAATACAAAAATCATCTGCGAACAAATTTGAATAACTGCTGGTCATGCTCTGTATCTATCAATGCTTGTTATTATCATTAAAATACACGTAGGACCAATGCACATAATAATATGATGGTGCATTCAGCCTTGGCATTTTGAACAGTCATTTTGAAAACATGTTCTCATACCATTTAGTCAGAATAATAATTTTTTAGAATCATATTAGTACATTTTCTCGAGAAAAGTTTTCCCGACAAAAGGTCTATTCATAGGTTGCAACTTGCATGTGATGTCATCTCATTGTTGCCGTCGCCATCTTAATGGCACGAGAATAGTTGTGATTCTCTGCTTTTTTGACGATATTTTATAGCTAATGAGTACCTGGGAAATTGTATAGGCTCCGGAGATTACTTTAGTACGAAGAGGAATCTCTCGCATTACAAAAATACATCGGTTTGCTTCAATAAAGTTATAAATCTGACCCGTCAACGTGCCAACGTAATGGGTGGACAATTCAATAATTTAGCATTGCTGATATAAAACAAAAGAAGTTCGTGCAAGCTATGAATACCGTATTTAATTGTCGTATTTATTAATCAAAATGTACACATGTACACATGTTTATTATGATTTTTTTGTTGATTTACCAACATCCAAGATATAGTTATTTTGAAAGAATTAATTTGAACAGCATTAACAATTGATGCATGCTGCCTACTTATTATGCATCTAATTTCAGTGATAAATAAATATATGTATCATAAATAAAATATATTTATCTGAGATAGTATACGATCCCCTTTGACATGGTTACAACCATACTTTCATCACGGGGGATTGCGACATCCTGAGGGAGGATGTCGCCCCCCCCCCCCCCCCCCCCCCCCTATTTTTTAGAATTTAAACCATTGAAAAGTAATTCTGGGGCTTTAAAATGCAAAATCTGAAGCAAAAAAACTTCAATTGTTGCCCCGCATGGCATTTTTTTCGAATATACATTTTAAAATCGATTCTGGGATGCTAAACTGCACAAATTACAACCAACATCTCTCTATTTTTGCCCCGCAGGGCGTTATTTTAGAATGTTAACCATTTTTAATTGATTCTCGGACACTATAAACTTAATTTTGTATAGTGAATGGGGGTCAGCCTGCTTGGTGGGGGGGGGGGGGGGGGGATAATCCCCCAATCCCCCCCTTCCTCCGCGACAGGTTACTACATAGAAGAGCCAGACCACAGAAAGTAACAGCCATGGACTTCAAGGAGGCAGTGGAAATATTGTTCAGTTTTGAGAGTGTTTCATTGTTGAACTTGAATTTTCATTGTTGTGTACAAGCGTGGAATAAAGTAGCTGTGCTGGTTGTCTCTCTCTGCTCCATATAAAAACATGTTTATGTTATGAGTCAGAGAGAGGCAGAATAACAGGGTGCTTTTTCCACCACTGTACAAATGCATTGAATTTGGAGTGAAGATGTATGGTGATCATTAAATTGTTATTTTTTCTGCTGCGAGTTTTTTTAATTTGTAATGTTTTGGAAATCTAATGATGAAAAACTAACGAAATGTTGTTTTAAAGAAAAATATCGTTGGCAAAGTGACCATTTTATAAATGATCAATGTGGCTCTGCTTTTCATCAAAAATCATCATATGCAGTTTGATTTCCAGGTAACCAAGTATGGACTTACTTAGGTATACCTGTAAATCAAACTGCTTTGAAAATTCATTAGAAAGCAGAGCCACCGAGATAATTTTTAAATTGGTCTATAACAAAAATTAGTTATCTTTTAAATCATGGCCACGAAAACTTGTAACACAGAAACACGAAAACTTGTAACACGAAAATTTGTATCCGGCCCTAAATAAATGCAATAGGGAAGTCCTTAAAATTAGATTTCAAAATAATATTTGTTTTATGAAAGTTGAGATGTTGCTGAACACATGGTATTATTTTTGTTGTGAGATGAATAGTTTTCAAGGAATTAATTTACAAAGATTGATATATTTCTTGCAATTTTAAAACAGGAAAATTGACAATGACATCACAATCTGCTATATTGCCAAAGCAACAAAGGAATCACCATGGTAACACATTGTTGGAGACTTGGAAATTACATCACAATCCTGATTCTCTCTCGTTGCCCGCCGTTTTTCCCGCCAAAATCTCCAATGATATATCAATTTGATTTTTATGAATGAAAATGTTATATTTTGCTGGTGATAAGTGTGTATGTCATTGCTATTTGTGTTGATATATACAAATTAACTATAATAAAATTTCAAGAGACTTCCATATTATCAAATTAATGGACAACGATGTTTAGAAGAGTTTTGATAACGCAACTTTCAGCGCCAAATCATTCATCTTTTGTTTTCTTCGTCTTCTTTTGTTTTGGGTGAGGTGTCTTGGCTGCCCTTTGCAAAGGTGACTTGTAAATGGACTTTGTAATTACTACAAAAACCATTCCAAGAAAATACGTGGTATTTATGTTGTTTTGAAGGTTGGAGCGATAACCAAATTATTGAGAAATGATAAGACAGAAACAATGTCCTAACAATTTGAATGTAGAGTCAAGGGCAAGAACTTCGTGTTCTAATGTTTCACCATTTCAATATCTCTATTTTATTATACTCTTTAATATGTAACCCTGTGTTGTCAGCCGATGGTAAATGCTGAGAGCTGATCTTCGGGGAGCTCTCTTGTTTTCTGTTGACCCTGAAAAGGGTCATTTGCGACATTTCGGAGAGGTTCGGGTTCAGGCGCGTAGGAACTTTATTTTGAGTGGGGGGGGGGGGGGTCAACATTATCGGTGATCGATGAATGTGAGGAAAAGCCGCAACAAGGGGAGTTTGCCACGCAGGGCCATTTTTGAGAATTTTATATAAAATAATCGAATTTGAAGCTATTTTGGCATCCATGTGTGATAATATGCTATATTCTTGTGAAACTTTAAACAAAATGCAAAAATCTGTAAATTTTGTTAATTGATAAAATCCCCAAATGACCTCGCAGGGAATATTTTGAATTTCTAGTAAAAGAGAGTCTATTTTGAATCGATTTTGGAATTCCTTTGAAAAAGGTTGCAAGAAGCAACAGCAATAGGTAAGCAAAATCTGTTTGTGTTTTGGTATAAAATAGCGTATCGTCAAATTATTAAACTGTGTTCATGAGGATGATCATGATGTACAAATGAGTAACTGTCTCATTGGATACTATACCTCTGTCAATTCAATTTTGCAATACTTTAGAAAAATTTGAGAATTCAACCTCATAATGGAGCAAATCTGTGCATTTTTGCATATCTTTATCAAAATTTGTGTATAACTGGGGGTGATATCTGGGGGGTGTCAAGATGAAAAGTGGGGGGTCATTGACCCCCCCCCCGCCTTCCTACGCGCCTGTTCGGGTTTAGGAATGTCTCAGCCCAAAAAAATGTTTTTGCAATACTCTGCTAAGTTTTAAACAGTTGATTTGGTCTATTACATTGCCAGGCAACAACTAATAACATTCCTTCAACTATATCTTAAAGTTTGCCAGAGGATTTAAAAACCGGCCCAAATTATTATTATTATTTTAATTATTAAATAAAATAAAATTGGTCTTCTTGGATTTAATGACATCATCTAATGACAAAAAGGTGTAAGATGTATAATTTTTAAGGAAAGAAAACATTTATAAGCTATGTTTGTACTTATTTTATTGGGAAGATCAATGTAAAGTACACATATTGTTGTCAAAACAATGGTTCCAAAAATTGTCTTGGGAGAATTAACAGCATAAGCAACAGGCACTAATATGATACTGTGTATGTGTAGCAGTCATAATTATGACTGAATCATTTCAACTTCAGAACTTGAAGTATTTTACAATCATATTTTTGAACCGCAGAAGTAGAAGGCCCGACGTCCAGTTTATTCATGTTGTCTTTGTCACTTTTGGACTTATGTAATAAAACTCATTCTTTGACAGATGTCCAATACAGTTCGTTATTGATGGTATATTCTCTTATACACAATGACTTTGTCACCATTTCAAATATGATTGGATGAAAGAAGACTTACTATAGGCACCGAGAGTTCGCCACGAGTGAGAGAAATTAGCAACATTTGTGGGAAGATCGTCAACTGTTTCATTTCTCATTGGCCGTGACCTAGCAACCGATCAGATGTCAACAAATGTACTCAAAATATTTCGGAATCAGAACTTAGTCGCGCAAATTACTATTGTGATCAGATTCAGTGAAATTGTGAACACTTTGTTGTTAATATTTTGTAGGCGAATAAACATTAGATAAACTTGTGTAAATTTTAAGGAGTGATAATGCGTAATATGTGCAGCAACATAACATATAACTGCAGCGACTTGGACGCCTTGCCAAAAGGTAAGCTTCCTTCCCACAGATTAGGTGGCTCTGTCTGTACTTTTGCAGTGCCATCTGTTGTCTAAACACGCTGCCTATAGTTTATGAGCTCGCCTCAAGATAATCATTGAATCAGAGTTTATTTCTCAATTGGAATTGGACTTCTGGCCTTTTACCTCTGAGTTACAGATTTATTCACTGAACAATTTCCAGAAACATACATTTTTGTATTTAGTTATATCATGTTTTTAATGAAAAGGTGGAAAAAGAGAATGATCATGTAGGTACTATCCTATCGTAATAATACTGTCAACCTAGAACAATTGCCAACACAAAACAAAAGCAATTAAAATATGATAATTCAGCAGCTTGGTGCAACATATTGAAAAGAAAACGTGTAAAAACTCAGCCAAGCCATCTCAACAAACACAAATTACATGACATCCTAAAGTTAAGATAATTAATTGTAGCATAATCACTGCTATACGATCCCAACTCAAAGAAAAGCTCGCAGTAACTCGTAGAAGAGCGATTCTTTGCCAAGAAGGGAATCAAGGATTTAAGAGGCAAACGGAAGCGAACGGGAATCGCACGGTTCGTCAGAGCGTTTTTTGGAAATTTTGTCTTCCCACTAAATAATTAAAAAAATCAGATAGTAACGACCCATTACAGCCTAATAGAATAAATAATGCCGCAAACTGAAGTTCATTATGACCTCTGGTGCGACCTCAAAGTGTTAAATACGATATTTTTCGTATTTAAGCACTAAATAATCGTATTTAACACTTTGAGGTCGTACCAGAGGTCATAATGAACTCCAGTGTGCGGCATTATTTAGTCTATTAAGCTGTAATGGGTCGTTGCTATCTGATTTCTTTAAATTATATAGTGGGAAGACACAATTTCAAAAAAACGCTCTGACGAACCGTGCGATTCCCGCTCGCTTCCGTTTGCCTCTTAATAGAAGTATACATGGGTGTCCGCTGGATTTCGGGAGGAAAACAATTTCTTCGTGGATAAAGGGGGGGGGGGGGGAGGGTGGTGAGGGGGGAGCTTTATGGTTTTTGGACACCTTGATATCAATTTTGAGACGTTATTTATGAGGTGTATTTTGTTGAAATATTGAATTTTTTAAAAATTTTAGACTTTAGGTTTGTGGAGGGCATGCCACCACCTGTCCAGCACGGCATTTCTTGATTTTTCAACACTTTCAAATGATTTTTTTTGAGTTTTATTATTCACAAAATCAAACTATACGTAAAACACTACAAAAATGTTATGATTTCCTGACATCCAGGCGGGAAGGGCAAGCGCTCCCCCCCCCCCCCCCGTGGACGCCCATGGGGTAGTAGAATACAAATTTGAGATTGACAGAGAATATGGAAGATAGCTTTGTTAAATTCTTGACGAAATAGGCAACTCTCTCTAATTTTTATCCTTTAATAAATAAACTGTCCCCAAATTATCAATTGATTTTTTGTAATCTTTGTAGTTCGACATTTCATTACGCATTGAAATATCAACTAGCATTTTAGAGGGAAGAGAGTGAGTTGTTTGACTGGCTGATGACGTAGACAGCAATGTTATTTGAGACCAGACGAGGCCCTCGTTATACTCACTTCGAAAGCCTCGGACCAGAGCCATCACGACTGTGCTTAGGTGTTTATAACTGCCCTGTGACGTCTGCCTATTGTGCGTTCGAATATTGACTCGTTTTATTCAAACTTGGATAGAGATTCCTCCTTGATGACGTATTTTACTCGCATATAGTCCGCGGGTATATTTCAAATATTGAAATTTCAAAACAGGGGTGCGGACTATACACGCGTGAGGACTATCTGCGCATCAAAAGTGACTTATTTTGTTTGAAAAACGCGGCATTGCTGGTTGATTGGGGGCGATTTCCGCTGTCTCCGCAACCCCTACCCCTACTTCAAACACTTCGTAAAGTACTACGCCAACGAGCGTGTAGCAAGTTCAGCAAATGCTGTGCAAAATTCAACATGAACTTAGCTTGTAATCCTGAGTGTTTTGACGTTTGTCCGGTTGTAAATATCTCTCAACCACTGCAGGTATTCGGGAAAGGTTGTTTTGTTGTGGTGCCAAATATCTTTCAATGCAGTTGGCTTTTAAAATTCTAATGTGAAGTGGGGCCGTGAAAGATGACAATTCGTTTTACACTTATATTAGGTACTTAGGACACTGTAATTAGATTTGTATGATGTTTTTAGTTAGAATATGCTATTCTACATTACAGTTGTTATTACATTTTCCATCACCTTCAATATTCACAAATACATCACTTATTATGCGTTTTAAAACATTGATGACATGTCACATAGAACTTGAACTCATTACAGTCTTTAAATGAGTTTTAATGAGTTTAAATGACCAATTTAGGTATTAATATCCTTTGGTAGTCTGTTGTACTCTCAAATACATTTAAAAATTTAAATTACAGTGTCCTAGGTGTATAATATCATTGAAAAACGAATTGTCATCTTTCTCGGCCTTTCACAGTTGCCTTAAAATTCACGGAAAGTTGTATAAAATGGCAACAGTGTAGGTGGAAGGGGTGGCAGGTCATAAAAAGAGTTGTATCTTGTCAGAGCTTAACGGTCGAACAAGGGTCGAACAATACTGCTCGTCTCATAAAAGGAAAGGCTTTACACTCGCTGGACGTAGGAACTTCGGCGTGATTCGGCTACTCTCGACTCCCCTCCCCCTACTTCACACTACCAGTTTCACTCGAGAGTTCGTTGATTGTGCGTGGGTAGGTTAGGTATTGTTTTGTCTAAACTAAAGTACAATTAATAGAACAGTGTAGGCAAGCGGCCGTCACAAACTGCGTCGTTTAAGAAGAAAGTGCTGGCTTTTGGGGACGTAAACGGGATTCTGTCTGGGACGCATCTTTTTTCTCCCCCACCCCTGACCAATTATTTCCTGTCTGACTTGAAGTGGATCCTACCCAAAAAATAGACCTCTCGGGCAACAATGAGCAACAATAGCATTTTTCGAAAAACCAGCTTAAAAAACAGGCGTGCGGACTATACGCGGGTGCGGACTATATGCGAGAAAATACCAGAATAATAACTTTTAGCTTGTCTTAGGGGGGGGGGGGGGGGGGGGGGTCCGTGGGGTGAAACCCCCTGTTCTAGCCCTGCATTTTTTTTTAAATTTAGAAAGCACAAACGAAGCATATAACTCTACAATAGTCCCCCCCCCCCCTCTTTCTTTGTCGATGTGAACATGCTTGTGATGTCATGCAATGTATTTTGTTTGTGCGACGGCTTCTAGGCGATGATCTTGCAGAGGTAGGGCAGCAGGATGGAGCTGTCGGGGTTCTCATCTCCCAGCCCGCCGTCAGTGGTCGACATCCAGATGTAGCAGCCCAGGGACGTCTTGGTCGGCTGTCCAGCGCTGAAGCGGGAGAATCCAGTGCAGGCCAGAGAGTCACCTGGAGAAAGTAAAAAAACTTCAGAAGTATTCCATTGCATACGATTGGAATGAAGTAATCAAGCTCTAACGGTTGTAATTTGACTGATGTCAATAAATACAGAAACAAGAAATAAACGATTCTTTACACAATGATTCACGTTCCATTAAACTTAGCTGTATCTCAGAAGTAAAGGCCGGGTTTTGGGTAAAACACTTTTGGAACGATGTAATCAAGCTTTATTAATAATTAATCATTGTCATTTAAGTCAACAAATAATTGTAGTGAATTAAATTACAGAGTGGGAACAGACACAAGTAGAAAAATTCCAACGGAACAGGTTGGCTGAGTGGTTAACGCTCTGAGCTTGTATTCCGGAGGCCCGGGTTCGATTTCCGCGGCCGTCCTTCCTGACTGGGATTTTTTCGTGGTTTCCCTCAGTCGACAGGCAAATGCTGGGAAGGTACCCTACAAATAGGCCACAACCGCCTCCTTCCCACCTTCCATCCTTACCTACTCTTCACCATCATCTCCCAATCATCATCATAATCATTTATCCGTCGCCATTAGCCTCGCTGCAGAACAGTGCGACGTTAAGCCCCAGACAAAAAAAAAAAAAAAAAATCAGCAAAGTGTCCCAAATGTTCCATGTACTGACCCCCCTATTCAAGAAATCAATGTACACGACTGGACTCTGGTGGCTGTTGTGGTACTAGGTGCATGGTGGATGACAGGGGCATATGTTTACAAATATTTGCTTTAGTTGATTGTTATGGCTAAAAAAGTAAATTTATAACTAAATTTCAATTTCAATTGTTTCTCCTTTTTCACTACACTTGAAAACACAAACTGTAGAAACAAATAAGTGAATCTGACAGTAGCCATCTTGCCAGAAGTGGCTCCATCACGTATCGCTTATATGCGGGAATACAATCAATAGACAACATCACAAACCTACTTCGCATGCGCCGAAACCATAATATGGATGTGCATTTGGGGCGTGACTAACCTACAGTCTTCAGCTCCAGAGCAGAATGCTCGCCTCATTGGCTGAGGCGCGTAATTCAAAAGGAAATTCAACATTATCTCATTGATGGACGTGGAAATGTCCCGATATTATATTTTATTCGTAATCATTGGATTTGTTTACATCTAAGAACTAGTTGTTCAAATAGTTTTCATTTATTCAATGTCGTACAGACTTGAATTTATACCTAATCATATGAGATGTATACAGACTACGCGTAGAGACTGCAGGTTGGATTGAACCAGGTACCCGATAGGCAATGCGCGCCGATATTTCTCCCGCCAGAGGGCTCTGATGAGCTCTGATGCTCACCTTTTACAGTGTAATACTCTGGCTTCCTGGTCGCCGACTGCATGTAGCCGACCCAGACACGAAGCCCCGGACCCATCCCCCCCTGGGCCAGCTGCTGCAGGATCCCGCCATTCTCCATCTCCGACGTGAAGACCACGAGGAAGCCGCCCTCAGACAGACACATCTCATTGGCAGCCGGCCAGGAGGCGGGGGTGGGGTGGAACTTGTAGTTGCCCAACCCGGGCACGAATGTGTAGCCGGCAGCAGCAGTGGCAGCAGGAGTGGGATCTGAAGTAGATTGTTAGCTTAAGAGTCGACAGTACTAGCAGAAAATTACGATTTCGATGTAAAAAAATCCTGGAAATGCATGAAAATGGATAAGCTCTGGGTTGTACGTGACATTTGTGACATTTAATCGTGTGTTGCATGTTGAATATACTGCTGTGAAGTAAGCTATTTTAATTCAAATATTGAAAACCACCAATAACCATAAAAAGGCGGCCCCTACTTTTTTCTTAACAGTTTGGCCGATTGTTTTCAAAATTTAACAGCATAGAGATAAAGAGTAAATCTGTGTCTCAAGTAATCCAGAAAATTATAAAAAATGTTTTTTCTCTTTTTGAGGAAGTGCTAACATGGGCAATATATGAGTCATTTCGGCACCTCTGCCCTGAAATAACCAAACAAAAAATTAAACTTTGGGGCCACTAGAGACACAGATCTACTCTTTATCTATAACCTGTGAAAATTTGAAGGCAATCGGTAAAGCCGTTTAGAAAAAAGTAGGGGCCGCCTTTTTGTGCTTCATAAAACATGGATTTCATCAAGTGACATCCTTGCGTCGATGAGTGAGCCTCCGGCGATTCCACGATGACATTTACTCTCACCAGGAGCGCCACCGTAACAGAGCCTCTCTCCTCCCTTGCACTTGCGCAGATATGACCATCGGCCTCTAAAGTAACTTTTGTTGAGTGAAACAAGAGGCCATGGTTCTGACAACGTTTTATTTTTATATCTTGTCGTTGCCGTTTATAAGTCTACATAATAAGGACAAAGTGATGTGATATTGGATGTAAACGGGAAGGAGAAAGTACATTTGCACATGAAGCCAAGTTGGAATTATACCTACTAGATAAGTACAGTCAGGGAAACTAGATGACCCATATAAACCCATATAAAAACATGTTTATGTTATGGGTCAGAGAGAGGCAGGGTATAAACCATCTAGTTTCCCTGACTTTACCTTGTGATGTAAATATGCAATTAATTAATGCATAATTCAAATACGTGTGCAAATAGCGGTCGATCTTTCGATATATTTCTACTTCTTTACCTCTGCATTTTGATTGGCTCTTAGAAAAGGATCCGTTTCGATTCAAATCTTGGAGTTTGGAAGCCCATTGCATTGATCAAATGCGTCAAATGAGCAGTGATAATTATCTTTGAATTAATTTGAGGAATATGTCAAAACAAGCATAAATGTCAGTAATGTCAATGGAAGTTCTTGACTGACTCGTCTGAACATTCTACAAATCTCCCAGAAAGGTCCTAGCAACGTTTTCGCTTACAATTTGGTTGGAATTTTCAATCAAATTCAGAATCTTGTTTAAAAACTGTACAAGTGACCGCGCTTATGATATAAATGCGTGTGCAAAATTATCAATTAGTTAAACGTTGTGACCTGGGTAGTGCAAGCAATAGGGCATGCAAAGCGAAACAACAAGCAGATAGCAGCACAATGCATTTTGTGGGAAAAAGCAAGTTGGTGAGATTAGCGGGCTGTTTGTCAGTCAACTATAGGTGGCGGTGACTTTCATTTGAAAAAATTGCGATTTTAGTCTAATAACAACACCGTTTCCTTGTTAATAATAGTTTTCTACTCACACTGATGATTTCCAATGACTTTAGGGTAATAATGGAACTTTAAATGATTATTTACTAGGCGTGGAATTATTTTTGAACGACTATTTTTAACTACACAGGTTTGAACTGTCAGCTGTCAAGCTGTCAACAAAATCAGCTGAGTGTAGTTCAAAGATGCTGAAACCAAAGAATATCAGTATAAAGATGAAACACTTTCCCACAAAACGCTCATGACGCTTACGGCGGACAACTTATCGTCCTATCTTTAAGCAACAGACCAAAATAAAAACACAGTGAAGGAAGTCCACTAACCTGCTGGAACCGCTGGACAAGCTGGACAAGTTTCACACGTGGCGCAGGTTTCTGCAGCCGCACACGTGACAGGCGCTGGACAAGTGACTGGAGCTGGACATGTCACTGGAGCAGGACACGTGGTTGGGGGTGGACAAGTGACTGCGGCGCCGGTTGCAGCGCCTCCAGCTGGACATCTCGGGCAGTACTGCGCAGGGGGGCACGCCCTTGCGACCGGGCACGTGCAAGTTGCAACCGGAGTCAGGCACGGGCCGTAGTGCTGGAACACGAATGCTGGAACAGAGAATCAAGCGAGGACTTGGTTATAGGGAAGTACAATACCACGTTGTGAAATATGATTGTCTAGCTAAGGGTCGGCAACCTGCGGCTCCTTGGGGGTGCTTGAATATCTCTTTAAAGTTTAAATAAAGATCGGGAATCGAAAAATAAAAAAATTCGAAAAACGCCCTGCGGGGCAACAATTTGAGATTTTGATTCAATTTATTCATTTTAGAGTCCCAAAATCACTTTAAAATTGTCGAAATTCTTAAAAAAAAATCCTGCGGGGTAACAGCTTGGGGGCTTCTTTAAAATATCAAAATAAACAAGTCTTTCAAGTGATTATTTTCAGAGCTTTTTTCTCTGCAGCTCCCATTATTATCAAATTTATTAATTTTTGGGAAATTGACTCCTTGACCAAAACAGTTGCCGACCCTTGGTCTAGCTGGAAGACTAGGCGTTATACCGAGTGGCGCAAAAAGAACGCACAATGGGCTAGTCATCGCTGTGACCAAACTACTGAACACATCAAACTGAAATTTGCACATAATATAAACAACATACTGAGGTGAGATGTGTGAAAGTTTCAAAAACATATGTTTCGCCCAAAAAGAGTTACAGCTACTAGAATTTGGTTGTCGAAAAACGGTTATACGGAGCTCAAATGGCGCGCGTCCAGAAAACGCGCGTACAGGCCTGTACGCTGAAACTTTCAATTTTGATTCAAAATTGTATTGCTTTTATATGTGTTAAAATTCAATACTTTTGGATCTATGGAACGAACATTGTGTTATCTTAAATTTGAGCATAGAAGCAGAAAATGCGGGAGATGGTAATTTCACTAGTTTTTTTGCATGATAATTTCAAATATTCTGCTTTTAAGCTCAACTTTTGGGATGGTATCATAACTTATGCTTCATTTATCCAAATTTAGCAATAATCGATAGCAATAAAATTTTGAATAAAATTGGAAAGTTTCACTTGATATTTTACGTAGTTTTGAAGAATCAGCGTCCCGACCATCGGAAGTTTTTTGGACGCGCCCTATTTTATCTTTTTGCAACATTAACACATCAAATCTCAGTATGTTATGTCACAATGACGTCTGGCCGAATGTGCCGAATGGCTCAATCGCTTAAGAGGCAAACGGAAGCGAGCGGGAATCGCACGGTTCGTCAGAGCGTTTTTTTGAAATTTTGTCTTCCCACTAAATAATTTTAAAAAATCAGATAGTAACGACCCATTACAGCATAATATACTAAATAATGCCGCAAACTGGAGTTCATTATGATCTCTGGTGCGACCTCAAAGTGTTAAATACGATATTTTTAGTAAAATAATCGTATTTAACACTTTGAGGTCGCACCAGAGGTCACTGCAGTTTGCGGCAATATTTGAGCGAGATTATTTTACGCAAAGACATGCAGCTTTTCTTGGTCCCAAGCTTTACAATCTTTTACCGGATAATATTCGTAAAACTAAATCACAAAATATATTTAACTATGATATAAAGAAGTGGCTAAAAACGTATCCGATCAAATCGCTAACGGACAATATAAACTGTAGAATAATGAAGTGAAGTGAAGCAGTGAAGCAGAGAGTCTAGAATGTATACACAGATTTAAATTTCAGCCTGTTCTTATTACTTATTTCCTTTGCTCTTCACAAAGGTATCGTTTCAATTTAAGGTTTTTATCTAAAATGAATTATACCATTGTCATATCTAAATTAGGTAGGTACGCCTTCGAAATTCTCGAAGCTTCAAATTGTACTCCTCACCATTACAACTTCTCATTCTTGTATTTGTTATAGATTAAGTCAAATTAGATTGATTATTATAATTAGTTTTATAAGTTACTTATGGTGCCAAAATATCTTATTCTTATTTTCGCAATTCTAATCAGATCTAGGGAGGGACTTTCATTTTACTCTAAATTCAGATCCATATTTAGTTTAGCTTCTTAATTTAGTTTGTTTAGTGTATAATTAGCATATCACAAATTACTCAAGAAATGTAAACTACTTATAAGTATCTTTTTTAGCTACCTCTAAATTATCTGATGGTATTCTATTATAAGTAGAATAGTTATGCCCTAACACAAGATATTGTTATCTTAAAAGGGTATAATAAACATAGACCAATGTAACCATTATTGTAATGCTTTGGAAAAATAAAAATAAACTTGAAACTTGAAAAACTTGAGCGTAGCGAGCGTCACCACGGTACTCTTATGGCACTTTCTCTGTGTGTTTTTTTTTTTTGTTTTTTGTTTTTTGTTTTTTGTTTTGCCTGCACTGCCCAGGTCAAACCGCACAACCAATCGATCTGAAATTTTGTACACATACTAACGTAATCTATGCGATCCCTGGGATCTTTTCTAAACGGGATCCTGTGATTGGTTCAAATTTTATAAAAATTATCTTTCGATTGGTTGGTTCGATCAATTTGAAATTTAGGAAAGTCATTGCAACCAACATTGTACCCAATCAAAAAAAAAAATTCAGCCAAATCCTTTAATTGGTTCAAATTTGAAACCATTTTTCATGTGATTTTTGAAATTTAAACTGGAACCGATTGACCGACCAACTAAAAACTTCGCATGGTCATTGGTACCAACATTTAAAGTATTTTTGCCAATTTTCACTCTAATCTGTCGTTATTTTCAAAAGTTTTTGTCATTTTAGGGACATTTTGCGTGTTGGCTGTCAAATTCACGGCGACTTCGAATCTACAGTTCAAGGCAAGGTAGTTAGAGCAGAAAGTTTTAAACGATATGAAACTAATAATGACCGTTCAACAGATTGATCTGATATTGTGTACACACACTACATATCATATCATATGGGTGGTCCCAGGTATATTTTTTGAACGAGATCCTGTGATTTTTGAAAATTAACAAGGAACCGTTCAATCATAAAGGTTTAATCGATCAACTTAAAACTTAGCAAGGATTGGCATCAATATTTTTGGAGATTTTGGAGATTTTTATACAAGTATGTGACGAAACTAAAGAATTATTGGCTTTTAATGACATTCGATAGACATAATTTCTGTTCGAGGTGTTGCGTGTATCCGTGCTCGCTCATCAACGCGTTACACAGAGCGTTTTCCTAGTTAGTATATTATGCTGTAATGGGTCGTTACTATCTGATTTTTTAAAATTATTTAGTGGGAAGACAAAATTTCAAAAAAACGCTCTGACGAACCGTGTGATTCCCGTTCGCTTCCGTTTGCCTCTTAAGAGAAAGTGCAAAATACCATCCGTCGCGGGGATAGTCCCCCGGTGAACACCACTGTTCCAGACAAAATAGTAAGCTTTTGAAAGTAGAGTGTATAGGTAAGGTTATTTCACGGCAATTTCAAGTAAACTATGAAAACGCTCTGTGTAACGCGTTGATGAGCGAGCACCGAAACGCGCAACATCTCTAACCGGAATATCTTAAGAGGCAAACGGAAGCGAACGGGAATCGCACGGTTCGTCAGAGCGTTTTTTTGAAATTGTGTCTTCCCACTTAATAATTTTAAAAAATCAGATAGTAACGACCCATTACAGCCTAATAGACTAAATAATGCCGCACACTGGAGTTCATTATGACCTCTGGTGCGACCTCAAAGTGTTAAATACGATTTTTTTCGATTATTTTATTAAAAATATCGTATTTAACACTTTGAGGTCGCACCTGAGGTCATAATGAACTCCAGTGTGCGGCATTATTTAGTCTTTTAGGCTGTAATGGGTCGTTACTATCTGATTTTTTAAAATTATTAAGAAGACAAAATTTCAAAAAAACGCTCTGACGAACCGTGCGATTCCCGTTCGCTTCCGTTTGCCTCTTAATGTACAGAAAACATAATATACGTCCACAGTGAATTAAAATACGATCCACTTGATCAATTCGAGAAAATAAGGAACACGACTGACCTCTGGGGGATCAAGGGTCGCTCGCTACGCTCGCTCAACAGGTTTCCCGATCACTCACCGTGTGTCGGGTTGTAGCAACTGTACTGCTGCATGAGGCACATACTGTTGAAGGTCTTGAACTCATCCGAGGCTTGACGGTATCCACACACGGGGCTGATGGAGGCGCTGCAGAAGGCGCAGTAGGCAGTTCCATAAACCACGGAGTTGGGGTTCACCGGGGCCGGCTGGTAGTAGCTGGCATAGGGGTTGTACATGTTGCGTGCGTACATGCTACTCTGCCACGTCTGAGCGCTGATACCGACCACGAGGCCTTAAACATCAAGGAAAACGCTCTGTGAAACGCGTTGATGAGCGAGCCTCGATGCTTTTGTAAGTCTCTGCTCTTAAGGTGCTGCAAGCGCGAGCGATTTTGCTGCTTTTTGTTGACACTTTTTGCGATACGATTGGAGACGAAATGGGTAGACTAAATTATTTGAAATTTTAATCGTGATTAGATAAAATACTTACTTAGGGTTATCCCTTGGTACATTTTTAATTTTTTGTTTAGTTCATTAGTAATAATTAGTGGATTTTTGGGGAAAAATTAGCTATTTTCTCGTCTCCCTGGGCGCCGTATAAAATCATATTTCAAAAATGTGCCAAGGGATAACCCTAAGTTTGTCTTTCATCTAATCATGATTAAAATTTGAGATTAATTGGTTAACGGGTTTGGTCTCCAATCGTATCGCAAATTTCATCGTTTTTGCGCGGTTTTGTTAAATAACCGGCGCCTAATTAACGATGCAATAAGCAAAAATTAAAAAGGGCTACTAATATACAATCAGACTGATCATGTGAACATCCTGATAAAGTTACAATCACTTATGAAACAATTTTTCTCTCTCAATTTTCTAAAACGGCCGAGCGCTAGTATCACCTTAAAGCCTTGGCAAAGAAGCATCAAGAAAGACAGTGATAAAATAAATGAAATTATTGACATTTGTCAAATAATTCAAGATTATAGAATAAATTATTTATAAAAATACAATAGCTTTTGAAGATATGACAGATTAGGTAGTCTGAAAATTGGCAAAAATACCCAAATGTTGGGCCCAATTACGGTTCCAGTTTAAATTTAAAAAATCACATTTATGTGCCGACTTTTTGACGCGGCGATTTTCTCAAGTTGAACGTAAACCATTATTGAATGACGTCACTGATATGACCTTGCCAGCTACTAAAAAGCGTCGAGCGTCTAAAAAGTCGCGCCGTGATTTCTGCCAAGAAAAACCAAAGCATAGCATACGAGTAAGTAAAACAAGAAAGTAGGCAAAAAATAAGAGATGTAATGTATAAACAATTAATTTCCTCGAAGAGGGCAAACAAAACTGATTGAATACTTATTTGTATTTGATTTTCCTTCTTTCAGTCTTCATGGATTGTCAATGTTTTGCCCCCCCCCCCCCCCCTGTGTACCAACATAGTGAATAGAATGTAAAGAACATTGGAAATGAGACACTGCGATTTAAAATTACTTATTTTTGAAACCTTACCCATAAACAGCGCCAATTGAAGCTTCATTATGGCCAACCTGTTTTAAGCAACAATGAACCACTGACTAATTAAAAGTAAAGCGTGTTTTTACTTTCGGTCGCCTAAATAGATATCGAATATTACAATGCCAGGGCTGTGATAACACAATCAGGCGATAGCTAAAGTTTCACGGTAGCTCGTTACTGTAGGTTTTACACGAGCTAGAATGATAATAAAGTCAGTCGCTAATTAGTTAGTAGCTTAAAAACGAGAAAAACGCTCTGTGTTACGCGTTGATAAGCGAGCACGTGAATTGATATCTACAGACCTTGGAAAGAGCCGAAACGAAATGATTCAAGAGCAGTGATAATAGGTACACTTGGCACAACTAAAATTGGTCGTTCAATAAATCTGATTGAATGATAAATTAATTCAAGATAGCACCATCAGAAGTGAGTCCAAGCGATCTCATTGTCTCACTCCAGTAGGTGACCTCTCATTTTCAATGATAATAACTAGGAAAACGCTCAGTGAAACGCGTTGATGAGCGAGCACTGATACGCGCAACACCTCGAACCGAAATTCTGAGTCTATCAAAAATATCATTAAAAGCCAATAATTCTTGATTTTCCACACACTTGTTTAAATATCTCCAAATATCACTCAAATATTGGTCCCAATAACCATGTAGAGTTTTAAGTTGTTCGATTGAACCATAGAACTACATTCCCAGTAAATATTCAACAATCACAGAATCTCTTTCAAAATATATACCTGGGACCACTCATACGATATTAGTGTGTGTACACAATATCAGATCGATCTGTTGAACGGTCATTATTAGTTTCATGCGTTTAAAAGTTTTTGCTCAACTACCTTGGATTAGAACTGAAGAGTCAAAGTAGCCGTGATCAACATTTTCCAGAAATTTGACAGCCAACACGCAAAATGTCCGTAAATGTCAATTATTTTTGGATTTAAACACAGAATAGTCTGAAAGTAGTCTAAAATACAGATAATGTTGCTCCCAATGACCATGCAAAGTTTTAAGTTGATCGGTCATACGGTTCTATAGTTTAAATTTCAAAAAACACATGAAATATTTTTTTAAATTTTAACCAATGGGAGGATTTGGATGAAATTTTGTTTGATTGGGCAAAATGTTGGTCGTAATGACTTATCAAAATTTCAAATTGAACGGGCCAACCAATCGAAAGATATTTTTTTTTAAATTTGAACCAATCACAGGATCCCTTTCAAAAACGATCCCAGAGACCGCATAGATTACGTTAGTACGTGTGCAAAATTTCAGATCGATTGGTTGTGCGGTTTGACCTGGGCAGTGAACACAAAAAAAAAAAAAAAAAAAAAAAAAAAAAACACACACACACAGAGAAAGTGCCGTAAGAGTACCGTGGTGACGCTCGCTACGCTCGCTCAACAAGCTTTGATTCGTATGGAACATGACCAGCAATTATTCAAATTTGTTCATCGTTCAATTTTTGTTGTGTCGAGTGTACCTAGGTATATGAATTTCGTTCAAGTGGGTAAATTGAAATTTTTCCAAACACGCATAAAAAATTAACAAAAACGCTTGTAATATATGGTCCCAATGACCATGCAAAATTTGAAGTTTGTTTGTCAAATTTCCAGTTTTAATTATTAAAAAATCGCAGCAATTTGTTCAAAAACTATACACGAGACCGCTCCTTGACAGTATAACGTATTGGGTGCAAAATTCAGATCGATTGGTTGAACGGTTTGACCTGGACACTCCTACGAAAACACAAACAAAACAAACGAAGAGAAAGTGTCATAAGAGCACCGTGGTGACGAATGTTAAAACATGCAACTTACCTATTGTGATGTACAGCCGCCTCGTTATGTTCTCATAAAAGCCAGTGATAAAACCAGTCTTGCAAATCACCCCTCTGTATACAAATTGTAGGCAACTTATACTACGTGTGTCAAGGGCGAATTCGGGGGGGGGGGGGGGGGGGGGGGGGCGAGGGGGGCCATGCCCCCCCCCCCCGAAATCAGGGTCTTATCTAAGAAAATAACGCACATTTAAAATAATATGTAAAAAAAAACACTATAAATAAACAGATCATGTCCAGAAACGTTCCAAAATGGTTAAAATTGAGCTAAATTACAAACTTTTATATTTTTTTTATATTTTGTAATTTATAATTTCCCAAAATTGCTATACACAGCGATTCAAAATTGCACCTAAATGAATTACACTGTGATTTTGCAAAATATTAATAATGTCTGCCCCCCCCCCCCCCCCCGGAATTAGATTTAAGTTTTATCAGGACATAGACGTGATACACATTCTCTAAACTCTAAAGCAGTGGCCTCTCTTGTGATGCTAGTCCCGTAGACTCGTCTTTGTTCCAAACATAATTCCCACCGTCTCAAGATGTGGTCTAGCTCGATCCGTTCATCTCAAAAGGTACACATTCGATAATAATATGCATATTATATTGACAATTTCAGCGTTTCTATATTATACTAGGAAAACGCTCTGTGTAACGCGTTGATGAGCGAGCACGGACACGCGCAACACCTCGAACCGAAAATATGTCTATCGAAAATATCATTGAAAGCCAATAATTCTTGAAGTTCGTCAGACTTGTAGGTATAAAAATCTCCAAATATTCCTAAAGTATTGGTCCCAATAGCCATGCAAAGTTTTAAGTTGATCGATTGAACCTTTATGATTAAAATGTTCCTGGTTAAAATTCAAAAATCATAAGATATATTTAAACAAATATACCTGGAACCACTCATATGATAAAAGTGTGTGTACTTACACAATATTAGACGATCTGTTGAACGGTCATATCGGTTTCATACGTTCGAAAGTTTCTGCTCTAACTACCTTGGAACTATAAAGAGTCGAAGAAGCCGTGATCAACATTTTCGAGAAATTTGACAGATAACACGCAAAATGTCAGTAAAATGTCAATAACTTTTGGATTTAAACACAGATAAGTCTGAAAATTGTCAAAAATACAGATAATGTTGGTCCCAATGACCATGCAAAGTTTTAAGTTGATCGGTCGTACGGTTCTAGTTTAAATTTCAAAAATCATATGAAAGATTTTTTTAAATTTTAACCAATGGGAGGATTTGGCTGAAACTTTGTATGATTACTGATTAGGTAAAATGTTAGTGGTAATGACTTGTAAAAATTTCAAATTGATAAAACAAACCAATCGAAAGATAATTTTTTTTAAATTTGAACCAATCACGGGATCCCGTTTAAAAGCGATCCCAGGGACCGCATAGAGTACGTTAGTATGTGTACAAAATTTCAGATTGATTGCTTGAGCGGTTTGACCTGGGGTGTGACCACAAAAAAAACACACAGAGAAAGTGCCATAAGAGTACCGTGGTGTCGCTCGCTACGCTCGCTCAATTAGTACTTCATACTGTTAGTATACTGTTAAGCCTGAATTACACGATTCAACCCTTTCAAGGGGGTTGAATTCAAGACTTGGATCGTCTAAATAAAAACATTGAAGCATTGAACACGCGTCCACACCATGGATTCAAGACATCTCTTCAGCCTTTTCAATAAGAACATGTCATTTTTTCCTTCAAGTCTTGAAATACTTCAACAAATTGATAGTTTCACCACAACTTCAAACAACAATTTACATTGAATCGTCTGAATGTTCTTTCAAGTTTCCTTGAAATCAAGGGTTGAATTCAACCCCTTCAAGGAAACTTGAACCGTGTAATTTAGGCTTTAGTATACGGTATATTGATTGGAAAACGCATTTTGTTTAAGATATACATGGGGGGCTGGGGGAGAGCACCTTACTCGAAAGGGAAAGGCCCGGGAATATTTTTAAAGTCAAATGTGCATTTAGATAATTATCTATTAGTTTTAATCCCCATTTACGCGGTGCCAATTTCTTGAACAACTGTCAACTTCTGTGTCACATTCCCATTTTTCACACAATTTTGTATTTACACGACGCAACTTTCTATCTCAGGGCTTAAGAGGCAAACGGAAGCAAACGGGAATCGCACGATTCGTCAGAGCGTTTTTTGAAATTGTGTCTTCCCACTTAATAATTTTAAAAAATCAGATAGTAACGACCCATTACAGCCTAAAAGACTAAATAATGCCGCACATTGGAGTTCATTATGACCTCTGGTGCGACCTCAAAGTGTTAAATACGATATTTTTAATAAAATAATCGAAAATAATCGTATTTAACACTTTGAGGTCGTACCAGAGGTCATAATGAACTCCAGTTTGCGGCATTATTTAGCATATTAGGCTGTAATGGGTCGTTACTATCTGATTTTTTAAAATTATTAAGTGGGAAGACAAAATTTCAAAAAAACGCTCTTGTTCAACTGCGCGATGGAAATTAGAACATGTTCTAGATTATATAAAAGTTGAGCTCAAGTTCTGTGACAAGAAGTTGCATCGTGTAAATACAAAAATGTATGAAAAGTGGGACTGTGACACAGAAATTGTTCAAGAAATTGTATCGTGTAAATCAGGCTTTAGAAAATATTTTTATTGCGATTTGATACTGGTCGTCAGAACTAATTTCTTCACAATTTGTTTCGAAAAACTCTTTTCAACCTTTGAGTTGTGAGTCAATTTAGAAGGTTAATAGGTACAGCCAACGCATTAAGTCATGATAAAAGCCAATGATAAAACCAGTCTTGCAAATCACCGCTCTATATACAAATATCTGTATTTCAGGCAACTTATACTACTTCTGTGTACGACTGGTAGTCGCGATAGGGGGTAAGTTTTATCACCACTTAATGCGTTGGGTATACATATTGTTCGCGCCGTTTTTCGTTCTCTCATGTTTTCGTTTATTATGTTGGCAAGCCGCCAAGCAACTACCTTTATCAGTTTGACCTTCCCCTCTTTCACTCTGTCTAGAACCACCCTCTAGGACGGTCAGTGTTGTGCCAGTTTCTGCCATGCAGACAGTTCGATTTCAGTTAGTTTAATTCGTGTGCATTAGCTTAGTCATACAGCCAAGTTGGCTAATGGCTTTCTATCTCTCTACTTGTATCATTTCATTATCATAATCCTCACCCTCTCCACGTACTGCAGTACCATCCTTCCTTACATCAAGACCACGTGTTCTACGCATGCCGCAACCAACATCGAGCTGCATTCGAGAACGAAGTAAGTGTTACTGCTTTCTTACCCCCCTTCATACAGTCCGCTATTAACCCTTTTTTCTCTTTGCGTCTTGGCGCAATCACATATCATTACTGCTGGGGTTGAGTATAACGATAATTTTCATCTAGAATGACCCTCGGAATACAGACGTAGGTATAGGAACTAAATTTTCAGGGGGGGTAATATTGTAAAATAACTTGAGGTGGAGATATAAGTGTCTACGAAGACAATTGGGGGGGGGGGGGGGGGGGGCCGCCAGAAAATTGCGGGTGCGGGTAGCGACATTACTTTCCCTATTCGAGTGCAACTCTTATGTTGAATTCTATCATTTCATTGGCTGAAGTTAAGTTGGTAACGTTCCTTTACCTAAATATTTTCATTTACGAGTTGGTAGCAATGCCGAAGTGTCGACCTTGAGCGTGCTTCGCGAAATCATGGATGATGAAATGTACCCAGCTGTCAGAATGATAAACAAAATAACGTCAACACAACACAAGTAGGTAAGTGAATGTTTTTAATGGTATTCGCATGTTTTAAAATCACAATACTAATAGATTAATTGATATGCATATGCCAGTGATGTGTGAAGTTCCACCAAACATTTACAATCGAAAACTGAACTGTCTCTCTAACCTATAAATTTTTGTAGTTGAGTACCTCTTCATATCTTAAATGCAAAAGTTCGACTCACAAATAATATTAAACGCAGTCTCGTGTATTACACAATATACTTTGAACACTATTCTACACATTATTAATATTTTAAATACCTAATTACCTGACCAATGAAAATAGCACCTTCACATATTTTGTTAAATTATTTTACATTTTGGTTAATTTCAATTGGAAGCAAATCCAATGCCTACCTATAAAATTATACTAGGAAAGACTATTGTCTATAACTATTAGTAGGTAACTTATATTGGGACTGATTACCTGCTCTGTTAACAATTTATTATAACTATTTTAACAATATTATAATCAGGAAGGTACTATTTTGATTAAAGTTAGTGGCCTTGACCATGAGACTTGGCATGAGCAACATTTGCTGCCACACTTGAACTTAATTTGTGCCCTCTCTTCTTTGTTCTATTAGAGGAACCTGCAGCGGCTAATGATGGTCGACCCATCGCAATTCTCCGCGAGCCCCGAGAAACACCGTCTCTCCGCCGAGCAACGGATGTCGGCTGGACTCGGATACGACCTCCTCGTCGTCTCGATGTGGCAAGACTGGCGCTCATGGCAATCAGAGAGGTAATTAGATCACTTTCATTCCTTACTTTTGCCAAGCCCTTTGCAAACTTAGCAATATGTGGTGCACTTCTTTCAGTGGCCAAGTCTCTCACTCTTGCAATTTGTGTGCATAGAGATTGCAATGCATCCGATGCATCTGAGGTGCCTTCAGTGTATCTCTCAGCTCTGTCGATTTCATCGGAAGCCATGGCCGATGGCTCATCGATGACACTGTCACTCGTGTTTGACACATTTCCAGCTGTCATGTCAACACTCTCCTTCAAACCCTAAAAAAGTAAAGTAAAAGCAAAAAGTAACAAAGTAGTAGGTTTTTTAATTACCTAATTGAAGAATTGTGTAAACTGCTCATTTTCTACTTGCACAAATTTAACAATAGTAGTAATTTGCAGCATATTTCACAAGAACAATTAAAACTTTTGTGTTTAATTTCTACCTGAAAGAAGTTTATTGCTGGACATTTGCTTCCTAATGCCAACTGGGCGAGCTCGTGACGTTCCACGGCTGTTATTGGAGGAAGGTTGGGCAACATGACTCCCAGATGTTTGTGTAGTATGGCCTGGTGCTTGCAGAAGTCTCCCTCGCGGCCTCGAGGACAGCTGCACACTCCGACACTGACGTCAATGCTGTACTTGCCATCTTGCTTGCTGTTTGGCACCAGATAACTCACTGAATCAACTTGGTTTATTTGTTCCAGGTCGATGTGTTGCATCTTCTTGCACTGGGCTTTGTACGCAAGATGTGGCTCCGGTCTTCGGCCATTGGCAAAGTTCATCAGTCGACCGACGAAGTACGAGTTCCACACGCTGCCGCAGTACTCAACCAAAGCGACCACATTGAACGCCTTCGTTCTCGTTAGGATGATATCTTTCAAGATGCGGATAGTAGCTTCTGTATAATTATTTGTATTATTATGCCGTGTCACCATGTTGTTTCTGTAGATCTGAACCCATTCAGATTTTCTCTCCAGATTTTTAAACAATCTTGTCACAAATTTGGGATAATTGTTTAGAGAATTTATTGCGTTTATGGATTGCTCTAGTTTCTCATCATAGTCAGATCATGATTTGTGTTCGGATTTCGGTAGGATCCAGCAAATATATTGATGTAATTGGATGCTACAGAAGTGGAGATGGAGGCCTGAAATTTTTACAAGACCTAGATGAGGCTGTTCGGGACTACGGTGTGGATGACATGGTGATAATAGCAGGGGATTTAAATTTCCCTGAAGTTTCGTGGAATCAAGGTGTTGGAGGAAAGCATAACAAACAGGAGCTGATACATCAAATTATGAATCATGGATTTGAAATGCCGGTAAAATGCGGAACCAGATCCATGGATGTAAACCGTTCTAACTTATTGGATATAGTTTTGGTAAAACCAGTAAACAATATAGTTAAATGTACTGTTGCTAAAGGGATCAGTGATCATAGCATTGTTCTGACAGACATTATGTTGGGAACCACTAGAGAAGGCAGAAATATTGTACATGGAGACAAGGTGCTTTGGGATTTCAAGAGGGCCGATAAGGATGTTTTCCGAATTGAGCTTTTAGATCTGTTTGAAGAGTGGGACTCAAAAACTTATAATGTTGAAGAAGCTTGGATTGAGTTTGGTAAAATAATTGAAAATGCTTTGATTAACTGTGTCCCTAAAGGGCTGGTCAAGAAAGAAGGTGATCCTCCGTTTTATAATAAGAAGATACACAATTTAAAAAGAAAAGTGAGACAATTGCATAACAAGTATAAGTGGGACAAAAGTGGAGATAAGAAGTTGTTGGCAGCTAGAAGAAAGTTAAATGTTGCTAAGAAGGAGGCCAAAGGAAAGTACATGATGGGAATGTTCAAGAAAGGTGATGAGGGAGGTGGATGGAAAAACTTGTACAGACATGTTAGGTCACAAAAGAGAAGTGAAATTGATCTTCCAACATTGATTGACTCTGAAGGCCATGCACATACAACTGTAATTACAACACTATAATTATTGACAAGGCGGTAGTCAGTGTCATCAAAGATTTTGGGAAAGTGGGAAGTGGGAAACAAGAAGAAATGAACAAGGGCGAGTTGTTAAGGAGAGAGTAAGCGTGAAGCAATTGATGTTGGATTTGTAATGGGAGTCAATGGAGGAGAGACGGAAAACATCCAGGCTTTGCAACTTGTGGCGGATTTGGAATGGTGTAGGTGGTTGGAAGGAATTTAAGGAGCGGCTGGAGAGGAAGACAAGGCAAGGAAGAGACAATCATGAATGGACACTCAAAACAAGAACATTTCGGACAGACATTTTGAAAAATTCTTTCTTCAATCAAACCATAGATGATTGGAATGAATTACCAGCCAACATAATAAACAATGAAAATATAAACAAGGCTGAAGTAAAAACATTTCGAAAACTTCTACATTTAAATTTTAATTTTGATAGAGACTAACTTATTTGATTGTTATTTGTTATTATTGTCATTATTATTGTTATTATGTATTGTTATTTTATTAGTTATTAGTAATTCCTTGCCACTGTGATAATTTTTATTATCATTTTGTAAGATGTATGAATAAATAAAATAAAAATAAAATACATTACCTGAAAATTAAAATAATTGTGGTAATGTTTACTAAGTACCTTAACTTACATAACTTAATAATGCAAGTTTCCAATTTAATAATGAAATGCATTAGCATACATACATTTTGAAAACAATGCATAAGGTTCTTGCGTGCATTTGAATCTACTCCACTTGTAGATGAAATCAACCATCTCCATTCTGCCTGTGCCATATGAAAATGGCATAAGAGCTGTTGTGAATTTGGCCACAAAGATCTCAAGGCAGACTTTTCTGCAGCGGAATCGTCGGTCATAAATAACGCTGGTTGCTGTTGGCAATGAAAACAATTTGAAATTAAATATTTACCTCCTACCTACCCAATATATACACCTAACTGAGAAAATATTTTAATCATTGTTAAAAATGTATTTCACATAGTTTTGTAATATTTTGATGTATGTAATTAATTAAATTGTTTTATAACTAATGAATGTTGTAATATTTGAGCCTACCTCTTTACCACCAAAACATTTTGGAAAGTGCTCTTGCAACATAGATAGTGCTGAGATGTATCCTTCAGCAGATTGAGACTCGTGTATCAAAGTTGCAATTGGCACGGCTCCGGCTTTCGTGGCTGTCAACACAGTGGTGACGGTGGACTGAGTCGAGTCACAGCTTGAGCTAGAATCCATGAATATCATCTCGCTGGAGCAAGGTAAAGATTGGGCCCGCTTCATAACATCCGTAACTACGATAACTGACCATGGACGTTCTTCTTTGACAGCCACAAATATATCTAAAAAAAATAACAGGAATGCAAATGATTGAAATTTTATTATGATGTTTCTTATAGATCATTGCACGTCTAGGTACCTACCTTTTTCTGCATAGTGTGATATTTTCTCTTTGAGCTTTTGTAGAGGATCAGAAACAGTGCCAAAGTGTTCAACTCTCCACTTTTCATACAGAGAATAAACTGTTCTTTGGATGGGGTTCTGCGACCCATCGGCCATTGCCTCAGTTGAATTTTCCAACAGTAAAAGTGTATTTTCGTGGGCTCGAATCGCTTGTTCTGGTGATAATCCATCATCAAAATATTGAAAGAACTGAGCCCCAATCGATGGACTTATTCGCAAGAATTTTAGTGAACCAGCAGTGCCAATGCCATGATTGTGGCAGAAGTTGATTTTGATGGTGGCACATAATGGAGGGCTTGCCTTCAGATAGATGTCATTCCTGCATGTAAATCTATTGTTTTTCTTAATCAATATGTCAATGAATGATTTGCAGCAAGTATTTCTTTCACTGTTTGTCTGTTTGTTCTTGGCAGCATGTTGGCAAACCCATTTCTTGTGCAATATGTACCTGTGATGGTGTAAAACAATATTGTTTATTTGTATTGTAAATGAGATTACAGCTTAATAATCATGGTTCAACTTACTTGATCGGCTCTTGTTGTCGTTGTTTGTCGACAATCCACTGAGTTGCAGTGCTCTGACCGAAAACAAGTAGCCATTCATTCACATCTTCCAATGTTGACAAATTAGCTTTAAGAATCACTTATTTTATCTCTTTATTCGATATGATGGCATGACTAAAATTATTAATTGAATTTAATACAGATTTTAAATTTTCCATTTTGGCGAGTGAAAGATAATTATGAAAGGGCGAGATTTGGCGCGCGCTGTAATAGAGGTTATGTACAGCTGTCAGATTCACGCACGCACGCACATGCGTCGAGTCACAAGACAAAGGGGCGTGTCAAGAACAAACGTCATCGCGAATTGACCAATGAAATGGTAGAATTCGTCATAAGAGTTGCACTCGAATAGGGAAAGTAATGTCGCGTCCGGGTACACAGCCCCGGAAGCGTATATTTTTAATTTCAGGCATGAATTTGGTGCATTTTTACGCGATGTTAACACTTTTTAAGCATATTTTAATCTTATTTATTTATTTTATTTATTTATTTATTTTATTTATTTGTAAGCGTAACGCTTTCAGGAATACACATTTTAGACATTCAAAATTCCATTGATATGCATGTCAATATATACATTTGAATAAACAATAACAATAATTTAAAATCATATCGCATATTGCTATGCTCGTCCCTTATTTATAAATTTTATACACATTGATTTAAACACTTTAATATTTACTATGCTCCTGTAGGATACAGGAATGTCATTGTAGAGCCTAGCACCTTGAACAAAAAGAGATTTTATGGTTGAAGTTTTGGCTTTAAAATCAACAAAAATATTATTACTAGTACTGGCTCTGGTACAATGTGAATGAATGTCACTTATTAGTTCAACTTTGTTCTGTAAGTATAATGGTAACAAATTATGAACTATTTTATAAATAAAAATAACTGAGGCTAGTCTCACTCTTTCTTTAACATTTAAGAATTTAAGTTCATTCAACATAAAGTTTATTGGAGTGAGTCTGTCAACTTTAAGGATAATACGCATAGCTCTATTTTGAAGCTTCTGTAACGAGTCCATGTCAGAATTATTAATACTTAAAAAAAGAGTGGCACAGTAATCAAAATGGGGTAAGATAATCGTATTATAAATCAAACATTTAGTCCATAATGATAGAGATTTGCTCACACGTCCCATAAAACCTATTTTCTTGGAAATCTTTTTACACATGTAATTTATATGGGGACCAAATTTCAGTTGGCTATCTACTATTACACCTAAATACTTCATCTGTTGAACCATTTCAATTTCGACACTGTCCAATATAATATGTTTAGTAACTCCATTCTTTATAATTTTAGGATCTGTGCTCATCAATAATGATTTACATTTAGTACAATTAAGTTTCAACTTGTGTTGATTTAGCCATTCAACAACCCTTTCCAATTCAATATTAATTATATCAATGACATCATCGTAATTGTTTCCAGCAAAATATATAACTGCATCGTCCGCAAACAAATAAACACTAGAATATTTAAAAAGTTTAGGCATGTCATTTATGTATATTAAAAACAGGAGGGGACCCAGTACAGATCCCTGGGTTACCCCTAAGTCATTCTTCATTTCATTGGAAAAAATACCATTCCATTTAACTTTCTGCACGCGATTACTAAGATATGACTGGAACCACTTTAAAACATTTCCACATATTCCATTAAATTCTAATTTCTTCAATAAAATGTCTCTGTCAATAGTTTCAAATGCACGCTTAAGATCTAAGAAAACAGCTCCATTTCCTCTTTCCATTCAGACACTACACATTGAACTGCAGACTCGCAAGAGTGATTATTCCTAAAGCCAGATTGCTGGTCACATAACAGATTATTAACATTCAAGTAGCTATATAAATCTTTATGAACTACCTTCTCTAAAACTTTCTCATATACTGGCAACATATTAAAGGGACGAAATTCAGAAGCTTTAGTAGTATTCACAACTTTTGGTATAGGCACAATAGTTGAAAGTTTCCATTGGTTAGGAAAAATCCCCTTTAGTAATGATTCGTTAATTATCTTTAGAAGCTCATATTTAATGACAGGCAAAGCAACCTTTAAAATATCAGCATTTATCCCATCATCAGTGCAACCTTTGTTTGGAAGGTCCAAAACAATGTCCGCTAGATTACGGACACTAACTTTAGAGAAATTACACATTTCACTATCAGTATACAAACAAAGATTGATCATTTCTTCTCTACCACTGTCTGGAATGCTGATTACAATTTCATTAATACTATCAATGTAGTACTTGTTAAATTTATTAGCAATAGTTGCAGCATCCTTACATTGCCCATCATCAAACACAATTTTTTTAACCACTTCTTTGTTGTTATCAGTTTTTATAATATTCTTTAAAGTTTTCCACATTCGTTTACTATTACCCTTTGCTTCATCAATCTCAGAATGTAAAAACTCGCTTTTTTTCTTTCTAATGAAATCAGTAGCCTTATTTCTCTGTGTTTTGTATTCCTCCCACGCTTGACTCGTATTACTAATTTTAAATATTTTAAACAATCTGTCTCTTTCACTCAATACATGTTCCACTTCCTCAGAAAACCATGGATTTATGTGTCGTTTCCTTCCTTTAGACACAGTCTTTTTGGGAGCTACAGTATCTAAACACTTAACCATCTTATTTACCAAGTTATTAGCTATCACATTTACATCTTCAGGTTGGTCCATCCAGTCACATTTAATAAGTTCACTCTGGTAGTATTCAGTACTAAAATTATTAAAATCTCGAATTACATAAGAAACAGGCTCTTGATACTTTCTCTTTTTTCTAGTACAATCAATATATATTATATTGTGGTCCGTAATTACAGGGTACCCCTTCATGTGTACAAAAGAGTTATAATCATTAGTAATAACAAGGTCAATTAGTGTTTTACTAGTTTTAGATATTCTGGTAGGATCCTTTATAACTTGTTTTAGTCCAGATTTCAAAATTATATTACTCAGCCTGTTGCTGTACGTTGAATCTTTAAGTAAATCAACATTAAAGTCACCCAATATTGTTGATGTGAGGTTAAAAGATAAGATTTTCTCTAGCAACTCTTCAAAGAAAGAAAGGAATTCAATGATATTCCCATTAGGCGACCTATACAATACACATATCAACTTCTTTTCATAAGCACAATCTACTGTCAAACCTAATGCCCAAAAATCATGGTTCTTAGCATGTTTGATGATTTTCTTGTGTTTTAAACCCTTTCTTAAATAAATCATAACACCTCCAGTATGGCGGCTATTAGAATCACACCTCATTAAATTGACATTATCATTGACATTATAGTAAATGTATAAGAACATCGGGAGATTTTCCTCCCATTCCTACGCGCCTGGACATATATGTCTGTATTTCGTACGTACCAACTAAAATGGCGCCTACTTGTAAGCCATGGTATCTGCCTGTAATGGCGTTTTCCATTGGGTGCTCCGTACTGCTCCAGCGCGCTCCGGGTGCAGGTAGTCATATTCCATTGGGAAATCGAGATCGCTCCCGGAGCACTTTTGTCGTTTTCCATTGGCAGACCGCTCGCTCCCGGATCGATCTTTCTCGCTCTGAATATTTCGACGGAGCGGTCGAGAGCAAGGCGCGAAAACGAGAAATTTCAAATAACTGGCCGTCGTTGTTAACAAGAATGTGATGAATCCAGCGATAAGTATGTATATAACTTGATACAGTTCATTAATAATATTGAATTTATAATATATTCACCCAGCCGTACAATTTAGTGATGTAATTACACGAATATTGATGTTAAAGTAAATCTAACCTCATTTGATACATAAACTAACCCGCCATTAAAAAGCGTTTTCGTATTCCATTGGGAGCAGTTCTAGAGCAGCTCTGGGGCGGAGCATGACGTCAGAGGCAAAATCCAGCTCGATCCGAGAGCAACCCAATGGAAAACGCCATAAGCCTGGTACACTTGAACACTTTGACACTCAACATGGGAGTACGCAACGCGGTGGCTCTCGACGTCGCAACACAGCAATCTTACCTCTATGCTGGAAGCGGTTAGAGATGCAGAAGACTGGCAACGCTGGAAACAATGGACCATTTGCGGGAAAAGCGCGCGCGGTAAAAGATGGAGAGAACGAGAGAACGTTTTGGGACTAAAACTGCTGCTTCTGTTTTATGGCAATTAGCAAAATATATTTTAAGAGGCAAACGGAAGCGAACGGGAATCGCACGGTTCGTCATAGCGTTTTTTGAAATTGTGTCTTCTCACTCAATAATTTAAAAAAATCAGATGGTAACGACACATAACAGCCCAATAGACTAAATAATGCCGCACACTGGGGCTGGATTCACGAAAGGTATTATCTTTTAATACCTATTATCTTTTGATTTAATACCAAAAACACCATGTTAAATGCAAGATAATACCAAAGATAGTACGTATTAGGAGATAATACTTTTTGTGAATCTGGCCCCTGGAGTTCATTATGATCTCTGGTGCGACCTCAAAGTGTTAAATACAATTTTTTTCGATTATTTTATTAAAAATATCCTATTTAACACTTTGAGGTCGCACCTGAGGTCATAATGAACTCCAGTTTGCGGCATTATTTAGTCTATTAGGCTGGCATGGGTCGTTACTATCTGATTTTTTAAAATTATAAAGTGGGAAGACAAAATTTCAAAAAAAAACGCTATGACGAACCGTGCGATTTCCGTTCGCTTCCGTTTGCCTCTTAACAAAATAGGGCTATGGACGTGAATTCAGAACAGTTCAATGAAAATAATTTCATAGTTTGGAATGCGATTAGTTTTATTGTGTCCAACAGGTGTTTAGAACCCGAAAATTACTAAATATTCGGGTTCTAAACACCTGTTGGACATAATAAAACTAATAACATATTCCAAACTATGAAATTATTTTCATTGAACTGTTCCGAGTTCACGTCCATAGCCCTATTTTGTTAACAATTACACTTGAAAAAGATATTGATAAAAATCGATTAAAAAACTCTTCAAGGTCAAACTCACTACCCAGCCGTCTTAAGTAAACAATGTTAGTTTAGCAGTTAGTAGTGTTTATAATTATAAGAAATGACTAATGAGAGATAAACATATATCAGGCACTTAAAATAATTAATGTTTCAATTGAGAATTGGATTTAGTTTCAGATTACAACCTGCCATCGGTTAGAAATTCTTCTATAGTGTAATACGCTTTATTTACAAGGTGCAATTTTAGTTTATGCTTGAAGAGCTGATATTTTTCTATGTTCTCCATCTCCACAGGTAGTGCGTTATTAAGGATTATGTTACTGTATTGTAAGACTTTGCCTCCAGGTCCAAGTTAGTATGAGATGAAGGTGTGTGCCAAATTTCAGATCGATCCGTTGACCGGTGCAACCCAACGCGCGTGACCAACCTCCCACCAGTTCCATTATATCAATAATACATCAGTTTGAGTTGAATGGGGTTGTTCACGCAAAACTATTGTAGATGGCGCTGCTGTTCTAATCGTCCGGGAGAGAGCCAATCAAAATGCATCTAGCGGAATGGAAGGTTTTTAAACCTTGGCGGGAGTTTGATTCAGAGATCTTGGATTCAGAGACCAACCAATCAGAGAGAGACACCTCCATTGCCGCTAGCGCTGCGAGTGAGAGCAAATGGCAGTGAACAATTCCATTCCTCAAACTTGCTTAAACCTCAAGCGACCGACATCAAATATAGCACAATGGTAGACGTTTTAATTGTTTTTGTTTTGAAGACCTTTTGACATGAACCTAATGATATTGAAATAAGTCAGTTAAATGTTTCATTTTATTTTTAAAAATAATGTTTATAAAACAGACGAAAGTTGTACACTTACTACGACAGCTGAAACGGTAATAAAGTGATGTAATATGCAGCTGTAAACTGGTTCCAGTCAAAATATAAGCACAAAATTCATATTGGATTTTTATGAACGCTATTTTATATTTTTGAAGTAGATTTTTCTCAACTCGTGATTTGGTTTTAAATAATTATATTGACCCAGTGAAAATACATGTGCTACTTTCAATAACGAAGAAACTTTATTGTTGAATAATGATTGCAGTTGAAGAGTCTTCGATTTAGAGAACCACTTTTCAATATTTTATTACAACTTAACTGAAATAAATTATTTGGGTAAAAACACACGTCATTAAGAGTCGACAGTAGGTACTCGCTGAAAATTTCGATTCCAATGTAAGAAAAATCCAAGAAATGCATGTAAATGCATTAGCTCTGGGTTGTACGTGACATTTGTGACATTTAATCGTGTGTTGCATGTTGCATATACTGCTGTGAAGTAAGTTATTTTTCTTAACGGCTTGACCTATTGTTTTCAAAATTTAACAGCATAGAGATAAAGAGTAAATCTGTGTCTCTAGTGATCCAAAAAAATAATAAAAAAATGTTTTTTCTCGTTTTGAGGAAGTGCTAAATGGGCAATATATTAGTCTTTTTGGCACCTCTGCCCTGAAATAACTAAACAAAAAATAAAACTTTAGGATCACTAGAGACACAGATCTACTCCTTATCTATAACCTGTGAAAATTTGAAGACAATCGGTAAAGCCGTTTAGAAAAAGCAGAATCCGCCTTTTTGTGCTTCATAAAACATGGATTTCATCAAGTATTGTAGAATCTTAAGAATCGCCTGCACCCGAAGTGAAGCATTGGATGGAGATAATATTTCCTTAATAACGCTATACCTTTTGAACCATTCAAATAATGAATTATACAGAGTAGCTCGTAATGGTTGTGTGTGTGTTGCAGAGCCTCTGCCCATGAAGTACCGCTCCCTGCCGCAGTCCTTCTGGCAGGAGCCCAACATCACCACCTGCCTCATCCCAGGAACCTGCTATCCAGTCCTCCCGGCACTCGGGACTCTGGAGAAGGAGGAGGAGGTCTCAGGTACTCGATGTGTTCTACTCTAGAGTGCGTAGTGATCGACAAGTGGCCTGTTGGGGGTAGAGAGCCTCTATACTGGGGAAGAGAGTGGCCAACTGGGTGACTGTTTTCTATTAGTTGAAGAATTAACCAATGATCCCAATCCCAATTATCCCAATTAATGGGATCCGCCATCTTGCACTCAAACAGTGGGCAAGTTAGAGAGCCTAGGGCAAGCAGCTGACTGTGGCAGGACCTAGTTGACGACCTTGACAAGCGTCCATGAGTTGAGCGCAAGATGGCGCCCACGAGTTGGCCACTCTCTTCCCCAGTATATACTAGGCTCTCTAGTTGGGGGAGTAGGGTGACGCTACCAGTGATAACTCCGACGGCTGAGTAGTGAGTTTGACCTTGAAGAGTTTAATCGATTTTTATCAATATCTTTCACCAATGTAATTGTTAATAAAATAAGGCTTTGTACGAGTATTCAGAATAGTTCAATGAAAATAATTTCGTAGCTTGGAATGGTTATTTAGTTTTATTTTGTATTACAGACGTTTAGTGCCTGAAAATAAGTAAAAAATATGGCACTAAACGTATGTGGGTCAAAATAAAACTAAAACCCTATTGCAAACTATGAAATTATTTTCATTGAACTGTTCTGAATACGCGTACAAAGCCTTATTTTATTAACAATTACATTGTTAAAAGATATGAAAAAAAAATTAAATAACTCTTCAAGGCTACGCTCACTACTCAGCCGTCTTAACAAATCAGGGATTTTACATTTTTAATGCTAAGGTTAAAACCATTAGTGTCAACCTCTAACACTATCGTATGCTGTGGACTTGTTTAAAGTACTTCCACCGAAAGTTAAATAGAAATTCTTCACATTTTCCTGAATTATACCTCAAACAATAACAAATGCAAATACGAAAACAATAACATGGGTTACGGGATTATTTTAAGATGTATCTTAAAAAGAAATCTTGAAATTTCCGATAAGGTTACAATGGTCTGATGTAAAAATTTAAGTTATATCTTGTGTAGTAATTGAAATATAAAATACACATTGAAAATTTTGAGTTCACTTGAAAGCTCGTATTATTCTGATAAAAAAATAACCTGATTTCGTATATATCTATTAGAAACTGTTGAAAATCAAATCAAATACTTATTTCGTACTAAATGAAATGATTTTAAAAAATAGCAATTTCTTGATAAAGTATCATATTTCTATACAGAAATAGTATGAAATACATAATCAAAGCAAAATACGTTTGTCTTCTTTTTATTTAATTGAATTTAAAATCATACATCAAGTCACTGAATTGAATTACGTTGACTACTATTGGCACTACTTTAAGTTATTATTTTAAAAGGGATAAGTTAAGAGGCAAACGGAAGCGAACGGAAATCGCACGGTTTGTCATAGTGTTTTTTTGAAATTTTGTCTTCCCACTTAATAATTTTAAAAAATCAGATAGTAACGACCCATAACAGCCTAATAGACTAAATAATGCCGCAAACTGGAGTTCGTTATGACCTCAGGTGCGACCTCAAAGTGTTAAATACGATTATTTTAATAAAATAAACGAAAATAATCGTATTTAACACTTTGAGGTCGTATCAGAGGTCATAATGAACTCCAGTGTGCGGCATTATTTAGTCTATTAGGCTGTTATGGGTCGTTACTATCTGATTTTTTAAAATTATTAAGTGGGAATACACAATTTCAAAAAAACGCTCTGAAGAAGCGTGCGATTCCCGTTCGCTTCCCTTTGCCTCTTAATAACCAATAATTCAGAAAGTTTTCATTAGGTGCGATTGCTTAGATGGATAAGTGAGGTGTCAGGTAGGGAGCCAGTAAGCGAACATATTGTATTTTCAAAATACTAACATCGACTCAATTTATTATAGTATCATTACTATACGTTATATTCACACATTTGAGATGATACCTTTCTGGGATACATTTGACGTGGAGGAATTTAAAAAAAAATAAAGTCGGTTATTTTTAGTTCATTAAAGGGGGGCAACGGTCAGAAATTAAAATTTTACCATAATTACACATCAAACTATTAATATCTGTAAGACATATGAGAAGGTACCAATCCGGTTGTGATAGTGAGAGCAGCAAATCGAAAAACGTGATTTTAATCGAAAGTATGCAAAGAATTTTAGTCCCATAAGGAATAAGCTGGACGCAAAATGTCTATTGGGAACGTAGGAGAACCAAAATAGATAGAAATAAAAGAAGCTCTGCTACATATAAATAGGAGTGTTTTCTTCATTTTATCTCTTTTAAAATTTTCTGTGAATTGAACCGTTTAGCTGCAAATAAATATAAAAACAAAACGCTACTGTTTTATACACCAAGAAGGTCCCATATTTTTTGTACAGAAGGTACATTCCTGCACGTCTCACTCCCACTCCCTGTAACTGGAGCCAAATTGTTTAACCTAAGCGCTTGCTGACACTTGAAATAGTAATAAAATAGCCATAAACTAAACAATTTCATGCATCATCATAACACAACACATTAATAATTACAGTCATTACAGTCAATAATTATTATTAATTATTACAATACACTTATCAATTATTGAAAATGGTAGTCTTAATGTCCTTGCAAAATTTGAACTTAATCG
Organism: Leuctra nigra; assembly: GCA_934045905.1. NCBI lineage: Eukaryota > Metazoa > Arthropoda > Insecta > Plecoptera > Leuctridae > Leuctra > Leuctra nigra. The sequence continues at coordinate 7,085,922 of OW203769.1, read as the reverse complement.
GAGCATTTGGATTTTCGACCAATCGTGAGATATTTTCAGTTTTGAATCAATTCAGAGGTCAGCTCTAAAAAAATATACACCATTAACTTAGAATAATATTAGTATGTGTGAAAATTTCAGCTGGATCGGAGAAAAATTGCGACCTGTGCCAAACAAACACAAAAAAACAAACAAAAAAACAGAGAGAGTGTCCAAAAGTGCAGAATGGATACGCTCGCTCAACAAATATAGAAATAGAATAACTGAATATAATTGAGCAAACGATTTGATGATTGAATGTATTGAAAGACTTTGACTCTGAAGTGATACCATGTCTCGAGAACGGCTGACCGATCGAGACTAAATCTTCGCGTTTCTACATTTATATTATTTTATTTTTATTTTAATATCATAATGCATATTACAACACACAACTTTTCTTATTGACCAATTCGGAAATAGCGCATTTTTTAAGGGAATTTTTCGTTCTTGCTCCGATAATGTTACAAGTTGTAGGTAGGACATAATCTAGAAAATGAGAGATATCGCCATAAAAATACCAGCCAATTCTCTTCAATAAAAAAATAGGGGAAATCTAAATAACTCAACAGGTACCTACTGAATAAAAGTGATATAAAAAAATGGGCCAAGTCAACAGATTATTTTCAAAATTAAAAAATACTTGGCGCATAGTTTTTTTTTTAGGAAATTATAGGTACATTTAATTTCTGGCCTATACTTCTAACTATTAATATTCATGATGCGCCAAGTTTTTTTTATTTTTAAAATTATCTGTTGACTTGACTCATTTTTTGATATCACTACTTTTCAATGCTGAGTTTGTAGAATTCCTCTGTGTGTTTCTTTTTTAGTTGAACAGACTTGACTGGTATTTTTACCCCGAGTGATTTCATGGGGATCCCAGTTTCTTGTACGCATTCCGAGATTGATCTTCACCTTGTACGTATATTCATGCGAAATGTTATTGTGCAAGCAATGTAAAGATTCACCAATCAAGATGATAAGACTTGTGATTCCTCACCTGACCGCAAACAAACTGTTCTTGATTGATAATGAACATGTAAGTTGGGATGACATTGGTATGATCTGTGCTTAGAATTCGCCGTAATTCATACAAATCTCTGCTGAAATAATACCTCAAACTACAGCATAAAACCATTCTATCTTACCGTATGCTCCAATTATATGTTCTTAATTGAAGTTCCAATTAAACTATCCCAAAATAATTCATATTTGTAGTGCACCGCTGTCAGATGTATGGTAAATTTCTCACATTATACACATTACCTCTGGTGGTTTCTTTGGTACTAGAGATAGGGTGTATAATGGAGGATATAAGGGGGATATTTGTATAAATACATTATATTATGTTTGTTATGGCTGAAAAAGTAAATTTGTAAATAAATCAAAATTTCAATTGTTTCTCCTTTTTCACTGCCCTATGGAAACACGAACTTCTAAATAAAAAAGTACATCTAAAAAGTTTCCTGTCAGAGTGGCTCCATCACGTATCGCTTATTTGTTCGAATAGTGGAATACCCACTTAAAGTGGTCCCACTGCTCCAGCCATGGTGCTTAGAATTCGCCGTAATTCATACAAATCTCTGATGAAATAATACCTCAAACAACAGCATAAAACAATTATATCTTACCATGTGCTCCAATTATATGTTTTTAATTGAAGTTCCAATTAAACTATCCCAAAATAATTCATATTTGTAGTGCAATGTTGCCAGATTTATGGTTAATATCACACATTGTACACAGTTTCTTTCTTATTTGGCCCGTGACCCCATATTTTCAAACGGCAGTCTTATTCTAAAAATTATTATCTTTAATTTGAGACTATTTTCAATATATTGTCATTCCACTTGCGGTTTAAGGAGCAATTTCAGACTAATATTACTGGACGATGTCAAGTCTCCCTGTGTTATCTTATGGGGCAAAAAGTGATCTTCAATCAAGAATATCTAATTATATCATACGGTAAGGGGCAAATAGTTTTAGCTAGTTGTATGTAATATGGTATCACTAATCTTTGGTATGAATAACAACAAATTCTCATTCCTATGACGTAACACTAAATTGACGATACAGGCACTTCAAAACGACTAAAACAGTTGAATTTATTCGAAATGTTTTGGTATCACAGGACCTTACCTAAACTCTTCTAAAAGAAAGAACCACCATACCATCCTATCGCTTGTAATTCATAAATAGAAGTTATGATTCCTATTCCCTTGCAAGGTTTGACCATTTCACTCCCAACTGGCTTGGAACAGTTCCAAGGGTTATTCTTAACATTCATTCCACCGTGTTCCCAAGCATTAGCCGCAAAGGCTGGATACAATTCCCTAATGGCGGTCACATTGATCGAGGTCAGCTTATTCGAGTCAAGATAGAGTCTGCTGAGTTTCGGTAAAGCTTCAAGATGAACGTCTTCAATCCTGTTCAGTTCGTTGCTCGACAAGTGTAGAGTAGATACACTCCTCAAGTTGGTGAAATAATCAACGGGAATGGACTGTATTTTACCATTATTCAGTTTGAGTTGTTGTAAAGATGGAATGTTCAGAGGATAGTTTGCCAGATTGGCCAGGTTATTCCCTGACAAGTCTAAGTCATAAAGTTCAGTGTTGGTCTGGAATAACGCTCGAGACAGACTCCGGAGATTATTAGAACCCAGTTTCAAACTTTGCAATTGAGTCAACTCAGTGAAGGCTCCAGGACTTATACTCTCAATTAAATTATCAGTAAAATCAAGGGACTTCAAACGAACCAACCCTTTGAATGAGTCGTCATTCAGAACTGTGATCTCGTTATTCGCAACATCAAAATACTTCAGATCGTTTATGTTCGTACAAATGTCAGCAGATAAGATCCGGTTGTCGTTCAGAGTAACCCTCGTCAAGCGTTCCAAACCTAAGAATGAGCTTGAACTGATATTGCTAAGATCAGTGGACTTGATTGAGAGTACTCTTAACCTTGGCAAGGTTGTGAAAGGTTCTAAAGTAGTTAAGTTAGAACGCTCAAGTCTTATCAACCACGTGATCTCGAAGGCCTTGTGGTCGAATGATGTGTGTTTGAGCTGCAAATCCGGACTGTCATGGAGGTAGAACCAACCGATTCCTGGAGGCTCTGAGGGAAGCTGCGTAGTGTTGAAAGAGGAGATCACATTGCTGCAGTCCATGTATTTGTAGATCATGCCGCCCATATTATCCAGGCGACAGAACGGCTGAGTGTTTTCCTCCAGGCAATGTGCCGTGTGCAAGGCGAGGAGAACCACCAGGAGGCGCAGGAACCATCCTGGAATCAGGACAAATACCCAGTTGTGTCATCATTAAAACAACCTGTTGGCGGTTAGGTATGTGATGTTTAGAGTCAGGATTTTCATGCAGTATGAAATGTCAAAAAAGGCACACAAGGCAGTATTACTAGGAAAACGCTCAGTGTAACGCGTTGATGAGCGAGCACGGGTACGTGCAAATTCTCGAACCGGAAATGCGTACACAACGCACAGAAAACATATACCTACATCCATATTGAATAGAAATATGATCACTAAATGAACATAAAAGTATTTAATGTTTTTCATCGAAACTTGAAAATAGCATCTAAGCACCCTGGTAAATATAGCAAATCAGATTCAATTCAAGTAGCACTGGAAAACATTCATTTCGATACTTCATATCTGACAGATTTGAAAAATGTCAATAAGTTTATACGTTCTTAACTGATTGGGATGAAATTTTGTAAAATAAGAGACAATGTTGGTCTTAATGATCATGCAAAATATGAGTTTGATCAGAATTATCGAAGACCGTTTTCATTTTTCAGCCTATCAGGAGATATTTATTTAAATTTTACCAATGAATGGATTTCAAAAAAATTAGTGTCTGTAAACAGAGAAGGTTGGTTTTACATGTGTGCAAAATTTCAGCTCGATCGAAGAAAAACTGACCTGTATAGCCAAAATATGAGTTTGATCAGTTTTATAGAAGACCATTGCCATTTTTCAACCTACCATCAGAAGATGTTTATTTAAATTTTAGCCAATGAATGGATTTCAAAAAATGTTGGGGTCAGCAACGCCCAGAGGATGTCCGAACATGTGTGCAAAATTTCAGCTCGATCGAAGAAAATCTGTGACCTATGTAGCCTCAGTAACAGAAAAAAAAAAAAACCCACACAAAGAAAAACAGAGGTCCGTGCCAAAAGAGCCTAAAGGAGACGCTCGATTCGCTCGCTCAAAAACTCTCAAAAAGGCAGTATCTGCGATAAAAAAAAAGTATGCAGTAATATTGGCTGAAAAATATGAAGAAATCTCATGTCATGTCCATGTGATTTCATTAAACAAGTAATTTTTTATTCAAATATTTACTGCCATGACAACACGTTCTTTGGTATTACAATGAATCGCACATAGGAGACACGGAGTTCCTTGACCATTATCAATCAGCTTTATGAATCCAACCAAATTTGCAATATACCGTTGAAAAGTGAGTTTGAATACTGAAAACAGTATAAAAATAGCAATTTAGGCAAAATGAGTTCAAAATGCGGCTAAGGCAGCATACACAAAAGGCAGTATCTTTTCTCAAAATGCCAAGAAAGGCATTATCAACCCAAAAATGCCCAAAAAGGCAAAAGGGCAATATCAACTGGATATAATTGAAATCGGCATGTTATGAAACGGATTTATCCCTGATTTCAGCCCCCCTCCCCCCCCCCCCCCCACCACGGTCTGTCCCAATTCCGGCCTGACTCTCCCACCAGTGCTGGACCCCTCTTGGCCGGACCCCCTTTGGTCGACCCCTCCCTATGTCCTCCCTATTATTCAACAGAGTTAACAGAATCTTAATGTGCGCAAAATGACGGTTTCAAGGCATATAGCTAATAGTAGATAAAGTGCCCAAACTAAAATAGATAGAGAGGTACACTCAACAAATCATAAAATTGTATTTGACCGAAACGTATTGGCTGCTTGTCATGCTCCTTGACAATCAATCCTTATTATTATCAATGAAATCAGAGCTCACCTACTAGAGTAAGATAATAGGTCAGCATAAACTTCATGGGATGATGCCGTCACATTTTTTTTTCAGAAAATCCAATTGGGGCTGTGCATAAAGGACGCCACGCTTCAGGGGGGGAGGGGGGGTACACCAGTATGGTACACAGTGTGACAGGGGGGAGGGGGGTGGGGTCTGGAGGCATTAGGACGTCACGTTTTGATATAGATATTTTCAACCATTTTAAATTTCAGTTGATATGTAGGGACCGGAATTTCGCTAAAAACGATACATTCTGATACATTTTACAGTAAAAAATATTGCATTTAAGGGGGAGTAGAGATAGATTTATAACGTCCTTTTAGGGGGGGGGGGGGGGTCTCGAAAAGTGTGACACAGCGTGACAGGGGGGAGGGGGGGTCAAAATATCCTATTTTTAGGGTGACGTCCTTTATGCACAGCTTCTTCCAAAAAGCGTTTTATCATTTTGTTGAGTGTACTTGAGTGAATCTCAGGAAGAGTCGACAGAAGAGGAAAGACGATTGCGCATCCTCAATCTGCCTCTGATGGAGCAGGGCCTAACTACATCCAAGATGCACGTACGATGACGCGAACCACACGAAAAGGTGAATGTTGATTTAACTAGGAAAACGCTCAGTGTAACGCGTTGATGAGCGAGCACGGACACGCGCAACACCTCGAACCGAAATTATGTCTATCGAAAATATCATTAAAAGCCAATAATTCTTGAAATTCGTCAGACTCGTAGGTATAAAAATCTCCAATTATTGCTGAAGTATTAGTCCCAATAACCATGCAAAGTTTTAGGTTGATCTATTGAACCTTTGATTAAAATGTTCCTTGTTAATATTCAAAAATCATAGGATCATTTAAAAAAATATACCTGGGACCACTCATATTATGATATAAGTGTGTGTACTTACACAATATTAGACGATCTGTTGAACGGTCATATCAGTTTCATACGTTTGAAAGTTTCTGCTCTAACTACCTTGGAACTATAAAGAGTCGAAGTAGCCGTGATCAACATTTTCGAGAAATTTGACTGCCAACACGCAAAATGTCCGTAAAATGTCAATAACTTTTGGATTTTAACACAGATAAGTCTGAAAATTGTCAAAAATACAGATAATGTTGGTACCAATGACCATGCAAAGTTTTAAGTTGATCGGTCATAAGTTTCTAGTTTAATTTCAAAAATCATATGAAATATTTTTTTAAATTTTAACCAATGGGAGGATTTGGATGAAATTTTGTTTGATTGGGCAAAATGTTGGTCGTAATGACTTATCAAAATTTAAAATTGAACGGGCCAACCAATCGAAAGATATTTTTTTTAAATTTGAACCAATCACAGGATCCCTTTTAAAAACGATACCAGAGACCGCATATTACGCTAGTACGTGTGCAAAATTTCATATTGATTGGTTGTGCTGTTTGACCTGGGCAGTGAACACAAAAAAACAAAAAAACAAAAAAAAACACAGAGAAAGTGCCGTAAGAGTACCGTGGTGACGCAGTTTATCACTAAATATAGTTATAATAGAAAGTTCTGTGAAAATTTCAATTCTCTTACATATAATATTTGTATCTAGTGGAGCGGTCGCTCCACGCCAGCCAAGTCGTACGGCGCGCGCACACTCTCATATAAAGGCTGGAGCAAACCCACTTTTACTGTAAGCATCAAAGTGGCATTTTCGGCCTACTGGATCTTAAAATTGAGAAATCTCACATTGTTGCGAAATATCTTAATTTCGAGCTATGGCCCACCCTACAACATATACTAAATTTGGGAACAATAGGTTACGCCCTTTGCGCGCTAGAGGGCCGTGAAAACTGTGTTTTAGGGCGGTTTTCATAATAATAATTGAGCGAGCGAAGCGAGCGTCTCCTTTTGGCTCTTTTGGCACGGACCTCTGTTTTTTTTTTTGTTTGTTTTTTTTTTTTTCTGTTACTGACGATATACAGGTCAGAGTTTTTCTTCGATCGAGCTGAAATTTTGCACACAAGTACGTAACATTTCTGATTGTTGCAGACCCTAATTTTTTTGAAATCCCCTGATTGGTGCAAATTTTAAAAAAAATATCTTTCGATTGGTTGGTTTGATCAATTTGAAATTTAGCAAAGACATTGCAACCAACATTGTACCCAATCATAATAAATTTCAGCCAAATCCACCCATTGGTTCAAATTTGAAACCATTTTTCCTGAGATTTTTGAAATTTAAACTAGAACCGATTGACCGATCAACTAAAAACTTTGCATGGTCATTGGTACCAACATTTAAGGTATTTTTGCCAATTTTCAGTCAAATCTGTAGTTATTTTCAAAAGGTTTTGTAATTTTGGTGACATTTTGCGTGTTGGCTGTCAAATTCACGGCGACTTCGAATCTTCAGTTCAAGGCAAGGTAGTTAGAGCAGAAAGTTTCAAACGAAATGAAACTAATAATGACCGTTCAACAGATTGATCTGATATTGTGTACACACTAATATCATATGATTTGAGTGGTCCCAGGTATATTTTTTAAAGAGATCCTGTACGATTTTTGAATATTAACAAGGAACAGTTCAATCATAAGGGTTGATACTAACATTTTAGGAATATTTAGAGATTTTTATTCAAGTCTGACGAAATTCAAGATTTATTGGCTTTTAATGATATTTTCGATAGACATAATTTCGGTTCGAGGTGTTCCGCGTATCCGTGCTCGCTCATCAACGCGTTACTCAGAGCGTTTTCCTAGTCTTAGTAGTAGTAGGCTGGAGCTCAAATCCGGTAAACAGGCCACAGCCTAAGCGGCTGAACCGATTGATCTCACATTTTTACCACGTGTGCACTTTTGGCGTCTGATTTAACCTTGTCCCCATGAATTTTTTGTGCCGCCATTTTGAAACCGGAAGTGACGTCATATCTCGTCAACGGTTGGACCGATCGGAACGAAATTTGCGCCAATCGTTTCAGACGGTCATCTATATGGATTATCAATATCAAAAGACTGAACATTATTTTAAATAAACCGGAAATGACGTCATGAAATTTAATATACATCGATTTGCATTTCAGCAACAACTGTTGATCCGATTGTCTTGATATTTATGTAACGTTTGTACTTTTGATATTTCATTTGACTTGTTATAAAACCAACCGGAAGCCGCCATTTTGAAACCGGAAGTGACATCATGTCTCAAAAACGGCTAAACAGATTAGAACAAAACCAGCGCAAAACGATTTAGACGGTCAACTTTATGTAATCAGTAATATTTGATGATTCAAATATCGAAACCGGAAATGACGTCACACATTTTATGACCTATACCGGAAATGACGTCATAAATATGCTAAATGACGCTAAATTCACCACTTTATACTTTAAAATAGATATAAGTAAACGTACTTTGTAAATAATTATAAATTCAAGGTTGCAGTGTTCTCGGCGGCCATTTTTAAAACCGGAAGTGACGTCATATATCGTAAACGGTTGTACCGATTGCAACCTAAGTTTGGAAATGTGTTGGACTAATAATTATGAATTCAAGACGACATTATTTTCGGCCGCCATTGTTAAAACCGGAAGTGACGTCAAATATCGAAAATGGCTGTACCGATTGCAATCAAATTTTGGAAATGTGTTGTACTAATAATTATGAATTCAAGACGACATTATTTTCGGCCGCCATTGTTAAAACCGGAAGTGACGTCATATATCGAAAATGGCTGTACCGATTGCAACCAAATTTTGGAAATGTGTTGTACTAATAATTATGAATTCAAGACGACATTATTTTCGGCCGCCATTGTTAAAACCGGAAGTGACGTCATATATCAAAAACGGCTGTACCGATTGCAACCAAATTTTGGAAATGTGTAGGAGTAATAATTATGAATTCAAGACGACATTATTTTCGGCCGCCATTGCTAAAACCGGAAGTGACGTCATATATCGAAAACGGCTGGACCGATTGTAACGAAACTTAAAGCTATTCTTCTTGGATAATTATTTTAATCTTATATACCAAACGCAACTTTTCTAAGTATCCAAATCGGCATAGGCGTATTTTTTTAAAGAAATAAGTTCTTGCACGGACACAAGCTGTGCTACAAGCTGTATGAATAAACTAACAAAAGAAGTGATATCCCAGAAAAAAACACTCCGTGTAAAAAAGGCAGCCAAGTCTCTTTACTTTAAAAAAATTCAACACCGAAAAGGAGTGATATCAAAAAAGGAGCCAAGTCAATGACATTTCCAAATATTTAATCGTATCTTTGAAATAAAAGTATAAACACCGAGAAATACTTTACAAAAGGACTTGGCGCATCGTTTTTTTAAAGACATTTTTCTATTCATAAGCATGTGCCATTTATATACAACCGTCATTTTGAATGTTTAGAATAATAGGGAAACATCTTTCAATTAGGTACATATTATACATACCTTCTGTAAAATATTTTCTATATGAATATATACGCTATGAAACTTGTTGTCTATGCTTTCTATAAATATACACAATAGTAATCTTCGTAATATTGTTTCGTGGTGAATATAATTAAGTCTCATGCGTTATACCTTCTCATCATGTAACAATTTCTATTAATACACATTTTATAAAAATACATTTCACAAAGAAGACAGTCATATTGAATTTCTATTAAAAAATTTAACTTTATACACTTGACACTTCAAAAATATATAATTGTGTTCCATTAGTTAGTAATTATTTGACAACGTTTCATGATTTCCTTCAGTCAAGATCAAATTATGAAAAGATACCAGTCTAATATCGCCATATTAACAGTACTGCAAGAATATGTATGAGCCCACTTCCAATTGATATGAAGGGATGTGTGTTGTGAAAAATATCCGACCGAACCGGGGCACGAACTTGGGACCTCTCACTTGCCGGGCGAGAGCTCTACCAACTGAGCTACCCGATCGGACGGGCGGACATTAGACACAACACACTGATGAGGATCCTGACTCCTGACTCCATGGAAGTTTTCCAAAGAAACCTACATTCTCACCACTTCCAATTGTTATGTAATTCTTTCACCCTTATATTACTTATATATTACAGCATAAAATCATGCTTCTATCGCCATTGACAAAACTATAAAATAGTCATTACTAAAAGTAGCTTGATTCATAGATTCTGGCTCTAATAGAAAGAGGAAAATGTACCTACTTGTAAATTTCTTTCCACTTTTAGGATAGAATGATGTCTTTAAAAAAACGATGCGCCAAGTCCTTTTGTAAAGTATTTCTCGGTGTTTATACTTTACTTTCAAAGATACGATTAAATATTTGGAAATGTCATTGACTTGGCTCCTTTTTTGATATCACTCCTTTTCGGTGTTGAATTTTTTTAAAGTAAAGAGACTTGGCTGCCTTTTTTACACGGAGTGTTTTTTTCTGGGTTAATGTTTAATGGAAGGAAATCACAGCGTAACTAGTAAAATTGATCCCAGAAAAAACACTCCGTGTAAAAATACCAGCCAAGTCTCTTTAACTATAAAAAAAAATAGAAGAAATCTAAAAATTCAGCACTGAAAAGGAGTGATATCAAAAAAGGAGCCAAGTCAACGAATTTTCCAAATTTTAATCGTACCATTGAAATAAAAATATCAACCCCCGAGAAATACTTAAAAAAAGGACTTGGCGCATCGTTTTTTTAAAGACACTTTTCTATCCTAAAAGTATAGGAAGAACTCTACAAGTATATTTTCCTGAGTATATCACATTCATTATCGACGAATCATACTACGTTTTAATATAACTAGTACTCTTACCTACTGGCAGTTTTGGTATTTTGTCAATATTCAGAGGAAATAAACGGATAAACGAATAACGAATAAACGGAAGCGGCCTAGTCTATTCGTTATTGCCACTATTTCTAGGGTCATATTAATCAATCATACTTCTCAATATCGTGACTGAGGGAAATAGCGAAAGCGCTCATTACAAGAAGGCCGTCAATGAGATTTGTATAAGTGACTAGTGCACTGAGCCATGCTGCTCAAATAATTACTGACTAGATTTTTATCTAAAGTAATACGTTATGTAATTTATGAATTTTTTTGGTATAAAATGTTAATTAATAGCAATTAATTACACGGCGAGAAGGTTCAAAGTATAATGCTGTAGTAGGTATGTTGATGTACCCACAAAACTATAGGTACCTACCAATCACAAACACAACTGTTCTGTATTTATTGCTTGTAAGACAATGCTATGTTTCTTTGGTACTTATATTTAAATTTAAAATATTTTACAGAATGTTCAATATTTAATTTGAAAGTTTTGTCCCAATTTTTCTAGGCATTTCTGAACTACGTAGTATGTGAGTGGCATAAGCTTAAGAATAGAAAAATGTCTTTAAAAAAACGATGCGCCAAGTCCTTTTTTTAAGTATTTCTCGGGGGTTGATATTTTTATTTCAATGGTACGATTAAAATTTGGAAAATTCGTTGACTTGGCTCCTTTTTTGATATCACTCCTTTTCAGTGCTGAATTTTTAGATTTCTTCTATTTTTTTTTATAGTTAAAGAGACTTGGCTGGTATTTTTACACGGAGTGTATTTTCTGGGATATCACTTCTTTTGTTAGTTTATTCATACAGCTTGTAGCACATGTCCGAGCAGGGACTAATTTCTTTAAAAAAATACGCCTCAACCGATTTGGTTACTATGAAAAGTTGCGTTTGGTATAAGATGAAAATGATTATCCAAGAAGAATAGCTTAAGTTTCGTTATAATCGATCCAGCCGTTTTCGATACATGACGTCACTTCCGGTTTTGAAATAGCGGCCGAATTCCGGTATAGGTAATAAGAAAACAATCTAGTTTTATCTAGTTGATACCTTCATGAACGACCATCTGAATTCCTAATCCCTATATTTCCGTAAAATCGGTCATGCCGTTTGTAATATATGACGTCACTTCCGGTTTCATTTAGTGGTTCCTGCCGCCATTTCCGGTACCATTAATTTATTTATTCATTTTTCACAATTGATTTTTCAAATAAATAGCAGAATGAATACGCAGGAGCTAGTTCAGTTGCAATCAGTACAGGCGTTTTAGATATATGACGTCACTTCCGGTTTCAGGAATGGCGGCCGAGAACACTGCTACCTTGAATATATAAATTGAATTGTCTATGTTGCAATGTAAGTTAATTATGTACGTATTTTAAGTATAATTTGTTGAAATTAGTTAAATATTGCGTATTTATGACGTCACTTCCGGTTTAGAAAATAAGAAAATTATATTTTTTTTATTGATACTTCATATAGATGACCATCTAAATCGAATGGCGCTAATTTCGTTCTAATCGGTCCAGACGTTTTTGAGTTATGACGTCACTTCCGGTTTAAAAATGGCGGCACAAAAAATCACAAGAGGCAAGGTATCATCAGACGCCAAAAGTGCATATGTGGTAAAAGTTTCAGGTCGATCGGTTTAGCCGTTTAGGCTGTGGCGGTGATAGCAACGTTTCCTGATATCTTCAGAATCAGAAAGTGGTGTAATTTCACTGTTTTCTCGGCCCTCTAGCTCGCAAACGGCATAACATATTGTTCCCTAATTTGGTATATGTAGTGGGGTGGGCCATAGCTCGAAATTAAGATATATCGCAACAATGTGAGATTTACCAATTTTGAGATCCAGTAGGCCGAAAATGCCATGTTGTTGCTTACAGTAAAAGTGTTTGGTCTGCTCCTCAGTTTATTAGGCATTTACGGTATGTTGAGTGACTGTGAGTGTATAGTACGACTTGGCTGGGTGGAGCGACCGCTCCACTAGATGTATTATTATGTATTCAAATAATATATTTTGGGATAAAACTGCGTAAATTGCTTTATAATCCAATATTTCGGCTACCTTTTTGTCCTTTATAAAGAAATTAAACAAATAATACAAGCACATTTAAAAAATCACAAAACAAAAAAATTTAATTACAGATGACAGAAAACTAAACTCTAAAAGCAAAGCATAAACACAGCACACAATAATTAAAACAAAACGTCTAACTTGATCAATGTAGGTACACGCGGCCAAACAAAACTTGAACGTTGACCAAATTTGAATGACTGCTGGTCATGTCCCATAACCAATCAAAGCTTGTTATTATCATTGAAATGTGAGGTCACCTACTAGAGTGAGACAATGAGATCGCTTAGACTGACTTCTGATGGTGCGATCTTACATTTATCAGCCTATCAGATTTATTGAACGTTCAAGTTTTGTTTGGCTAAGTGTACATCTAAACCAACTGCTAGCTTGTATTTTGACTGAGAATTACATACAATTACCTTGTATGTTGGAGACCATCTCTGAATCTTCCACACTAGTGACCGACTTCGCTCATTCGCCTTGCATTTATATCACTTGCAGAGGTCACGAGGTCAGAACATGACGCGCAGTGTCCTTGTGCAATTAAAGTCTTCCTTTCAAAACTGCATGTAAATGATATTTCGATGAAACTTCATAATTATACAGATAAAAATACGCTGATTTCAAATATACCATAAAACAATGGGCTATCCACATTATTTTCCGAGATATATCACTTTTAAAATTGCAGTTTTTACCACAGTGTTATATGGTTGTTTCTGTCTGGAATGGAAATGTTAGGATTCAACTATAGCCGTGCAGTAATAGAATTAAAATTAGACATTTGTCACATCGGTCTTATAATAAGCTGAAAATTTGCACAAATGTTCTTCGCACCCTACTACATCCACCATTCAAAAAAAAACAAAAAAACTTTACCGGAAGCCTCCCCAAAAAAATAAAAACAAAAAATTATGGACGTCCAGGGAACCTGGCCATTTCAAACATACAATGCGTTATCCACGAAAGTAATTGGAATAAAATTATGAAAAAAATACAATACACCAAAAACATATTGGCGAAGACATTGGTGCAGATGTCATTGGCCAAAATCTTTTTGTTTTGATTGTATGCATTTTTGAACACATTTTTGAACTGCAATTTTTTTGACCGCACTTATTTTGTATTTTAATCGTTTGAGAAACATTTCTCGCGATGACCTATTATTTATTTGGGTGGAAAATGAAGAGTATATATCCATGAAGTTTTGTGAATTTTTTGAGATTTATTGGACGCGATCTTATTAGTGAAATGGTATTTTTAGTTCGCGGAAGTTTTTTCTTGTCCCGCTGCGCCTGACCTGGCAACACACTGCGCTAGTATTAGTACGTATGCGTTAGGTTTGGAAGGTTCGCAATACAAATTACATTATAATTGATAACTTTTACTCTGGTGTAGTATAACATCGGTAACATTATGTTCGAAAACATTCACACTGTAAACAACAAACTTCGTGTTTCGTTTTCAATTATTTTTAGAGATGTAAAATAAGAAACTATTTATGTATGAAATGTGAGACTGAGATGTGAGCTCATATAGCGCTGCGTAAATAATTTTTATGATTCGTTTAAGAGGTTTTCGAGGCAATGACACTCATTTATTATTGTATTACGATACGGGTATATGTTGCTGATGTTGATATTGTCAGTTGTGTAATCCAATGTTTGTTGTCAACTGCAGGGGAGGGCGGTTTCACTTAGGACAACTATAGGGCCAACTTTTCACTATCTCCTTTCACAATTACACTCAACAACTAACTATGAAATATCAGTTAGCGTATAGCACTCACACTTGACTATAGTTGTTACTTATTTCCACAGTCCGATTTCTTCTGTTCTCTTGACTCTCTAAAAACCTATCATGTTTCTCACAATTCTTAAAAATTATATAAAACTATTTATGATTGGTTGACACAGGCCAATGGTATGAGCTCTTCCAGAATCAGATGCAGTGTTTGGCTTCAAGTTAACTTGAAACCACCCTCAAATATTAAGATTTTTACATTCCACCCTCAACTCTTGACCTTTGACATTGACCAGATGGTCTACCCTTAGATCTGACCCCCAAGAAAGACATTACATTTTATAGGTTTAGAACTAACAAGCACCGAATCTGATTTATTTGACTCTTCATTGCCGCAGGACATGGCTTTTAAGCTTCACTATTACTTCAAAAGACCAAAACTGAAGTTAAACACGTGTAGTGATTAAAATTAACAGTTGATAAATTTGGAAAAAGACTTTAAATATCAAGTTCCCACTGTCCTGCGGTATGTTGTGTTACAGGATAATGCATTCAGTTCAGAACTCCTGGAGGAATGATGTGCATTTCCGTTTGCTCAGTTTTCAAAGTGCAGTGAAATTGTTTTGCGTATAGTGTATATCTATAGTGTGCTATAGTGCATATAGTGTATAGCTATTTGCTTATAATTTGTTTCCTATCATCTAACAATTTTATATTTTATTATATTCAATATTAAATGTGTGGGTGAGAATCACAGTCACATTCGTGAACAATAATGGGTAAGTTAAAATACCTACACATTTTTATAAGCTGTTCAATTGTACTACTCATACGTGACTGATTGAATCTTTTCTGAAATATAGAGAAAGAAGATGGTAAAGTCACACATCTGAATAAACCATCAACATCATCAGATAAATCAGAGATATTTGTTTAGAACTAATCGAGGAACAAACCACCGACCACGATTCATGTGTATTTTGTAATATGAAATTGACTAAAAATGACACGATAGTTAAAATCACAAAAAGGGGACTGCTGTCTCTCATCAAAGCTTGTACGGTCCGGGATGATGATGTGGTCGCCTAACTTTTACCATACAGAAAGAGAAAACCAGATGATTTTCCAATTAAATTTCATGGAACATGTAAATTGTTATACACAAACAAAAGACAACTCGAATACGCCACCAAAAGAAAGCTTGAAGAAAGTGCAGACAGAGAAACACCAACACCACCTCCCCTCAAACGATTGTCGAGGACAGACACAATCACCCTTTAAATGGAACATGCATTGTTTTATCTGCAATTAAATTCAGGACAAGCAGAAGACTGGCCGCAAATTTTCACTTGTAAATATGAATCCAACTTCACTTAAACAACGCATTATAGACGCTGCACAACAACGATCAGAAGATACAATGAAAGTTCGGGTAACATCGGAGACCGACTTATTTTTAATGATGCAACTGTTTATTCTAAAAGCTGAATCGTTAAGTTTATTATGACAGACTATAAAATGTGTCGAGTGGTTATGGCTTCGAACCTTCCAAACCTAACGCATACGTACTAATACTAGCGCAGTGTGTTGCCAGGTCAGGCGCAGCGAGACAAGAAAAAACTTCCGCGAACTAAAAATACCATATCACTAATAAGATCGCGTCCAATAAATCTCAAAAAAATCACAAAACTTCATGGATATATACTCTTCATTTTCCACCCAAATAAATAATAGGTAATCGCGAGAAATGTTTCTCAAACGATTAAAATACAAAATAAGTGCGGTCAAAAAAATTGCAGTTCAAAAATGTGTTCAAAAATGCATACAATCAAAACAAAAAGATTTTGGCCAATGACATCTGCACCAATGTCTTCGCCAATATGTTTTTGGTGTACTGTATTTTTTTCATAATTTTATTCCAATTACTTTCGAGGATAACGCATTGTATGTTTGAAATGGCCGGGTTCTCTGGCCGTCCATAATTTTTTGTTTTTATTTTTTTGGGGTGGCTTCCGGTGTTTTTTTTTTGTTTTTTTTTGAATGGTGGATGTGTTAGGGTGCGAAGAACATTTGTGCAAATTTTCAGCTTATTATAAGACCGATGTGACAAACTTCTTTATTTGACGAGATAGAGGTTTGTTACTGCTCGGCTACTAGGTCTGAGAGGCGTGCTTCAAATGACATTTCTTTGGAAAAAATGTTTTTCAGTGTAAAAAAATCTACGCTTTGCGAATAACATATAATATTAATACCTCACCATATTAAATTTCAAGATATGTTGATTTTCTTATTTTATTTCTTCTCTAAGCCAATGAGAGTGGCGATCTTTATTCAGCGAGCCAATCAGATTTCATTTGGGCGTGGCTTAGCTGTTGGTCACGTAACCGTTTGAAAGGAAGACTTTAAGAGGCAAACGGAAGCGAACGGGAATCGCACGGTTCGTCAGACCGTTTTTTTTTAAATTTTGTCTTCCCACTAAATAATTCTACAAAATCAGATAGTAACGACCCATAACAGCCCTATAGACTAAATAATGCCGCACACTGGAGTACTTTTTGACCTATGATGCGACCTCAAAGTGTTAAATACGATTATTTTACCTCAAAAATCGTATTTAACACTTTGAGGCCGTATCAGAGGTCATAATGAACTCCAGTGTGCGGCATTATTTAGTCTATTGGGCTGTTATGGGTCGTTACTATCTGATTTTTTTAAATTATTTAATGGGAAGACAAAATTTCAAAAAAACGCTCTGACAAACCGTGCGATTCCCGTTCGCTTCCGTTTGCCTCTTAAGTCGATACCATGTGTCCATGCGACAAGCAAGATGCACTGTTCTCGGAAATTGTTGATGCAGAACACATGCATAATGGACTTTAACACTAGTAGATGATCTCATTTTCAGTTAACTGCCTATTTTATTTTTATTATTTTTCCGATGCCTTTCTTCAAACACTTGTAAATTGTACTACCATTAATATATAGTTTTATAAAAATGGTTTTATGAGTAGGTATTGTAATAGAATTGGAATATTACAATATGATTTAAATATGTTCTTCAACATTAATTAAGAATTTAACTGAAGCCTTTCATTTGGAAGGTAGAATTAAAAAAACATTAAGGGGCTACAAGCGCTCGGCCGCTTTAGAAAATTGTGAGAGAAAAATTGTTTCATAAGTGGGTGTAACTTTTACAGGATGTTCACATGATCAGTCTGATTGTATGTTAGTAGCACTATTTCAGTTTTGCTTATTGCATCTTTAATTAGGCGCCGGTTATTCAAAAAACAGCTCAAAACAATGAAATTTGCGATACGATTGGAGACCAAACCCGTACACCAATTGATCTCAAATCTTAATCATGATTAGATGAAAGACAAACTTAGGGTTATCCCTTGGCACATTTTTAAAATTTTATTTTATACGGCGCCCAGGGAGACGAAATAACTAATTTTTCACCAAAAATCCACTAATTATTACTAATTAAAGAAACAAAAAATAAAAAATGTACCAAGGGATAACCCTAAGTTTGTCTTTTATCTAATCACGATTAAAATTTCAAATAATTTGGTCTACCTATTTCGTCTCCAATCGTATCGCAAGTGTCTACAAAAAGCAGCAAAATCGCTCGCGCTTGCAGCACCTTAATTATATATTATTTATGGATTGACAGGAAAGGAAATGAGGTCGCAGTTGAACAAAATGACAGGATTTATTGAGAATGTTTGTGTACATTTTTTGTAATCTAAAAATAATAAATCCACAATATTTTCAGAACAATTCTGAATTATTTATAAATTCATACATCATTGCAATTTTAATACGTTATGAAATGATCAAAGATCGAGTAAATTCGCCGTAAGATATTTCATGTGTGTTATGCGAAACGTTCTAGGAAACAACATCATTTGTTATTATTTGTAATAAACAGATTGCATAAAAAAGATGAATACGTGACGTATAGCTCTTTCGTTATTGAGTTAGGATGTTTCCTCCAGAATACAAATACCCCCCCCCCCCCCTCGAGCAGTCTGACCCTCTAAATCACCATCCAAAATCTGTGGGGCCACAATTGTGGGTTGTTTGTTGTAATCAAGTTTATCTCAAATCTGTGTTTACAATCAATTTCGAAAGACTTATCAGACCCTATCGTATTGCCAATCGGCATTTTATGATTTTATGTACATTCTTTGAATATTTGTTAAAAGTAAAACCATGTAAAACACTACTAAATGAACAGAATCATTCTCGACAAACAAAAAAGTATATATTATTTTGAACGAACAATAAGTTTTGCGAACAACAAAAAATAAATGATATAACCTCACTGCATTTGGCACAATACAAATTAGGTAATAGAAACAAAATGCACAATACTTATTTAATCAAAGCATGTCATATTTCAATTTATTCATCTTTAATGAACGTTATTCTACTCCGTATTATTATAATATTGGTGAGACTTATAATTTATATTAATGCGACCATTAAAAAGTTAATTATTCCTAGCTATTGCTAGCTATAATATCTAGTGGAGCGGTCGCTCCACGCCAGCCAAGTCGTACGGCGCGCGCACACTCTAATTTCAAAAGGCTGGAGCAAACCCACTTTTACTGTAAGCATCAAAGTGGCATTTTCGGCCTACTGGATCTTAAAATTGGAAAATCTCACATTGTTGCGAAATATCCTAATTTCGAGCTATGGCCCACCCTACAACATGTACCAAATTTTAGAACAATAGGTTATGCCCTTTGCTTGCTAGAGGGCGGTGAAAACAGTGTTTTAGGGCGGTTTTCATAATCAGTTATCTCAGTAGGCTGGAGCTAGAATCCGGTAAACAGGCCACAGCCTAAACGGCTGAACCGATTGATCTCACATTTTTACCACGTGTGCACTTTTGGCGTCTGATTTTCCCTCCCCCACCATGAATTTTTTGTGCCGCCATTTTGAGACCGGAAGTGACGTCATATCTCGTAAACGGCTGGACCTATTGGAACGAAATTAGCGCCAAACGGTTCAGACGGTCATCTTCATAGGTTATCAATAGCAAAAAAACTAAAAATTATGTTAACGAAACCGGAAGTGACGTAATAAAATTTGAAATACATCGATTGGCATTTCGGCAACAAAGGTTGATCCAATTATTTTCATATTTATGTAACGTAAGTAATTTTGATATCTCATTTGACTTATTATAAAACCAACCGGAAGCCGCCATTTTGAAACCGGAAGTGACATCATATCTCAATAACACACATTAATAATATTTGCAGTTTCCCATACCGAAACCGGAAATGACGTCACACATTTTAAAAATCTCACAAATTTACATTTTGATACAATAAATATACTATTTGAGACAGCTTATAATAAAATGTTATCATGTTTAAATTATAATTCAAGGGGTCAGTGATTTCAGCAGCCATTTTGAAACCGAAAGTAACGTCATATCTTGAAAATTGGTTGACTGATCGGTATGAAACTACCGCCAAACGATTCGGAAAGTCATCTCTATGGAATAGGAACAGTCAAACTAGAATTTTCCTATTTATGAGACCGGAAATGACGTCATTCAAATTTAAAAAATTATTATAATCCCCTCCTATATAATAAATACATATTCAGAAAGCTTAAAATGATACACATAATTTATAGATATACATTCTATGTGGCAGTGCAGTAAGTTCAGCAGCCATTTTGAAAACCGAAGTGTTGCCATATCTTGGAACTCGGTTGACTGATAGGAATGAAACCTTTGCTATTCTTCATGAATGATCATTTAAAGCAAATATATAGTACCATATGCAGATTTTCATTTAAATGGCGACTTTTTTAAAGGATTTAGTAATTGTTCAATCGATATGACGTCACAAGTTCTAAGAATTAACTAAATAAAGGAGTGATATCCCCATAAAAAACACTCCGTGTAAAAAAAACAGCCAAGTCTCTTCAACTAAAAAATTTAATGAAATCTAAAAAATTCTGCACTGAAAAGTAGTGATATCAAAAAATGAGCCAAGTCAAAACTTGTATTTGAAAATCAAAAAATATCAAGAAAATACATTAGGCAGGGTGATTCCCTCAGCCCCTTTCTCTTTAATTTGGTGATGAACAAACTAATAGAGGCGGTTAAATGCAAAGATGGCTACAAGTTGGGCAATAGCAATGTAAACATTATATGTTTTGCTGACGATGCAGTTTTGCTGGCTAATAGTGAAGACAATCTGCAGCGATTACTTCATCAATTTAATATAACTGGAAAAACATATAACATGGAAATATCTGTTGAAAAGACCAAAACAATGGTAATAAGCAAGACGCCAGTTAGGTGTAAATTGGAAATTGATGGAAGTATAGTCGAGCAAGTTATGTCTTTCAAATATCTAGGTGTAGATATAACAAGCAGCAGAGACTTACTTCGTGAAGTTCAGCAGCAATCAATGAAAGCGGCGCAGGTAGCGGGATATCTGAGAAGCACTATTTGGAGGAATAAGTACATGCGTAGAGAATGCAAGAGCAGAATTTATAAAGTGATGGTGCGTCCGGTCTTGACATACGCAGCCGAAACCAGAGCGGAGACAGCAAAAACAAAGCAAAAGGCTAGGACTGTCGAGATGAGAGTTCTAAGATCCATAGCAGGAGTCACGCTTCTGGACTGTCAAAGAAGTGATGATATTAGGGAGCAATGTGGCGTTCAAGACGTGGTGTAATGGAATAAGATCAGGAAGAAGGAATGGAACAGTCATGTGGAGAGGATGGGAGATGAGCGACTTGCCCGCATTTGTAAACAGGGACGACCTTCGGGGAGAAGACTACCAGGACGACCGCTCAAGAGATGGGCAGATAGCTGGCAATCCTAGTCCTAGAGGAGAAAAGAAGAAGAGGCCGAGCAACAGGAGGAATCTCCTAGCTAACAGAAGAAGAAGAAGAAGAAGAAAAAATACTTGGCGCATCGTTTTTTTAGGGCATTATACTATAATGTATATATGTATATTTGATGTATATTTCATATCTGGCCTATGCTTCTAAGCTATTTATATACACGATGCGCCAAGTATTTTTTGATTTTCAAATAAAGTTTTGACTTGGCTCATTTTTTGATATCACTACTTTTCAGTGCAGAATTTTTAAGATTTCATAATTTTTTTTAGTTGAAGAGACTTGGCTGTTTTTTTTACACGGAGTGTTTTTTATGGGGTATCTTTGGCTATAGGTATCATTATTTGATGAAATAAAGGTATTTTTTGACTTTTAATGATTTGTCCAGGAATGTTTTTAAAATATATTATACGGTAGAAATATTAATTTAGAATGCCTCCGAGGAGAACCTACGTTGAGTGAAATGAAATTATTAAAATTTACATTTGGTGTCAGAAATTGATTTTTTAAATGTATGCTTTATTAATGGTTTTAAATCTGTAATTAAGAAAACGCTTATATATAATAGAAAAGCATATAGATAGTAAAAAAATTATAGGTCAGAAATCTACCTTAAATATAACTATTCACTAAAAAAACGATGCGTCAAGTATTTTTAGATATTTAAAATAATGTGTTGACTTGGCCTTTTTTTTGTTATCCCTAATTTTTAATGCTGTATTTATAGATATCCTCTGTTATTTATTATTTAAAAATACATTGCTGTGATCAAGACATTGGGCCAAGACTTACATTATCCCCGCAAATAAGCGATACGTGATGGAGCCACTTGTGACAAGATGGCTACTGTCAGTCTACAGATTCACTTATTTGTTTTTACAGTTCGTGTTTCCAAGAGCAGTGAAAAAGGAGAAACAATTGAAATTAAAATGTAGATAAATGAACTCTTTTAGGGATAAAGCATACAACTAAAGGAAATATGTCATCATGATCTGCCATTAAGAGGGCTTGGTAGTGAGCGTGGCCTTGACGAGTTTTTTAATCGATTTTTATCAATATCTTTTTCCAGTGTAATTGTTATCAAAATAGGGCTATGGACGTGAATTCAGAACAATTCACTGAAAATAATTTCATGGTTTGGAATAAGCTATTAGTTTTATTGTGTCCAACAGGTGTTTAGAACCCGAAAATTACTAAATTTTCGGGTTCTAAACACCTGTCGGACAAAATAAAACTAATAACTTATTCCAAACTATGCAATTATTTTCAGTGAACTGTTCTGAATTCACGTCTAAAACCCTATTTGGTTAACAATTACACTGGAAAAAGATATTGATAAAAATCGATTAAAAAACTCTTCAAGGTCAAACTCACTACCCAGCCGTCTTAACCTAGTACCACAAAAGCCATCAGAGTGCATTCGTGTTCCTTTTTTTCTCGAATACGAAAATAAATATCACTAAGAGATAAATATCTTCAAATAAGATTTTTAAGGAATGTCATTGATTGTAGCCATGGCATACAGTACAAATCACTGTTTAAATTTTAGCAGAACCTTGAAAATCTGGCCCTAAGTAAAATGTAGGAATAATACAGAGTGGTAGTGAAAGTATAAAAAGAGACAATGTTTATGAAATGAGTGTTTTAATGTTGGAATATAATGACAAGATTGCGTTGTGCATGAGCCCGAAGGTCGGAAATGTTGAGTAAAGACAATGCGATGATCAACAATGGCTCAGCGTTGACAGAATGATGATCGACAAATGTCCAGCGTTGATGATCGACAAATGTCCAGCGTTGATGATCGACATAGGCTCAGTTGAATTTGCATTTTGAGAAGTCCATCTCAGGATGTTGTTCCATGAATCTGGAATAAATGAAACGCAAATACGTGAAATAAACTGTGTACAAATATACAGGAGGCCAAGTCTTGAAACTTACGCCTTCAGGACGCAAACGCTCTCGGACGTCATAAAGTCCCATTTACTGTAAGAATGATCGACATTGAAACATAAAGTCAAGCCACTTATTTGATTGGCATCCAGCAATCTATTGCAAACAATTTATTAAAATTATAATTATAATTACAGATGTTATTCAGTCATTAAAACCTTATTCAAAATTAAGCTTAAGAGGGCTTGGTAGTGAGCGTGGCCTTGACGAGTTTTTTAATCGATTTTTATCAATATCTTTTTCCAGTGTAATTGTTAACAAAATAGGGCTATGGACGTGAATTCAGAACAGTTCAATGAAAATAATTTCATAGTTTGGAATAAGCTATTAGTTTTATTGTGTCCAACATGTGTTTAGAACTCGAAAATTACTAAATTTTCGGGTACTAAACACCTGTTGGACAAAGTAAATCAAATAAACCATTACAAGCTATGGAATTATTTTCATTGAACTGTTCTGAATTCACGTCCATAGCCCTATTTTGTTAACAATTACACTGGAAAAAGATATTGATAAAAGTCGATTTAAAAACTCTTCAAGGTCAAACTCACTACCCAGCCGTCTTAAAGTTAAAGGTAGATTTCAAGGTCATCATTCTTACAGTAAATGAGACTTTATGACGTCCGAGAGCGTTTGCGTCCTGAAAGCGTAAGTTTCAAGACTTGGCCTCCAGGACAAAATAAAACTATAAACCCATTCCAAAGTTTGAAATTATTTTCAGTGAATAGTTCTGATGCGTACGAAACCATATTTTATTAAGGTGATACAAGCGCTCGGCCGTTTTAGAAAATTGAGAGAGAAACATTGACCGGCTGAAAGTGGGTGTAACTTTGATAGGACGTTCATTTGATTAGTCTGATTGTATATTAGTAGCACTTTTTCATTTTTGTTTCTTGCCTTGTTAATTAGGTGCCGGTTATTCAACAAAACCGCGCAAAACTATGAAATTTCCTATACGATTGGAGACCAAACCCGTTAACCAATGGATCCCACATTTTAATCATCATTAGGTATATAAAAGACCAAACTTAGTTCACTTGGCACATTTTTATAATTAAATTTCATACAGCACCCAGCGAGACAAGAAAATAGAACATTTGTCACCAAAAATCAACTACTTATTACCAATTAACAAAGCAAAAAATTAAAAAATATACCAAGTGATAACCCTAAGTTTGTCTTTTATCTAATAGACCAAAACTTAAACTAGTGGCGCCCTCAAAGCGAACTATAAAAGGGCGTGTCACTATGTGTGACCACTCTTTAGTGCGCATGTTCCAAGTCACTTAAATGTCAATCTTAATGAGTTGAGTAAAAGTTATAATTACATCGCGAAATAACAGAAATTGATGCTTACCTCAGTGTCAACATTCAAATACAATCGGCATATTTCATTTCAGCCCATATTCATACACATTCTTGTGAAAACTAGATGTCTATTCACCAAAATCACCATTTGACATATCGCATTTTTTTTATCACGGCTTTCTGAAACTTTTCTGAATGAGCTCATTCAGAAAGGGAACGGTTTAGAAGACCGTGATAAAAAATGCGTTTGTCAAATGGTGATTTTGGTGAATAGATATCTAGTTTTCACAAGAATGTGTATGAATATGTGCTGAAATGAAATATGCCCATTGTATTTGAATGTTGACACTGAGGTAATCATCAATTTCTGTTATTTCGCGATGTAATTATAACTTTTACTGAACTATCGTTATACGATTGACATATAAGTGCCTTGCCTGAATGTCACACATAGCTGGAAGAGAAAATGGCGGATTGGGCATGCGCGTTTAGTTTATGTTTTAGTCTATTGTGATTAAATTTCAAATTATTACGTCAACCCATTTTGTCTCCAAAAAGTATCCAAGAAAGTTCCTGCAACAAACGTCAAAATCGCTTGTGTCAAAAACTGCTTTTATATTTGTAAAAATTTGTTACTGGGAATAAATCTGAAACAAAAGCACTTTGACGGTCTTGTCTTACTTCTGAATGACGTCCTGCTTCTTCTGCTCGTCGGACGTGGGCAGGCCGAGCTCCTTCTGTCGCTGATCGTACATCATCTTCTCCACGAGGCCGCGCGTCTCTCCGTCCAGGTCGGACAGCTTGGACGGCTCGGGGTTGATCTTGCGCGTGCTGATCTCGGGGTCTGACGTCACCAGGCGGCCCCACCACTCCATCTTGTTTACCTGCAAGACAACGCCATGACGTAATGTGTTTCTTTCCCCCGTAAGATTGAATTTTGTCAAATATGTTGACCAATAGCAGGAGGGGTAAGTAAGTTCTGGCTTCGAACAAAGGTTAATCCCAGAAAAAAACACTCCGTGTAAAAACGGCAGCCAAGTCTCTTTACTTCAAAAAAATTCAACACTGAAAAGGAGTGATATCAAAAAAGGAGCCAAGTCAATGACATTTCCAAATATTTAGTCGTATTTTTGAAATAAAAGAATAAACACCGAGAAATACTTTACAAAAGGACTTGGCGCATCGTTTTTTTAAAGACATCATTCTATCCTAAAAGTAGAAAGAAATTTACAAATAGGTAGGTACACTCCCCCAAATAATAAACGGTACTTGGTACAAAACGTATTGGCTGCTGGGCCGGTTCCTTGGCAATCAATCCTTGTTGTTATCAATGAAATCAGAGCTCACCTAAAAGAGTTAGATAATGCGTTAGCACTGACTTCATGAGATGATGCCATCAAACATTAATCAGTCAATTCATTTTCTTTCGAGTACCGTTTATTATTTGGGGGAGTGTACATTTTCCTCTTTCTATTAGAGCCAGAATCTATTAATCAATCTACTTTTAATAATGGCTATTTTATAGTTTTGTCAATGGCGATAGAAGAAAGATTTCATGCTGTAATAGATAAGTAATATAAGGATGGAAGAATTAAATAACAATTGGAAGTGGGCTCATACATATTCTTGCAGTACCTACTGTTAATATGGTGATATTAGAAGGGAATCTTTTCATAATTTGATCTTGACTGAAGGAAATCATGAAACGTTGTCAAATAATTACTAACTATCTATGGAACACTATTATATATTTTTGAAGTGTCAAGTGTATAAAGTTATTTTTTTTAATAGAAATACAATGTGACTTCACTGTGTACTTTGTGAAATGTATTGCTATAAAATGCAGTAGAAATTTATTTCATGATGAGAAGGATTAACGCATTAGACTTACCTAATTAATATGTTGCCACGAAACAATATTACGAAGATAACTATTGTGTATTTATAGAAAACATAGGCAACAGTTTCATCGCGTATATATTCAAATAGAAAATATTTTACAGTAGGTATGTGTAATAAGTAATTGAAAGATGTTTCCCTATTATTCTAAAAATTCTTAATGACGGTTGTTTATAATAATGGCATATGCTTATGAATAGAAAAATGTCTTTAAAAAAACGATGCGCCAAGTCCTTTTGTAAAGTATTTCTCGGTGTTTATTCTTTTATTTCAAAAATACGACTAAATATTTGGAAATGTCATTGACTTGGCTCCTTTTTTGATATCACTCCTTTTCAGTGTTGAATTTTTTTGAAGTAAAGAGACTTGGCTGCCGTTTTTACACGGAGTGTTTTTTTCTGGGATATCACTTCTTTTGTTAGTTTATTCATACAGCTTGTAGCACATGTCCGAGCAAGGACTAATTTCTTTAAAAAAATACGCCTCAACCGATTTGGATAGGTACTAAGAAAAGTTGCGTTTGGTAAAAGATTAAAATGATTATCCAAAAAAAATAGCTTAGGTTTCGTTACAATCGGTCCAGCCGTTTTCGATATTTGACGTCACTTCCGATTTGAAATAGGGGCCGAAAATAATGTCTTCTTGAAATCATAATTAGAAGTCCTACAAAATTACATAATTTGATAACAATCGGTTTAGCCGTTTTCGATATATAACGTCACTTCCGGTTTTGAAATGGCGGCCGAAAATAATGTCTTCTTGAATTCATAATTATTAGTCCTACATATTTCCAAAATTTGGTTGCAATCGGTACAGCCGTTTTCGATATATGACGTAAATTCATGTTTTAACAATGGCGGCCGAAAATAATGTCGTCTTTAATTCATAATTATTAGTCCTACACATTTCCAAAATTTGGTTGCAATTGGTACAGCCGTTTTCTATATATGACGTCACTTCCGGTTTTGAAATGGCGGTCGAAAATAATGTCGTCTTGAATTCATAATAATAAGTCCTACATAATTGCATAATTTGGTTGCAATCGGTACAGACGTTTTCGATAAATGACGTCACTTCCGGTTTTAACAATGGCGGCCGAAAATAATGTCGTCTTTAATTCATAATTATTAGTCCTACACATTTCTAAAATTTGGTTGCAATTGGTTCAGCCGTTTTCGATATATGACGTCACTTCCAGTTTTAACAATGGCGGCCGAAAATAATGTCGTCTTAAATTCATAATCAATATTCTTATGTCCTACATATTTACACAATTTAGTTCCAATCGGTACAGCCGTTTTCGATATATGACGTCGCTTCCGGTTTTAACAATGGCGGCCGAAAATAATGTCGTCTTTAATTCATAATTATTAGACCTACACATTTCCCAAATTTGGTTGCAATCAGTACAGCCGTTTTTGATACAGACGTCACTTCCGGTTTAAAAAATGGCGGCCGAGAACACTGCAACCTTGAATTTATAATTATTCACAATGTACGTTTACTAATATCTATTTAAAAGTATAAAGTGGTGAATTTAATGTCATTTAACATATTTATGACGTAATTCATCAATCATCATATTTATGACGTCATTTCCGGTATAGGTAATAAGAATACAATCTAGTTTTATCTAGTTGATACTTCATGAACGACCATCTGAATTCATAATCCCTATATTTCCGTAAAATCGGTCATGCCGTTTGTAATATATGACGTCACTTCCGGTTTCATTTAGTGGTTCCTGCCGCCATTTCCGGTACCGTTAATTTGTTTATTCATTTTTCCCAATTGATTTTTCAAATAAATAGTAGAATGAATACGCAGGAGCTAGTTCAGTTGCAATCGGTACAGGCGTTTTAGATATATGACGTCACTTCCGGTTTCAGAAATGGCGGTCGAGAACACTGCAACCTTGAATTTATAAATTGTATTGTCTATATTACAATGTAAGTTAATTATGTACGTATTTTAAGTATAATTTGTTGAAATAAGTGAAATATTGCGTATTTATGACGTCACTTCCGGTTAAGTAAATAAGAAAATAATTTTTTGTTATTGATACTTCATAAAGATGACCATCTTAATCGAATGGCGCTAATTTCGTTCTAATCGGTCCAGACGTTTTTGAGATATGACGTCACTTCCGGTTTAAAAATGGCGGCACAAAAAATCACAAGAGGCAAGGTATCATCAGACGCCAAAAGTGCATATGTAGTAAAAATTTCAGGTTGATCGGTTCAGCCGTTTAGGCTGTGGCGGTGATAGCAACTTTTTCGGGAATCATATGAAGAAGAAGAAGAAGAAGAAGAAGCAGATGAAAGCGGTGTAATTTCACGATTTTCACTGCCCTCTAGGTCGTAAACGGCATGACCGGTTGTTGTCGCGTGATGTATATGTAGTCAGGTGGGCCATAGCTCAAAATTAAGACATTTCACAACAATGTGAGATTTTCCATTGTTGAGATCCAGTAGGCCGAAAATGCTATGTTGTTGCTTACAGTAAAAGTAGTTGGTCTGCTCCTCAGTTTATATAGGCATTTACGGTATGTTGAGTGACTGTGAGTGTACGGTACGACTTGGCTGAGTGGAGCGACCGCTCCACTAGATTTAGTGTTAAGAGTTGGCTGTACTAAAAGGTAAACATTGGTGGTGATAATATTTCCTAAATATCGCTATAACTTTTGAATCATTCATGTTATGAAATATGGGAAAAATAATTATTGTAGATAATTTTTTAGTCGACCTTAGCAATAAACACCAAATTTAAACGTTAATATTTGGGCCCAATCTCGGGGAAAATCTGAAAAAATAGAGAATTTTCAGGTTTTCCACAAGGTTGGGCACAAATATTTTATTCAGAGTCTACAATACTTGATGAAATCCATGTTTTATGAAGCACAAAAAGGCGGCCCCTACTTCTTTCTAAACGGCTTTACCGATTGTCTTCAAATTTTCACAGATTATAGATAGAGTAGATCTGTGTCTCCAGTGGCCCAAAAGTTTTATTTTTTGTTTAGTTATTTCGGGGCAGAGGTGCCTAAAGAGTTAAGACCCAAATATACCCAAAAAGTTTTTAATAATTTTTGTATTTTTTTAAAAAAAATTTTGAATCACTAGAGACACAGATTTACTCTTTATCTCTATGCTGTTAAATTTTGAAGACAATCGGTCAAGCCGTTAAGAAAAAAGAAGGGGCCTCCTTTTCATGGTTTTTAATATTTGACCGCGAAAATCGTGAAATTGTACGGTTTTCAGATGATTTCTCATCTTCCAATAAATTCCGCGGTCTCCGCCAAAGCCTAAAACTCTAGGCCGATTGATCTGAAATTTTCACCACGTATCCAGTTTGTCAGCCTGTAGATACCATGCCCACTATGAGTTTTTGTGCCGCCATTTTGAAACCGGAAGTGACGTCATATCTCAAAAACGGCTTAACCGATCGGAACGAAGTCAGCGAGGTCATTTTGCGCACATTATGATTTTGTTTACTTTGTTGAATACTAAGGAGGACATGGGGAGGGGTCGACCTAACGGGCCCGGTCCGGGAGAGTCTTACACTGGTGGGAAAGCCAGTTCAGAATGGGGACAGACTAGGGGGGTAGGCTTCCCGATTTCAGTGGAATCCCATCTCGAGGGGGGAGACTTGTCCGAGGGGCCGCGAATTTGGGGAAGGCATGGGACTAGGTCGACCCTGAACTGCACTTAGTTGGGACCAACTCGTAATGTGAGTTGGCCTTAAGCCCAACCACCGCGTCAAGGTGGCAGTCCATCGGTGAGGGACCCTCTAGTTGATCTCTAATGCAGTGGGGGTAGTCAACACAACTGTCATCTGTGTATTGCGGGTAGCATGCCAATGCGAGCTCAAGGGGACCTTTAGCTGGCTTCTATTGACGCTATATTGACTTCTATTCTATTTCTATGGAATCTTGAAGTTGAGCGTAAAATAAGAACATGCAAATTATTTCTAAAATTTAATTACACATGTTATAAAAGTGATTTTTTCCCACTATTCTGTTTTCAAGCTCAACTTCAAGATTCAATAACTTTCGTTCCATATATTGATTTTGATTGAAATTTTTACACAATCGATCTGAATCTATTTTCAATATAATTCGAAATTTTCAGCTTGATATAGTACGTAGTTTTGAAGAAACAGCGTCCCGGCCATTGGAAGTTTTCTGGACGCGCGCTATTTGAGCTCCGTATAATCAATTTTTGACAACCAAATTTGAACAGTTGTAACTTTTTTCCCACGATAGTAATGTTTTTGAAATTAGCACATATTAAATTTTGGTATGTTTTCTAATATGCGTACAAATTTCAGAATCCTATCTATAAAAGTTTTGATGTAGTGACCTCTCAATCAGGGTGATTTTTTTTGCGCCACCCGATATTATATCAGCATCAAGTAAACTAGCAACCAGGGACGGGGTTGGAATGTTGATCCCTAGGGAAGCGTCCTACCTTCTCCATGTTGACCAGGAGGGTCCGCTTGTCTTCCAGGACCCACGTGCTCTCCTCCAGCTTGACCTCGGCGTAGAGCTCGCCGTCGATCACCGCCGCGGCGCCCTTGAGGCCGACCAACAGGTGGCGCTTGGCGATCACCACGTTCAGGTCCTTGGAGCGCAGGTCGGTGCTGGTAGATAGCACCACGCGTAGCTGAAACAACCAAGACACAAGTTCAGGCCGTGCTCCTAGATAGCACCACTCGCAGCTGAAACAACCAAGACACAAGTTCAGGCCAAGCTGGTAGATAGCACCACGCGTAGCTGAAACAACCAAGACACAAGTTCAGGCCGTGCTCCTAGATAGCACCACTCGCAGCTGAAACAACCAAGACACAAGTTCAGGCCGTGCTGGTAGATAGCACCACGCGTAGCTGAAACAACCAAGACACAAGTTCAGGCCGTGCTCCTAGATAGCACCACGCGTAGCTGAAACAACCAAGACACAAGTTCAGGCCGTGCTCCTAGATAGCACCACGCGTAGCTGAAACAACCAAGACACAAGTTCAGGCCAAGCTGGTAGATAGCACCACGCGTAGCTGAAACAACCAAGACACAAGTTCAGGCCGTGCTCCTAGATAGCACCACGCGTAGCTGAAACAACCAAGACACAAGTTCAGGCCGTGCTCCTAGATAGCACCACGCGTAGCTGAAACAACCAAGACACAAGTTCAGGCCGTGCTCCTAGATAGCACCACTCGCAGCTGAAACAACCAAGACACAAGTTCAGGCCAAGCTGGTAGATAGCACCACGCGTAGCTGAAACAACCAAGACACAAGTTCAGGCCAAGCTGGTAGATAGCACCACGCGTAGCTGAAACAACCAAGACACAAGTTCAGGCCGTGCTCCTAGATAGCACCACGCGTAGCTGAAACAACCAAGACACAAGTTCAGGCCGTGCTCCTAGATAGCACCACTCGCAGCTGAAACAACCAAGACACAAGTTCAGGCCAAGCTGGTAGATAGCACCACGCGTAGCTGAAACAACCAAGACACAAGTTCAGGCCAAGCTGGTAGATAGCACCACGCGTAGCTGAAACAACCAAGACACAAGTTCAGGCCGTGCTCCTAGATAGCACCACGAGTAGCAAGGATTTGTGCAAAAGAGTTGTGGAGAATGCATAGATCTTTGGACATCGTTAACTTTATTAACATTTTGTCTTCAGTTTGAGCTATTTTCATTATATAAGACAATACTTTTTGAACTCTTTACGTACACTTCTTTATATATATTAGACAGAATAATATTTCTTCACTTCCTCAGGCTGACGTTTGTTTGAAAAATTAAATAGAAGAAAACAAATTATAAATTGACTAAACCAGGTATCGCATTGTTCAAAGATTCTAAATATTCATAAAAGATATCAAAAAGCAAGATAATACAGTTTCATTTAGAAAAAATGGAAAAAATTATAAATGACAAATAACCTGTGCCACTTTTCTTGCATTTGAGATCTTAAAGTGGGCAGCCATACTTTGTCGAAGTCATAGTTTGGTTGACATGATTATGTTTATTCTGTCAGGACGATTCTGTTATTCTAGTGCTATCTAGTACTATTCTAGTACTATCTACTATCAAATCAGATTCGATTCAATTGGCACTGGAAAACATTTATTTCGATACTTCATATGATATGACAATTAAAAATGTCAATAAGTTCATACAACTTATTGACATGTTTAATTGTCAGATATGTAGTATCGAAATAAATGTTTTCCAGTGCCAATTGAATCGAATCTGATTTGCTATATGTACCAGGGTGCTTAGATGCTATTTTCAAGTTTCAATGAAAAGCATATATACTACTTTTATGTTGATTGAGTGGCACATATTTCAATTCAATATGGATGCAGCATATGTTTCGATCAAATTTAACGAAGGCTATTTTCATTTTTCAACCTTTCAGGAGATGTTTATTTAAATTTTAACCAATTAATGGATTTCAAAAACATTAGGGTCTGCAAACAGAAAAAGTTGGATCTACATGAGTGCAACATTTCACATTGATTGGTGAAACGGTGCGACTTCTATTGCTCCAGATAGCAGCCAAAAATAAAGAAAACAGAGGTCCGTGTCAAAAGAGTGAAAAGGAGTCGCTCGCTCCATGATCGCACCCCTGACTTATCTACAAGAATACTTTTCTTCCGGTCTTAGGAAGAAATTCTTCAAGCATAAACTCCTGATACTTTTTCAATTTCTGTTACTCAATTATTGTATTCACTTAGTTGTCCTTTTGCTGCGATTTGATTTCTAGATTCTTTCTTGATCAGCCTTGATCACAACCATTGATCCGTGTTAAAGCCCCATAAAAAAACCTTATCGAATGGAAATAGTTTTATGATCTCCAATCCGTATCAGTGTTGTGATTATAGATACATTTATTTTCATCCAGATAAAGATAAAGATAACCTGAAAAAAATGTATCTAGATAATTAAGATAATAGATAAATTTCCAAGAAATCATCTAGATAGTAGATAAAGATAAAAATAATTATCTAGATAATTGAAATAGATAAAAGATATTTTTTTAAGAAATACTATACTTTTCCCTAATTATTTTCAAATACTAAATTCGGAATTCGAGTTTTTTTAAAAAATGGGGCCGTCAAAACAAGTCGACTAATGCGACAAATTGGAGATGATTTTCCTTTTGTCCGTCGCCATCAGCCTCGCTGCAGGACAATGCGACGTTAAATCCCATACAAAATTTAAAAAAATACAAAATTTCCTTTTTCATGTCTTATCTGACATAATTGAGGCATTTTGAATTATATATTTCTTATCTAGAAAATTGCCAAACGATAATAATATTTTTTATCTAAATAAAGATCAATAACCAATTATTTAATTACCTATCTAGATAAGATCATATTTTATTTTTTGTATCTATTTAGATACAAGAAATATCAAAAAATAATAACAATAATTTTTGTTTAAATCTATTTAGATACAAAAAAATAATTATCTTGATAAGTCAGAACACTGATCCGGATATAACAGTACGTGCTCTGGAGGTTCGTGTATCATCTGGAAACCCGGTAATCTGGTCCATTGTCAGCCTCCATGTTGC
The DNA here is from genome assembly GCA_934045905.1 of Leuctra nigra. Lineage (NCBI taxonomy): Eukaryota > Metazoa > Arthropoda > Insecta > Plecoptera > Leuctridae > Leuctra > Leuctra nigra. The sequence continues at coordinate 7,051,645 of OW203769.1, read as the reverse complement.
TCAAGAGATCAGGCGATCGCGTCTATTTCTACCGCAGTGTTCAATGCCTTGGCGTGTAATCGCTCGTGATGAAACCGATGGAATTTCACGGCTCGACACGGAACTCGGCTGATCCGCCCGCCACACATGTCGGTGATTACTGTCATTAGCAGGCGCATGAGTAGCAGACACCTCCACGGCAAATACTAGAAGCAATGCCATTCCATTAGGTACACACCGATAAGTCTTTCTTACTGGTTTCATCGTAGTGCGCGGTGCATAATAATAATAATAATAGATTGATATATTAAAAGAGTGTAGCAAACAGTACACTGTAAACTATAAGGGTAGACGAGGGTAGATTAGATTAGATTAGTTTGGTTTAACGGCGCGTCAACGACGAGGTTATATTGCGCACATTAATTTTATATTTAACTTTGTTGAACATAATTGGAGGACATGGGGAGGGGACGACCTAACGGGCCCGATCCGGGGGAGTCCAGCACTGGTGGGAAGGCCAGGCCGGAATGGGGACAGACCGGGGGGGGGGGGGGGGGAGACTTCGGGCCGGTGGGACCCGATTTCAGGGGGATCACCATCTCGAGGGGGGAGGCCGGCTCGAGGGGCCCGCGAATTTGGGGAGGGCATGGGACTAGGTCGACCCTGGACTGCTCTTAGGTTAGACCAACACTCGTATGTGAGCCGGTCCCTTAAGCCCCACCACCACGTCAAATAAGGGTAGTCGAGGGTAGGAAAGGGTAACCAAACGAATGCAATTCTTCACTAAAGCTGGGTTCCCATACTTCGCATCGAATTCGCTTCCGGTTCGCTTCGCTTTCGCAAAATGGCTACCTTTTAACAAAGGAAATCGTCCATGTTTACATTCGCATGTTCCCGTGTTTCGGTTTCGTTAAAGTTGAGCCAATTTTAACTTTGACGAAACCGAAACGAAACCGAAACAAGTGAACATGCGAATGTAAACATGGACGATTTCCTTTGTTAAAAGGTAGCCATTTTGCGAAAGCGAAGCGAACCGGAAGCGAATTCGATGCGTAGTATGGGAACCCAGCTTAAGTGACAAAGAGGGTAGTACTCGGTAGAAATGTATAGATATACTGCAAAAGGAAGATACTGCCATTAAAACAGAAATGGAGAATTAACTTCCCTTAGGGAAGAAGTTCAATATAATACAGGGGCTGGATTTAAGAAAAGTATTATCTGAATACGTAATCTTTTGATCTAATACCAAGAACACCATGTTAAATGAAAGATAATACCAAAGATAGTACATTGCTTTAATTATTTTTGGTATTAAGATAATACTTCTTTGTGAATCTGGCCCCAGGTGCTTTTATGTTCTGAAATATTATGCTTCCATAGGAAGGGTGGACAAATCAACCTTGACTTTCTACCCCTAAAGGATGCACCAGTGATCATCCCTCAGAGGTAGATATTTCGAACATTACTGTTTACATTGTAGCCCAAAAGTTAGAGATAGGGCAAAGTACACATTTTGGAAAAAACTGACAAAAAACATTTCACACATACTAATTATTATGTAATAAAATGTCCCATGTATCTTCCATACTACCAATATAATTGCAATTGTTTCAGTTTCTTCCATTCATTACAATATTTTTTGTCACTTTGTAGATTTTATATGACCCCTCCCCCCACTCCCAAGTCCCAACCCTCTTTGGACTACCAACGATGGGGCCAGATTAACAAAAAGTGTATTATCTTTTGATTTAGTACCAAAACACCATATTAAATGAAAGATCAAATAAAATCGAGTACTGCTGAATCTCCCTGGTGCATAAGAACATAACAATATCCCCGCATGAGAGCAACTGTCAAGAGGACAGATGTGGTGCAGACAAACATGAGGACACTGGTCAGTCTGGTCAGCCGTGTCAGAGGTCACACAGCGACCTTGCCATCTGACCACCACGCATACTGATCATCTTCATCTGATCGACCTCACATTCCATCCCAGCATCTTCAGATATTAATGCGAACAACAGCTATAATTCATGCGGGTTATTTTTAAACTCAGTGATCTACGCCCAAACATCCGATACATGAATAATTCGCGAGGTCTAAATCCAGCAATGATGTTCCACCAACTGTTACATAATATAATAATAATAACATAATAACTCTACCTTCATGTCATTTGTTCCCTGGCGGATTTATTTTATTTCTAATTTTTGTTATACAATTATTGTTTTCACTAAGTAACTAATAATAAACAAGTTATCAATCAAATAAATGAATTGCGAAACTAACAATTGTCATGTAATAATTAGGCACTGCGATAGCAACAAGAAATAAGATGAAAAAAGCCTAAGTAAATAGAACAACGAGCTTAGAGAATTCTATAACTATTCTTTCGCACTCTTCTGCAAATGTGTGCTGATGGCGACGGATGAATTATGATGATAGATATGGTAAGTATGGACGGTGGCAAGGAGAAGGTCGTGGCGTATCAGCAAAGAGACCCTCACTTAGGGACTTAGGGAAATCTCGAAACTCGTGTGGGGAATCAAAATCAGGACCTCAGGAGTCCTAGAGCGTTAGTAGCTTTTGGAAACTCTGCCGGTGATTTCAATGCACGGACTAGAAGGTACGAATCTGCGAGCATATTATAGTTTCTTAAATCCTCGGCGTTTTCTCAATAGGTCTACATTATTCGCGTCCTGCAATAGGTTTCAAGCCACGACCACCTCCTTCCCACCGTCCATCCTTACCTATTCTTCATAAACATCTCCCAATCATAATTTTTTTTGTCTGGGGCTTAACGTCGCACTGTTCTGCAGCGAGGCTAATGGCGACGGATGAATGATTATAATGATGATTGGGAGATGATGGTGATGAATATGTAAGGATGGAAGGTGGGAAGGAGGCGGTCGTGGCCTTTTAGTAGGGTACCTTCCCAGCATTTGCCTATCGACTGAGGGAAAACCACGAAAAAAAACCCAGTCAGGATCCTGGCCGCGGGAATCGAACCCGGGCCTCCGGAATACAAGCTCAGAGCGTTATAACCACTCACCCAACCTGTTCCGTCCCAATCATCATCATTTAATCATTCATCCGCCATTATTCTAGCTGCAGAATAATGCGAACATAAAAACTACTAAACTAATATAAAACTTTGAGATGAACGTTAAAATATTATAGAGCGAGTTCGAGTTGAATCAAAAACCGCGGATTATCAAGGAAATAAAATACAAGTTAAAGTTAATTAATGTGAATTAAAGTGGAGCTTGTTGACGGTGGTGATAATAAAATTTAAACTTTTCGAGTCTAGTTTCTCAGATAAATTGAGTTGCCTCCCCTATGTTATCTTGACAGCCAAATGAAGATGTATTTTTTGTACTGTTAGATTTGAACACAAATATTTTTTTTCTGGTAGACATATGGGCGTGCTCTATCGGGAAATAATTGAAAACAATACCAATGTGTGCTATTTAAAATGTTATTAACCAAATTCGAAATGATCCTAAATTCCTATACCTCTCATGCTAAAGTTTTGTTCATTTTCTGATGACATAGGTACAATTAAAACTCATTGGTGGACGGGAGTTGCAAACTACATGGCATTAAATGAGTCTAATGAAATGGTATTGGTATTATACTTTTTTTCAAGATCGAGTGATCGATACACTTGAATGATAAATTGAGAAAAGGTTAACAAGTCCTAATTGTTCTGTACAATCCACATGACAATAAAATTAGTCAGGAGTCTATAATACTTGATGAAATCCATGTTTTATGAAGCACAAAAATGCGGCCCTACTTTTTTCTAATGGCTTGACCGATTGTCTTCAAATTTTCACAGGTAATAGATAAAGAGTAGATCTGTGTCTCTAGTGGCCCCAAAGTTTTATTTTTATTCAGTTATTTCAGGGCAGAGGTGCCAAAAAACTCATATATTGCCCATAGCACCTCCTCAAAATGAGAAATAACATTTTGTATTATTTTTTGAATCACTGGAGACACAGATTTACTATTTATCTCTATGCTGTTAAAATTTGAAGACAATCGGTCAAGCCGTTAAGGTGCTGCAAGCGCGAGCGATTATGCTGCCTTTTGTAGACACATTTTGCGATACGATTGGAGACGAAATGGGTAGACCAAATTATTTGAAATTTTAATCGTGATAGATAAAAGACAAACTTAGGGTTATCCCTTGGTACATTTTTAATTTTTTGTTTCGTTAATTAGTAATAATTAATGAATTTATGGTAAAAAGTAAGCTTTTTTCTTGTCTCCATGGGTGCCGGATAAAATCAAATTTAAAAATTGTGCCATGAGACAACCCTAAGTTTGTCTTTCATCTAATCATGATTAAAATGTGAGATTAATAGGTTTACGGGTTTGGTCTCCAATCGTATCGCAAATTTCAGAGTTTTGCGCGGTTTTGTTGAATAACGGCGCCTAATTAACGATGCAATCAGCAAAAATGAAAAAGTGCTACTAATATACAATCAAACTGATCATGTGAACATCCTGTAAAAGTTACACTCACTTATGCAACAATTTTTCTTTCTCAATTTTCTAAAACGGCCGAGCGCTAGTATCACATCTAGGCTCTCTAGTATCACCAGGGCCGCCTTTTTATGGATTTTTGTGGTTTTCAATATTTGAATTATAATAATTTACTTCACAGCACTATATGCAACATGCAACACAAGATTAAATGTCACAAATGTCACTACAACCCAGAGCTAATGCATTTTCATGCTTTTCTAGGATTTATTCACATCCGAATTGAAAATGTCTGCGAGTATTATCGTCTCTTAAGGTGATACTAGCGCTCGGCCGTTTTAGAAAATTGAGAGAGAAATTTTTTTCATAAGTGAGTGTAACTTTTACAGGATGTTCACATGATCAGTCTGATTGTATATTAGTAGCCCTTTTCAATTTTTGCTTATTGCATCGTTAATTAGGCGCCGGTTATTCAACAAAACCGCGCAAAACGATGAAATTTGTGATACGATTGGAGACCAAACCCGTAAACCAATTGATCTCAAATTTTAATCATGATTAGATGAAAGACAAACTTAGGGTTATCCCTTGGCACATTTTTGAAATGTAATTTTATACGGCGCCCAGGGAGACAAGAAAATAGCAAATTTTTCACCAAAAATCCACTAATTATTACTAATTAACGAAATTAAAATTAAAAATGTACCAAGGGATAACCCTAAGTTTGTCTTTTATCTTATCACGATTAAAATTTCAAATAATTTGGTCTACCCATTTTGTCTCCAATCGTATCGCAAAAAGTGTCTACAAAAAGCAGCAAAATCGCTTGCGCTTGCAGCACCTTAATCTTGGCGCGCCGGCGAGTCGGTACGAGTCGTGATGCAGAGCAATGGAGCAACAGCATCCGAGCATCACCAAGGTCCGAGATGTCTTGAACTTATCGGCGCATCACACTCCAGTGGACATCGGAGACAAGGTCCAGAGGTCGGCGGGGCGCGCCTGACCCACTCGTCAGTAATGCCACATCGCATCGCACTGGCATTTACTCCAGGGGGGTTATTCTAAATTCTCTTGTCGTCTCGTATCAATTGATACGGCGTCACTGCCATGTTAAATAGATAGCACTCCAGTGTGCAGTGAGCCCGTATCACGTGAAACGAGACGACACGGGAATTTAGAATCGCCCTCCAGGGGACGAGTCGAGAACTTGGATCTCGTTGTAGCGAATTCATTTCGGCGTCGGCAGTGAAACGAATTCGTGCCGAAGCAAAAACAATATTTTTATAAAAGTCCCCATGATGATAATTCGAAATGTCCTGAGGGTTAATTAAAATAACTAGGAAGACGCTAATGCGTTGATGAGCGAGCACCGATACGCGCAGCATCTCCAACCGAACACAATAAAGATAACTACAAGAAATAAGTGACCTGCATATATCGTCAGTTTGACACACAAAAAAACAGATACCAAAAAAACAGAGGAAAAAACAAATAAAAACGAATTAGTAGACTTACACTCAAGTTATTAAAGTTTATTAATTAATGAAATATTTCGGCGACTCTTCCAGCCGCCTTCTTCAGTCACATTGATTAATTTTAATAACTTGAGTGTAAAGTCTTCTAATTCGTTTTTATTTAAAATAACCTGAAGCAAGATGAACTTGAACATTGAGGTAAAAACAGTTGATTACTTTTGTACTTTTTATACACATACACACACATACGACAACCTCTTTCCCACAAACCGATGAGGCATACGGCGGGCGAAATATCGTCCTATGGTCGGTGACAGGCAAAGATGGACCCATTGCCAGAGGCCGGTCCACCGGGCGGCTAGCACGGGTTCATCTTTGCCTGTCACCGACCGTAGCTTTGACATGTCAACTGTTACTAACTAGGAAAACGCTCTGTGTAACGCGTTGATGAGCGAGCACCGAAACGCGCAACATCTCCACCGGAATATTGTAATGCACAGAAAACATAATCTACATCCATAGTGAATTGAAATACAATCCACTCGATCAAAATAAAACTACCTGACTTCATTGAAACTGAGAATAGCCATCTACACTCTCCATAAAACAAATCAGACTGTTCAATCAATGGTTCAATGAGTACTGGAAATTAAAAGCCGATAAAATCTCTTCCGACATTCTATTTAAATGAAAATAAGTAAATATACTTTCTCCACCGATTGGGCTGGAAACTTGTAAAATAAGAGAAAAGGTAGTCTTATAATGTCCATGCAAAATTTGATTGATTTTCGACCAATCGGGAGATATTTTCATTTTTGAACCAATCGGAGGGCAGCTCTCAAAAAAATTATAATTAGTATGTGTGCAAAATTTCATCTCGACAGGAAAAAATATTGTAACCGTGGCGTCGGGCCAACAAACACAAACAAACAGATAAAGCGTCCAAAAGTGCAGAAGAATGGTGCCGCTCGCTACGCTAGCTCACAAAAGTCTTCCTCTAGTGAGTAAATTAAGGGGGTTTCACGGTTACGGCATAGGAATGAGAATTTGCTTTAATTCACACCAAAGATTAATGAAACCATATTACATACAACTAGCAAAAAATATTTGCCCCTTACGGTATGATATAATTAGATATTCTTGATTGAAGATCATCTTTTCCCCCATAAGATAACACAGGGAGACATGAAATCGTCCAGTAAAATTGGTCTTAAATTGCTCCTAAAACCGCAAGAGGAATGACAAATTATTGAAAATAGTCTCAAATTTAAAGATAATAATTTTTAGAATAAGACTGCTGTTTGAAAATATGGGGTCACAGGCCAAATAAGAAAGAAAATGTGTACAATGTGTGAAATTTACCATAAATCTGGCAACATTGCACTACAAAATATGAATTATTTTGGGATAGTTTAATTGGAACTTCAATTAAAAACATATAATTGGATCACACGGTAAGATATAATTGTTTTATGCTGTTGTTTGAGGTATTATTTCATCAGAGATTTGTATGAATTACGGCGATTTCTAAGCACCATGGCTGGAGCAGTGCACTTTAATGCAGATAATATTGTAGTTAGCTGTGGCGAGGGTTGGTTCACTGCTACTGTACAGTACATGTGATGTGAGATGAGAGATCATGATGAATGTCAGCCAGATGAAAGCAAGTCAAGCTCCACTGGATCAGCTAATTCACATGAAGCAACGCGGCCTTATCGCTGCAGCCAGCAGATGAGCTCAAGCATCATGGCAGTATTTCATACGAGGTCTACCGCTGATATATACCGGGTAGCGTATTTACGTAGGCTAACGTATAGACTTCGTAGTCGCATTTTGCAACTCCGTAGCCTAACTGATTTCGAGACCTATCCAAGTCTCGAATTCGTATAGACTTCCGAGTGAGATTTCCAACTCCGCAGCCTGATTTCGAGACTTGCACACGTCCTCAATTAGCACGCTTGATATGAAATATGGGATACTTCAAATTTAAATGTCGAATTCACGCGTATTACTAATAATTTTCTTTCTATCAACCAATAGCAACACATACTTCATTATTATGCTTTTATATCTATGTAAGCAAATTAGCAATATTAGTATTATTAAAATACCTAGAGAAAAATAAGTATCGTTTTACACTAGTGACCAAGAGAGGGATGTAATACCATTTCCCAATCCATTAATAATCTCTTAATAATTACATAATTACATCTATCCATTTTAAATACAAATATAATATAGACACGAATGATTTTTTAGAAGATATAAAATTATTTTCAAATAATTTTGCAAAAGGGAAATTCTCAGTAGTATAAGAAGATAGGTTAAAATAATTTGAATTTCAATGTGTTTATTTTTTATGTTTGGAAAATACAAGGCATGTATATAATTAATAGCAGTCCACGTAATATTCTCATTTCTTAAACATTTTCTAAGGAATGAATGGAATCATTGCGCTACAAGTACAATTCCCTTAAGGTGATACTAGTGCTCGGCCGTTTTAGAAAATTGAGAGAGAAAAATTGTTTCAAAAGTGAGTGTAACTTTTACAGGATGTCCACATGATCAGTCTGATTGTATATTAGTATCACTTTTTCATTTCTGCTTATTGCATCGTTAATTAGCCGCCGGTTATTCAACAAAACCGCGCAAAACGATGAAATTTGCGATACGATTGGAGATCAAACCCGTAAACCAATTGATCTCAAATTTTAATCATGATTAGATTAAAGACAAACTTAGGGTTATCCCTTGGCACATTTTTGAAATTTAATTTTATACGGCGCCCAGGTAGACGAGAAAATAGCTAATTTTTCACAAAAAATCCACTAATTATTACTAATTAACGAAGAAAAAAATAAAAAATGTACCAAGGGATAACCCTAAGTTTGTCTTTTATCTAATCATGATTAAAATTTCAAATAATTTGGTCTACCCGTTTCGTCTCCAATCGTATCGCAAAAAGTGTTTACTAATAGCAGCAAAATCGCTCGCGCTGGCAGCACCTTAGGAAGTGCTACCAATATACAATCAGACTGATCATGTGAATATCCTATCAAAGTTACACCCACTTATAAAACAATTTTTATCTCTCAGAGATATGAATCAGGTGAGGTTTTATTATGAGACATGGGACTTGCTCTTACTATCTATAGTTACTGGGTTCGCGCTCCAGTGACGTCAGTGTGTTTGAAAATATTGGCGCGCTCTCAATGAAATGAATCGCATACAATCGAAGAAATTTTTGTAAAATACGCTGTTTTCACTGAACTTCATAGAAATGAATATTTCATCCATACATCATTTTGAGCTTATTTTGTACTCCTTTAAGAGTCCTGGGGACCGCTATGGAAACCAGGGACCCGAACCTTTATTAATAAAGGTTCCGGTTCCGGTTCCACAATTTTACTTTATAAAGGTTCGGGTTCCGGTTCCGGTTCTTAAACAAATAATCTTAAAGGTTCGGTTCCGGTTCCTGCATAAAGGTTCCGGGTTCCGGTTCCGGTTCTCAAATTTTAAATCATACTAGATTATAACACTTCAGTATTATGTCAAATTTAATGGAATTTTTGAATTTGGATTTTGTCCTATGAATGAAGCACTGGTATAGTGTCTGCAAATGCGTACAGAAGTCACAGGATGGTGCGCAGACTAAATCTCAGAGTCAGAAGAGACAATGGCGGCAATTTTCTCCATAAGACGGCGTAAACATTAATTTTGCCAGAGCTATCATATTCATAATTGTCAGCAAAGCAGTTCTCATCGCAAAAAAATTTAAAACTCGAGCACCATTTAAAAATGAAGGATTTTCAAGAATTAAAAGTCTACAAAAAATACTAATAAAAATGTTATCAAAAAATATTTTTTTACAACTTTGAGAAAAAATATTCTTTGAAAATATCATAATATTAAAATCAAAAAGTTAAAAAATTAAATCGTACATGTTATGTTTCTTTTATTAAAAGAAGGAACCTTAAAGAACCTTTAAGAACCTAATTGATTATAAAGGTTCGGGTTCCGGCTCCGGTTCTTAGGGAAAAAAGTATAACGGTTCCGGTTCCGGTTCGGGTCCCTGATGGAAACTGACGGTTGCGTCAAATTTTCCCAAAATAACTCAGTCTCAACAAGGCTCATAACTTACTCCACTGTTATGCAACTTTGCGAGATAGTTTTGATACCCATTTTCTCGTAATATGTAAGACATATTTAAAGAAAAAAAAGTTTTATTTTTCATATATTTCGTGAAAAAATACGAAAAATAAACTTTTTTGGTTTCAAGTATTTCTTAAAATTTCTTAATAGTATTACGAGAAAATGGGTATCAAAACTACCTCCCAAAGTTGCATAAAAGTGGAGTAAATAATGAGCCTTGGGGAGACTGAGGTATTTTAGGAAAATTCGACACAATCTGTCAGTTTCCATAGCGGTCCCCAGGACTCTTAAGGAGGGATGCCCAAGTAGATTTTCCGAAAATATATTTTGTTGAAATGTACGACTTTTATTAATTTTTTCAACAATTCAACTATATTTGTATGTAAAAGTTTCATCAAATGTCTTGTAACTTGCAACTCTCGAATTATATTGAGTTTTCAATATGATGTCTTCGGAAGATTAAGAAATTTTAACATAGGAGGTATAGGAAAATTATTTAGAATTTGGCGCATAACTTTTAAAAACGTACGGCTAGGTGTATATATAAAAATCTTAATAAATACCTCTATGTCTAATACACATAATATTAGTTTTTGGAAAAAATCTATCGGTGTAAAATAGTTTAAATCTAATATTTACTAGGAAAATTACCATGTTTTTTCGACTTACCATGTTAAAGATGATAGGGCTAACTCAAATTTATAAAGTGATATATCTTGGAAATTAGTTCGGCTACCCTACTTTTTCTTGCGTATATATGGTGCACAAGGAAATTATCTATTAAATAAGCATATTAATTCAGATATCTATCGGAGACCTCTACTTGGGCAACCCCCCTTAAGCGACTTGACATATAATGTGTGCTGAAAAGTCATGTCGATCTCTGCATGAGAATGTCGACTTCCCAACCATCCCGCCAGTGATCGCCAGGTGATTACACCGGCCCAGGCACGACCATGTCCGATACGTGACTCTATAAACACAGTGCGGTCAACAGCCTTGGCCCACATTGACCACTGGCCGAGCGGAATGCAACCCACGCCCGCGCTGACGCAAGCTAATCGTCGCAGAACTCAGGGCCAAGTGCATCGCAAATATCACGGAGAAATGTCGAGCTCTTGTGCTGGAGCTGCACTCGACCAGTTGCATTTGAAACATTGAATTCAAATAGCATCATTGTACCATGCTATTTACGAAAAATATGATAAATTATTTCGACGACCTTTGCAAAACAGCCTCTTAATATTCGAGAAAATAAGGAACACGACTGACCTCTGGTGGATTCTTTGGTACTATCCATAATGGAGGATATAAAGGGTGTATTTATGTAAATAAATGATATTAAATTTGCTTTTGTCGTTTGTTATGGCTGAAAAAGTAAACTTGTAACTAAATCTAAATTTCATTTGTTTCTCCTTTTTCACTGTCCTATGGAAACACGAACATCAAAATAAAAAAGTGCATCTAAAAAGTTTCCTGCCAGAAGTGGCTCCATCACGTATCGCTTATTTGTTCGAATAATACTAGCTGATCTGCCCGGCGTTGCTCGTGCCGGAAGAGGGGGGGGGGGGGGGGGGGGGTTACGTCACCTGATGTCAAAAAGTGAAATTATCTCTCGTACATTCTGCCTTTAAGCTTAATTTCTTCAATTAGGGGTGGTTTGAGGGAGGGGGTGAGTAGCCTGAAATGTGGGCAGGTTGACGTAGTAAACGTGTGTATTTTATTGAGGTTGGTCAATGGTGTAGGAGCAAAAGGCCGAGAGTGTCAATTTAATTTTTTCAATAGGGGGTGGTTTTTTCATTTAGGGTGATTTGGGGGAGGGGGTAAGTACCCTGCGATGTGCGCAGGCTCCAGTCAGAATCTCCATACCCAATTTGGTTGAGATCGGTCAAAGGGTTCACGAGTATATGAAGAACATACATTCATACATACATACATACATACATACATACAGACATTCTACTTTATATAATATCTGTACCCAGATTCGTGGGAAATCTGAGATTTCTCTATTTTTCAGATTATGCATGTCTTCATAAGTTGCGGTGTTTGAAGCTAAGCTCGTCTAAAATATTAGTTATGTTAATTATTTTTCAAATACCTATTTCATAATTTGAATGGTTCAAAAGTTTAGCGATATTTAGGAAATATTATCTCCAATGTATCTTTGAGTACAACCGACTCTTAATTATCGTCATATCAACTATTAAAAATGATTAAACATGTGTAATAATTATAAAAATAATAAATATAAGAACACTTTTATCAATACAACATTTTCGAAAACTGAACGTAAAGGTAAGATATCCGCATTTTTATACATTGATTCGAGTTTGAGAGAAAAATATTATAACTGATTAATCACATTTCTAATCAAATTTTTAATCATTTGAATGGTTCGATCTAAGAATTCATAATTGTGCATCCAAAACTCAAAGAAAGGTAAAATAACTTCATTATTTCAGCTTTTCAGCACACAAATTGTATCAATCATAGTCACAATTCCAATCGTTCGAAAGGTTTCGTCGATATTTAGGATAAATTAAAATTATATGGCTTTGTATGAAGCAAATCAATCTCAGAGTTCTTCCAAACCTTGACATTCCATCACTTCTTTATGCAGGAAGATTAAAACGTAATTATTTTTCAAGAACTGCACACAATACAATTAGTTTCAATTGCCTGTTACTTTTCTATTCTCTGGCGCAAATGTAGTGGCTGTTAAATCAGCCGGTAGATCTGAAGATGGCATCAGCAATCCACATTCTTCTGCCGACCTTCCCGCCGACATTGTTCAGTGTTTACACTTTTCCTTTCAGCTAAACACGGCCATCCATTAGCGATGACACTCTTGCTCGAACCTGCCATGGCGCTTCGATAGTTCCATTACATCTAGGGTTGCCATCCGTCCGGTTTTACCCGGACATGTCCTCTTTTTTGGGTGTCTTTTTTTGTCCGGGCGGCTTTTTAGGAATTTGACGAAATGTCCGGGTTTTTGAATTTGTTGTTAAATATTTGTACAAAATGCCATTCATGAAGTAGTAATGAATTAAAATGAATTATTTTCTCCGAATTTTATAGTCCAAAACGCATAGAAATGGCTCAAATTAATTTTTGAAATTCAAAATTTTCCCGGGCCTGTGCGGCCCTGGACCCACATATTGCTGAGGGGCCCAAAATTATGGAAATTAAGTGATAATTCACTTCTAGATGCTGCTAGAAAAATGTCCATAAATGTGGAAATATCAGTTTTACGTAATATCAAAATCTCTGAAAATTATTATTCCAAAACGCATAGAAATAGCTCAAATTAATTTTTTAAATCCAAAATGTTCCCGGGCCTGTGCGGCCCGGACCCGCATGCTGCTGGGAGGCCCTCCCCCCAGACCCCCCATTGGTGTCGTCAGCAAAGTGTTTTCCCCAGAATATCGTTTTTGCAGAGCACATATACAATTTCCTTCTCGAGATCTGATGTCCTCTTTTTCGAGTCATGGCGTATGGCAACCCGAATTACATCAGATGCAGGAGGGTTATTCTAAATTCGAAGTGTCTGCGTACCATCTTTTGACGGGACACATACTTTTATAACAAGGTGCCAATAGAACCCAGTTCTATTGGCACCTACTGCTGGAAGTATGTGTGGCGTGCACCACACCAACTTTTGACAATCTTTACAACAAAAGCACAATTTTCAAGTGGTTTTTAAATTCAAAGAGTATATTTTTAACAATACTTAGGTATACATAACATAAATTTTATAAATACAAATAAAATTAAATATTGACTTTAAAACCATGTTACTTTTTTAAATACATTGATAACGTGCAAAAAAACGCGATAAGCTTGGAAAAGTAATAAATATGGAAAATATATAAATATGGTAAATATGGAAAAGTTTTTCCATATTTACAAGCTTATCCCAGGCTTTTTTTGTGTTTTCCAGGAGAACACATTAAATTAGATGTTAAGAGGCAAACGGAAGCGAACGGGAATCGCACGGTTCGTCAGAGCGTTTTTTTGAAATTGTGTCTTCCCACTTAATAATTTTAAAAAATCAGATAGTAACGACCCATTACAGCCTAATAGACTAAATAATGCCGCACATTGGAGTTCATTATGACCTCTGGTGCGACCTCAAAGTGTTAAATACGATATTTTTAAGAAAATAATCGAAAATAATCGCATTTAACACTTTGAGGTCAGACCAGAGGTCATAATGAACTCCAGTGTGCGGCATTATTTAGTCTATTAGGCTGTTATGGGTCGTTACTATCTGATTTTTTAAAAATATTTAAGTGGGAAGACACAATTTCAAAAAAACGCTCTGACGAACCGTGCGATTCCCGCTCGCTTCCGTTTGCCTCTTAATTGCATCGCAATAATTTGTTCAGATGTGAGCTAGCACATATCTGGTGTGCATGGTAGTGACGCCGTATCAATTGATACGAGACGACAAGGACATTTAGAATAACCGCCCAAGTAATTTACTTATATTTATTTGAAAATAAGCATTAGGTGTCAATAATTCTTTGAGATTTGGCGCTGGCGTAGATACTTTTTGAATTATGATTATGAGGATTCATAAAGATAAAGATTCATTACGATCTTTGAAGATTTTACTAAATGACAACTAAATTATGGACGGAGCCAACTTGGATTTTGATATCGACTATCGGTATCATTTATATATCGATATATATCGATATATGGAAATATTATATTTCAATGTAGGTATGGAAATATTGATATATCGAAAGAATGCCTTAAATTGCTCCTAAAACTGCTCGAAATATCAAAAGAAAATGTAAATAGAAATAACAGAGCAGTTCCAAAATATAGGGTCACCGGCCAGATCAGAAAGAAAATGTGAATAAACTGAGAAATTGTCCATAAATCTGGTAAACGCTGCACTGCAAATATGAACTAATGTCTGTGGGCATCAGGATCCTCGCTGCCTGGAGACACGTGTGTGAGATGCTCGTGATATCCGGAAGTGATTCGTAGCAAGACACTTGCCCTTGACGCGTCGCTCAGTCTGCCACTTCACATGGATTCATACGTCAGCTTCCCACTGCTTGAGTCAAACCAGAGACCAGCCGTCAGATACCACGTCTTACATGGCCGGACCCCCCCCCCCCCCCCCCACACTCCCAGGACCGTATTATCCATAAGGCAGCATAGGCAGTCTGCCTAGGGCCTACGAAGCTTTTGGGGCCTACAAAAGTGCCAGAAAATTGATTTCAAAGTGTCAAATAACCAAAAAATGCCCTGCGGGGCAGGTTCGCCCTAAAGTGCCAAATTAAAAAAATATTCAATATTTCAACAAAATACACCTCATAACATCTCAAAATTGATTTCAAATTTTCTAAAACCCAAAAATGCCCTGCGGGGCCCCCCACGTTCCCCTTAACCCGTCAAATATTGTTTTCCTTGCCTTGCCCCGACTTGGCAGAAATCCTGCGGACGCCCATGCCCATTGTTTTCTTCAGCATAACACTAAAGATCATTGATCGTCTCCTCGCTTATTATTTTACAAATTAACCACTGGAAAAATTAAAATATTTCGGACAGGTGGGGGGGGGGGGGGGGGGGGGCCTACGAAAAAAATACTGCCTAGGGCCTACGATGGTCTTAATACGGCCCTGCCCCCCCCTTCCCCCCTCCCCCTCCTGGATGTCAGGAACACATAAACATCTTCTGGGGTTATATGTAGTTTCATTTTGTAACCAAAAAACTTAAGAAACTTGATTACAACTATAAGTGTCAAGAAACCAAAATATGCCCTACGGGGACATGTCTCACACCACCCCAAAGTGCAATATTTAAAAAAATATTTAATTTTTCAACAAAATACACCTCATAACTTCTCAAAATTGATTTCAAGAAAATTGATGATAAGTGTAAAAAAAAAAAAAAGCCCTGCGGGGCAGATTTAAACATGTCTCCCACCACCCCAAAGTGCAATATCTAAAAAATATTGAATATTTCAACAAAATACATCTCATAACTTCCCAAAATTAATTCACAAAGTGTCCAAAAACCAAAAAACGCCCTGCGGGGTCGGTTCGGGATACACGATATAGTAGTTTCAAAGAAATCTATGGAGGGAAAGCAGCTTTTAATACACTTTATAATAAAATTCAGCATGTCGAATTTTTCTGTGTGTCGCAATGTTAAATTGAACGATAAACTGCATAACTTTGAAGCTATATATCTCGAAAATTAGTTCAGTGTTCCTACTTTTTCTTTGCATATGGTGCAGAATAAAATTTTCTATGTGTATGCAGAATTTGAACGATTTCTTAGGAAAGGGGAAATATGCTGGTCCCTCTTTAATATTAAATCAATTTGCATATGTTTTTATTAGGTACTTCACTTTATTTTAAGTCTCTCCAAGGACGGACACTGATAGGTTATCCTGGGTATGATGGAATCATCACTGCACCGGACTGTGGAATTCCATGATTACATCTTCATTTTATTGGCGTTCAAGATAGACATTCAGGGTCATGTTTTATAACCACTCTAACGTGTTTCAGCATATTTATCACCTGTTTTAATTGCGGTTTTATTTCAATGTTTACTTTATAAGACAGCCGTAAACCGTCGACAGGAGTCGCCTGCACTAAAAGATAAACATTGGAGATGGTATTTCTTAACAGATATGGTTTATATCGTTTAATGGCGCGGCGACAACTAGGTCATAACTTTGTTGAACATAAAAAGAGGTCATGGAGAGGGATCGACAAACAGGCTCGGTCCGGGGGAGTCCAGAATATCGTTAAGTAGCTTTTTACGAAGAATTTGAAAAATCCATCCTCAATCCTTACCATTTTTTCATCATCATCATCATCTCACAATCAATCTCCCGACGGCTGCCACCTTAGCGCGGTGGTGCAGGTTGGCGTTTCAAGCGGGTGTAAGTTCACATGATCAGTCTGACATATATTAGAAGCATTTTTTAATTTTGCTTTGGGCCCTGTTAATTAGGCACCGGTTATTCAACGAAACCGCGCAAAACTATGAAATTTCCGATATGATTGGAGACCAAACCCCTTTAACCAATTAATCTCAAATTTTAATCACGATTATAAAAAAAAAGCTTAGAACTAATCGACTAATTATTATACTAATGAAAAGAGCAAAAAATGAAGTGATAACCCTAAGTTTGTCTTTTATCTAAACATGGTTAAAATTTCAAAACATTTGGTCAACCCATTTTGTCTCCAATCGTATCCAAAAAATTAGCTGCAACACGCGGCAAAACCGCTCGCGCTTGCAGCACACACGACTAGATCAGAAGAATCTTCAAAAATTCTTTCTTCCCCTTATTTAGTTCGGATGGTTAATCAAATAAATCTATTACCTAAGACTTTTTACAAACTATTCTTCATTTTAATCAATATTTCGTCCACCCTTCTGTGGAGTTTTCAACGAATCGTGGCATTTTTTAGTTTGTCTCATCATTTGTATTATTTTCTTCTGTTTCCTTTCATATTTTGATGTTTACTTGTTAAGTTTCCTGAAGAAGTCCACAGACGGGTGGACGAAATATTGATTAAAATAAATAATAATTTGTGAAAAGTCTTAATAGAATTATTTGACAGAAGCATGTTGCTGTACAGTGTCAGGTTTCCCTGCAATCTGGTGAAAAGTAATACGGTCTCAGCCGGAAATCGATCGACACATACAAAAAAAAAATATTCTTGAAATTACAAGTTCAAAAAACGTTTTCCTACATTTCAACTATATTTAAGTACAACATACTCATTTAATGTTCTGTAGTTTGCAACTCCAGTCCAACAATGAGTTTTCAATTTTATGTTATCAGAGGATGAACAAAACTTTAACATGGGAGGTATAGGAAAATCATTTCGAATTTGGTATATAACTTTTAAAATAGCACACGTTGGTATTGTTTTCAATTTTTTTCCTGATAGTATGTCCATATGTCTACCATAAAAAAAGTTTTTTGCTCAAATCTATCGAGACAAAAAAAATAGATCTTCATTTGAGCCTAAAAATGACACGATTTTCTTTTTCCGCCATAAGATAACATGGGGGAGACAAATCAATTTATCTCAGAAACTGGACACGAGAAGTGTTTCATTTTTTCATGGATTGTGTATTGCATGATTATCAATAAGTCACCAAAATTGCAAGTAAATCGTAGACATTGAGGTTATGGTGGTTCTACCTTAAGAACGAGGCGGCGTGCTTTGTCAGCCTACATCGACACGACATACTTGCGCATCCCTAACAACGAATCAAAAAACGTTTGCATTGGACTGAGAGTGAAGGCAAAGTGTTTCTAGTTAAATGGAAGTTCTGAGACGGACCAAGAACATCAGGATGACGACGGAGGATATTTCCAGCCGCCATGACGCGATGGAGATGTGGATCACGACTGCGCAGTCACGTCGATGACAGGAGGAATGCGTTCTCACGGCTCAGGTTCGAGCTCGGCGAGGGGTTCCGTCACTCACTAACATCAATTCCAACGCCCTTGGCGTTATAGCATACGAGGAAGACGCTATGTGTAACGCGTTGATGAGCGAGCAACATGATTAATTAGATTTGATATGCGTTTGCAAGTTCTGATCCACATACCAGAGCAGAAACAAAATCCGTCGAAGAAGCTGATGATAAAATGTCGTACATTTAATTGAAGAAATTTTACAAATATTTCCAAACACGTATAAAATGTACGTGAAATGACAATAACTTTTAATACTAAAACGACTGATTAATATGAAATTTAAAAAAAATGCTGATTGCGTTGACCATGCAAAATTTGAAGTTGATCAGTCAAACGGCTCCAGTTTAAATTTTCAAAAAATCACAGGGTCTTGTTAAAAAAATATTATACACCTGACCGCTCTTATGACATTAGTGTGTCTACACAATATCAGATCGATCGGTTGAACGGTTTGGACATTGCCCACAAAAACACGAACAAACAAGCAAATACCCAAAAAAACAAAAAAATAACAGATTAAGGTGGTGCAAGTGCTCGGCCGATTTTGACAATTTCATATGATCAGTTGATTGTATATTTGTAGCACTCTCTCATTTTTGCTTCTTGCATTGTTAATTAGGCGCCGGTTTTCAACAAAACCGCTAAAAACTATGACATTCCAATACGATTGGAGCCAATTGATCCAATTGACCAATTGATCTCAAATATTAATCATGATTAGATAAAAGAGAAACTTATGGTTATCACTTAACACATTATTAAAATTAAATTTCATATGCCACCCATTGAGGCAAGAAAGAAGAACATTTTACACAAAAAATCAACTAATTATTACTAATTAGCGAAGCAAAAAATTAAAAACTTAACTTAGTGATAACCCTAAGTTTGTCTTTTATCTAATCATGATCAAAAATTCAAATAATTTCGTCGACCCATTTTCTCTCCAATCGTATCCAATAAAAGGGCTTAGTGGCATCAGAGAATCATGTAACCAACTCGCGCACACAAAAAATGCACGAGGGGCGAAGAATTAAAAAAATCAGTGTACACTTTGAAAAAAAAATCAAAGAAAATTAAAAAAAATCAAACAAATTTAAAAATCACATCAAAATTAAAACAAATAAAATATTTTTAAGAAAACCAAAAAACCCCAAAAAAATTACAAGAAATCACAAAAATATTCAACAAAATCAAAAAAAATCAAGTATGAAAAATAAACTCAGGTGTACACTAAAAATGTGCAGTTGTTATCCCTCGAACAAGCAGAAGGCCGCTAGGAGCCCAGCCTGAAACGCAATCGGAGTTTCCTGCATTACCGGCCGAGCAACAGACTCGGCGACTCCCGCAGTTCCATGAAACACGGCCGGAATTCACACAACCACTTATCTCGGGGATTTCGCCACGAGATCGAGATCGTGTGCGAATTGCCGGCCGATGAAACGGATCCGTCGAGCGGCCGCAATTAGAAGCAGGGTCGCGATCCCCACGTGGCTCTGTCAAGGCTCATCTCACACGCAGGCCAATCAATAGCGACCAATTACACCAATTACACACATAGATAGGAGACCAGCTCGGGGATTCACAAAGGAAGAACAGAACTTTATGGCCATATTATGTAATTAAGAGGTCCGGGTTAGCGAACGGGAATCGCACGGTTCGTTAGAGCGGTTTTTTGAAATTTTGTATTCCCACTAAATAATTTTAAAAAATCAGATAGTAACGACCCATAACAGCCTAATATACTAAATAATGCCACACACTGGAGTACTTTATGACCTCTGGTACGACCTCAAAGTGTTAAATACGATATTTTTAGTAAAATAATAATAAGGTTGGCTGAAGGCCGCCATTTTGAAAATAACGGTTTATTTGGGGTTGGGACATCAGTCCGGTTCAGGCCGTCTTAGAGAGTGGTCACGTTTCTCCTCGCTCTGACTATTATTTTACCCCGCAAATGAAAGTTTTGCATAGAATCAGAGATTATGATCTCGTCGCCCCTTCTCTAAACCTGTCAGCGCGAGCGACGGAAGTCAAACAATGGATGATTAGTCCCTCCTCTACCCTGTCTCTGAAAAGGTCAAGATCTATCATATAACTGACCATAAGTTTCTGCATGTAAAAAGGGGTAGCAACATATATTGTTTTTTTTAATTTTTTCATTAGCACAACTTTTGAGAGACCAATATTTGATACTGATATAATGGCTGTCAGAACTATTAGTTTCTAAGGTGATGATTGATGAATAATACCCCTACTAGAACCTCTTTGATAATACTGAAATCAATGAAATGAAGTAAAGTAAGTGTGTAATCACACTATACCTAAAAGGTTGACCACCAAAAGGTATAACCAAAAACCTGGCGTGAATGATGAGGAACATTGACACGTCATAGTCGATCGACTACAAAGTCGAGTCAATGTTATTCTCTCATAAGAGGTTGTCGATCGTTTGTCGGGCAAAGTTGTACGATCGCAGTGCAGACAACGACTGTGACACCCATTGCGACTGTGTAATCATTGATAAAATTTAATTTTAGTTTTTAGAATGTATAAGTATTTACGTAACAAATCAAATTATATATATATAGGTATACAAAATGCCACACAGATGTATTACTATTAAATCTGCCTTCCCCATTTTTAAAAAAATAAATAAATACATTTCGGAATTTATTTTGATATTTAATTTCAGATCTAGTGGAGCGGTCGCTCCACCCAGCCAAGTCGTACCGTACACTCACACTCACTCAACATACCGTATATGCATAATAAACTGAGGAGCAGACCAACCACTTTTACTGTAAGCAACAACACGGCATTTTCGGCCTACTGGATCTTAAAATTAGAAAATATCACATTGTTGCGATATATCTTAATTTCGAGCTATGGCCCACCCCACTACATATACCAAATTAGGGAACAATATGTTATGCCGTTTGCGAGCTAGAGGGCCGTGAAAAACGTGAAATTACACCCCTTTTAAAACCTATCTTGATCTGATGATGATGATGATGATGATGATATCAGGAAACACCGCAATCACCGCCACAGCCTAAACGGCTGAGCCGATCGATCTGAAATTTTCACCACATGTGCACTTTTGGCGTCTGAGGTGCCTTTTTATAAAACCAACAGGAAGCCGCCATTTTGAAACCGGAAGTGACGTATTATCTCGAAAACAGCTAGACCGTTAGGAATTAAACCAGCGCCAAATGATTCAGACGGTCATCTATATGGAATATCAATAGTTAAAGTAGAGATGTACTATTACCGAAACCGGAAATGACGTCATGAAAATGAAGAACTAGATTTAAATGACCTCTTACTACAATAACTACATATTCAGAAGGCTTATAATGATACATAACATTTATAGAAATAAATTCTATGTGGCAGCAATTTTAGTCGCCATTTTGAAAACCGGAAGTGATACCATATCTCGAAAACGGCTGGACTGATTGTTTTAAAAGTAATTGGTCATTGTTGCTCCGATGTGTGTTACAAGTTGTGTAAATAAACTAAAAAAATAAGTGATATCCCCATAAAAAACACTCCGTGTAAAAATACCCGCCAAGTCTCTTCAACTATAAAAAAATAGAAGAAATCTAAAAATTCAACACTGAAAAGAAGTGATATCAAAAAATGAGCCAAGTCAAAACTTAATTTTAAAAACCAAAATATACTTGGCGCATCGGTTTTAAGGGCATTATAGGTATATTATATATATTTAGGTACATTTAATTTTTGGCATATGCTTCTATACTATTTATATACACGATGCGCCAAGTATATTTTGGTTTTTAAAATTAAGTTTTGACTTGGCTCATTTTTTGATATCACTTCTTTTCAGTGTTGAATTTTTAGATTTCTTCTATTTTTTTATAGTTGAAGAGACTTGGCGGGTATTTTTACACGGAGTGTTTTTTATGGGGTTGATAATTACAAGAAATTTTGGGAATAAAAATAAAGTAATGTCAACGCGGTTCAGCCATAGATTCTTTTCATTTTTATTTAGTGCATGTAATGATAAAACTAGAATAATACAAAGTAAGTGAATTTGAAATTAAAAATATATAAATAAAAAAAATATGTAATCACTTATTAGCTGAAGCTATATTCGATTCTATGATACCTACTCACTCAGAACAATTTACGTTTTCTAAAACTCGGCAAACCTTCCTTCACGAGTGAGATTGTAATCTCAGAACGGGATGTCACTGCTGACAGGTATTATGTCTGGTTGACTTCTCACCCCCCATTAGCGCGAGCCCCGATACATCCTGCATTCGGCAGAGAGCTATTCTTAGCGTCCAAGACCAAAACACGGTACGCCTGTATGTGCTACACCTGCATTACACGGATTACTAATTAATTATTAATTGAATCTCTGGTCAAGATATTGACTTCAAACTTCCTGACCTCCCGCGGAACATTAATGCACATCTTCATTTAAAAAATCAGCAAATTTGAACCATAAGGAATAGGTATTCTTAAACACAAATTGAAAAACTGATAGTAAGTATGTCCAGCGTTTGCTTAACAACTTAATCACTTTTATTGATAAACAAAATGAAAAAATATGATAGTAAAGACAATAAAATTATCAGAGAGCTCAGAAAGTTTGAAGATCATTGAACTTCCGGATGAGTGAGAAAAAATGTTTGAAGTTGATTTTTACAGATATCCATTCTTGCCATTCACACCACCTTAACACTTTGAGGTCGTACCAGAGGTCATAATGAACTCCAATGTGCGGCATTATTTAGTCTTTTAGGCTGTAATGGGTCGTTACTATCTGATTTTTTAAAATTATTCAGTAGGAATACAAAATTTCAAAAAAACGCTCTGACGAACCGTGCGATTCTCGTTCGCTTCCGTTTGCCTCTTAAGAGGTCCGGGTTAGCGAACGGGAATCGCACGGTTCGTCAGATTTTTTTTTAATTTGTCTTCACACTAACACAATGTTAAGGTAGCACAACTGATATCTCATATCTTCCAAATAAGCCTATTTTTGGCAGAGGTATCAATAATCACTATTTACACGAAACTGTGAAATATGAACAACTTCTCGTGTCTAGATTTTGAGATATTGTAGTTATCAATTCCTATTTTTAACATGTAGTCTTATGGGGGCCATTAAAATCATGACGATTTTCCTGCTATTTTTGAGTTTTTAATTTTACTGAGGTTCAACGTTTTTTCAAAAAACTGATTTCTAGATAGATAGTTGGACATTCTATTAGGAAAAAAATTGAAAACAATACCAACGTGTGCTATTTTAAAAGTTATCAACCAAAAACTAAATGATTTCCCTATTCGAGAAAATAAGGAACACAACTGACCTCTGGTGGATTTTGTGGTACTAGGTAAATGGCGGCTATCAAGGGCGCATTTGCATAAATATAAATACAAATATTTGATATAGTTGTTTGTTATGGCCAAGAAAGTAAATTTATAGCTAAATATCAATTTAATTTGTTTTTTGTTTTTTCACTGCTTTATGGAAACACGAAATGTAAAAACAAACAAATTAATATGGGGACCTGATAGTAGCCATCTTGCCAGAAGTGGCTCCATCACGTATCACTTATTTGTGGGAATACCTCCTGTGTTACAGTTTTGTTCATTCTCGGAAGGCAATAAATTGAAACCTCGCTATACGACAGGGGTTGCAAGTTAAATGACATTCTATGATTCATTTATACTTAAATATAGTTGAAATGTAGGAAAACGTTTTCTGAACTTGTAATTTCAAGATTTTTATTTTTTTGTATATGTATAATGAAGGTACTACCTTAAAAAGTGAGATATTAGCGACACATTACAGCGTAAGACTAAACTAGGAAAACGCTCAGTGAAACGCGTTGATGAGCAAGCACGGGTACGTGCAAAGTCTCCAACAGGAAATGCGTTACTGACCGTGCAAAATATGAGTTTGATCTGATTTATCGAAGACCATTTTCATTTTTCAACCTAACAGGAGATATTTATTTAAATTTTAACCAATGAATGGATTTCAAATAAATTTAGGGTTAGCAACGCCCAGAGAATGTCAGAACATGTGTTCAAAATTTCAGCTCGATCGAAGAAAAACTGTGACATGTACAGCATCAGTAACAGAAAAAAAGAGGTCCGTGCCAAATGAGCCAAAAGGAGACGCTCGCTTCGCTCGCTCAATAATGCCACATACTGGAGTACTTTACGACCTCTAGTACGACCTCAAAGAGTTAAATACGATATTTTATCGAAATATAATCGTATTGAGAGGTCATAAAGTACTCCAGTTTGCAGCATTATTTAGTCTATTAGGCTGTAATGGGTCGTTACTATCTGATTTTTTAAAATTCTGAAGTGGGAAGACAAAATTAAAAAAAAAGTCTTTATGGCCATACGAGCTATTATCTTCACTTATAAATAGCTCGGATCCTCTTTCTCTCTCTGGTTGTTTTACTCATTACCGGACAAATGATGTAACGGATAGGGCAATTATTTCACTAAACATATATATTACAATCCCGTTTGGTTACCTAATGATTATTAATTTTTAGTATTCGCGAAAACGTGATGGCCACTTCTGGCAAAATGGCTACAAGCACAGTGAAAAAGGAGAAACCATTGTAATTTAAATGTAGTTTTTAATTTAGTTTTTAGACATAGGCCCATAACAAATAATTAAAGCAAATATTTATATACTTATATTTATACAAATGTGCCCCTGTCATTCGCCATTTAGCTTGCCATTTACCTAGTACCACAACAGCCACCAGAGTGCAGTCGTGTTCCTTGTTTTCTCGAATATCAAGGTCGGTCCATTGGCTCCATCGGAAAATTGATTTATGCTAGTTTTGCAGGTATTGTATCGCAGCTGGGAAATCGTATTGATAAATGTTTTATTTATCAGTATGTTTCCATGACTTCAGGTGATTTTATTAGTTCATGGAGGCGCATGAAGGGTTCTGTGGGGCGTTTCATAAAAAACATAACACGTTTTACAACAATGCGAGCGTAGCGTATACTTAAGGTGATACTAGCGCTCAGCCGTTTTAGAAAATTGAGAGAGAAAAATTGTTTCATAAGTGAGTGTAACTTTTACAGGATGTTCACATGATCAGTCTGATTGTATATTAGTAGCCCTTTTTAATTTTTGCTTATTGCATCGTTAATTAGGCGCATGTTATTCAACAAAACCGCGCAAAACGATGAAATTTGCGATACGATTGGAGACCAAACCCGTAAACCAATTGATCTCAAATTTTAATCATGATTAGATGAAAGACAAACTTAGGGTTATCCCTTGGCACATTTTTGAAATTTAATTTTATACGGCGCCCAGGGAGACAAGAAAATAGCAAATTTTTCACCAAAAATCCACTAATTATTACTACTTAATGAAACAAAAAATTAAGAATGTACCAAGGGATAACCCTAAGTTTGTCTTTGATCTAATCACGATTAAAATTTCAAATCATTTGGTCAGCCCATTTCGTCTCCAATCGTATCGCAAAAAGTGTCTACAAAAAGCAGCAAAATCGCTCGCGCTTGCAGCACCTTAAGGGGGGATGCCCAAGTAGAAGTCTCCGATAGATATCTGAATAAATATGCTCATTTAATAGATAATTTCCTTGTGCACCATATAAACGCAAGAATAGGTAGAGCAGCCGTACTAATTTCCAAGATATATCACTTTATAAATTTGAGTTAGCCCCATCTTTAACATGGTAAGTCGAAAAAACACGGTAATTTTCCTAGTAAATATTAGATTTGAACTATTTTCAACCGATAGATTTTTTCCAAAAACTAATATTATGTGTATTAGACATAGAGGTATTTATTAAGATTTTTATATATACACCTAGCCGTACGTTTTTAAAAGTTAGGCGCCAAATTCTAAATAATTTTCCTATACCTCCTGTGTTAAAATTTCTTAATCTTCCGAAGACATCATATTGAAAACTCAATATAATTCGAGAGTTGCAAGTTACAAGACATTTGATGAAACTTTAACATAAAAATATAGTTGAAATGTTGAAAAAATTAATAAAAGTCGTACATTTCAACAAAAAATATTTTCGGAAAATCTACTTGGGCAAATCTATTTCGGAAAATCTAATAGATTCGGAAAATCTAATCTACTTGCTGCGTACGATTTGGCCGTACCACCAAACCACCACGCCAACTCTTTCGCCAACTCTTCCGCGTTTCACCAACCGTCACAACTTGACTACACTTGGACAACTTAATCACGCTTTACGAGTTATTTATAGCTGTGTTTTACAAGCTCCATAACCCACGCAGTTTATCTCCGTAGAGTGAAGTGACATTGGCCGAGGTGTTATTATTGGTGGGTACCTTAAGGGAACCTGCACCGATTAAGTGGGTTTTTCACCGAGAGAGCAAGTCAAAAATTTAGCTATCAGTGTAACTGGAGCTTCCCTCCAGTTCGTCAGAATTGCCCAAGATAATCGAATACTTAATCAAAAATTGTCCGGTTATAAATATGTCTCCGATTTACCTACTTTTTTTATTTTGACTCCCAAAAGATGTCTCTTGAAGCCACCGTTTAAGAAATGTTGATACTCGTTCTGTGAAAGACGCAATAAATCACTAAAAAAACCTGTTTTTCTAAAATTTAAGGGTTGTTTGTAAATTTGGGGGTAAGCAAATAATAATTATTCGATTAAAACAATAACGTAGATAGATTCGTCGATCTTTCAACATTATTCTGACGCAAAGATAATGAAATTATCTCAATTTTTGCGGAAGATTTCCTTGATCATGTAACACATCCATAAATATGACAATTTTCACTTTGAAGGTGGGTCTTAAGGTGATACAAGCGCTAGGCCGTTTTAGAAAATTGAGAGAGAAAAATTGTTTCATAAGTGGGTGTAACTTTGATAGGATGTTCACATGATCAGTCTGATTGTATATTAGTAGCACTTTTTCATTTTTGCTTCTTGCATTGTTAATTAGGCGCCGGTTATTCAACAAAACCGCGCAAAATTGTGAAATTTCCGATACGATTGAAGACCAAACCCGTTAACCAATCGATCTCAAATTTTAATCTTGATTGGATCAAAGACAAACTTAGCACATTTTTAAAAATAAATTTCATACGGCACCCAGTGAGACAAGAAAATATATACATTATTTCAGCTCTTGAATTTGGATATTGATTAAAACTCTTTGTTTCGTTTGGACATTTTACAAGTTCTTTTTAATTTGATTAAATACAATATTTCGGTTATAATTCAATAACCTCTTTCAATAACCTGAAGAAGGTTATTGAATTATATCCGAAATATTGTTTAAAAAAAATAACTTGTGAAATGTCCAAACGCAACAAATAGTTTTAAAGAAAATAAAAAAAAAATCACCAAAAATCAGCGAATGATTACTAATTATTTAACAAAGCAAAAAATTAAACATGTATTAAAAGTGATAAACCTAAGTTTGTCTTTCATCTAAACTAGGAAAACGCTCAGTGTAACGCGTTGATGAGCGAGCACAGAACATGCAACATCCCCATAGTAACGATGCACGACACGGCACAAGACGATTTTCTCTGCAATTTTTCAATCTCCATAATACTCTGGATGAAATACAGATCCATTGTGTCGTGAAGTCTTACCTACATACCTTCTCCAGAAATCTCTTGTGACATCCCATTCTAAACTCGTAAAATTACAATTAATACTTGACTGATTGGGCTTACAATATGTAAAATTTAATATTAAGTTGGTCTTGATCACCATGCAAAATTTGAACTTAATGTGAACATTTTTATTGTCGACCAATCAGAAGACATTATTTAAACTTAAACCAATTAGAGGATTTGGCCTTCGTACTGCATCCGATTTTATGCGCTAGCTCAAAAATGCTTTCATTTATTAGTTCATGATTTTACTGTACATTGTGGATAGCTTGGCTGCTCTACAGGCCTTGCCTTGGAACATAAGCTTAAAGAAGGCAGGGATGACAATTTAGTATACATTTTTCAAGATTATGGAATAAAATGACCTTAAAATGACAAAACTTTTGAAAATAACGACAGATTAGACTGAAAATTGGCAAAAATATCTAAAATGTTGGTACCAATGACCACGCGAAGTTTCAAGTTGATCGGTCAATCTGTTCTAGTTTAAATGTCAAAAATCACATGAAAACTGGTTTTAAATATGAACCAATAGGAGGATTTGGCTGAAACTTTTTATGATTGGGTACAATGTTGGTTGCAATGTTTTTGCTAAATTTCAAATTGATCGAAGCACCCAATCGAAAGATAATTTTTTTTAAATTTGAACCAATCACTGGAGCCCATTCAAAAACGATCCCAGGGACCGCATAGATTACGTAAGTATGTGTACAAAATTTCAGATCGATTGCTTGAGCGGTTTGACCTGGGCTGTGACCACAAAAAAAACAACAAAAAAACAAACACACAGAGAAAGTGCCATAAGAGTACCGTGGTGACGCTCGCTACGCTCGCTCAAAAATATTAAAATTTCAAATCATTTCGTCAACCAATTTTGTCTCCACGTATCCAAAAAAGTGCCTGCAAAACGCTACAAAATCGCTCGCGCTTGCAGGTATACCGCGCTATAGGCACCCTGCGTGAGAAAAGGTTGCCATAGTAACCTATATAAAGGTATAGGGAACAAACAAATCTGACAGCGGCAATCCAAATCTCATATTTAGAGTGATTACTTGTGAAAGAAAGATATTTAAGTAAGTACAAGTTAATAATAATACGCAATATTTATCCATACACATGTTCAAGTTAAATATTCATCTGAGAAATATGATTTATAGCTATTATTTATAGCTTTGACACATTTCCCCTACCAGAGCATCCTCCATTTTTCTACCACTGTGACGTCACGAGCAGGATTCCTATACCTCATGTGTTAAAGTTTTGTTCATTCTCGGAAAGCAATAAATTGAAACCTTGCTCTAAGTGACATTGGCCTAGGTGTTATTATCGGTGGGCACCTTGAGAGAACCTACACAGATTAATAGAGCAACAACACATGCGATTATTATGGAACGTGACAGGTCCCAAACACAGCGTGATATACAAACCAGTTGGACTTTAACTTTAGCGTCTCATCCATGAGGGAAAGTTCAGGGTCGAGTCCATTACAGATTGTTTCCCGTACAAGAGGAGCAATTGACGCGAAATTGTTGCGCCCACATTAATTGTCTCTTTACAGTAGGTGCGGCTACAATAGGAACGTGTTTACCCGGACCCTGTGATATATGATGATCGGCTAAGTATATTATGATTGTCGCATTTTTTAGGGGGGGGGGGGGGGAGGGGTCAGGGGGCACAGCACATTTTACATATATTATCTGACCAGTGAATAATAGAAGTTTATAGATACATTTCTTAGGACCGGTTATTAGTTTAAGCTTCAGTTAACGTAAAGTTAAACATTTAAGCTCAACTTAAGGAAATTTAATGTATAACATTCCGGAGCTTATTTCTTCAGTTTCAATTAACCAGGTTACAACAGCAGTTTATTTATTATTGAATATCGGGGTTCGGTAGCCGAGCCGGTTTAATTGTTCCAACTACCAACATATCTGTACCTCAGAGGTAGAAAGCCCGACGTCAATTTTCTCGATTTTGCGTTGCACACTTTTGGAAAATTATGTGATCAAGCTCTATCAATTTCCATTTGATTATGTTAACAAGTACAGCTATATTGAAGTATTCACTTACTTGTACTTACGTAAATACTCAAATACTCATGTCACCATTACAAATATGATAGGATGAAGACAGTTGTTTATCAGCCATCCATCCATTCCGAGAATTGATAACAATATCAACGTGTGTTATTTAAAAAGTTTAAACCAAAAACTAAATGATTTTCCTATACCTCCTGTGTTAAAGTTTTGTTCATTCTCGGAAAGCAATAAATTGAAACCTCGCTATAAAGTCCCATTTACACGGTGCAATTTCTTGAACAACTTCCGTGCTACAAAAGTTCTGCACATGTGCAGAGTCACTTTTTCATCTCAAAAGTGACACTGCGTACGAGCAGAACGTCTGTGGCACAGAAGTTGTTCAAGAAATTGCACCGTGTAAATGGGGCTTAAGACAGGAGTTGCAAGTTAAATTACATTTTATTATTCTTTTATACTTAAATATAGTTGAAATGTTGGAAAAACTAATTCATAATGGTAATTCCAAAAAATAAATATTTTGGAAGGTTCGATCAGCTGAGCCCCCTTAATGTCGTGCATAAGAATCAGTCTAAAAATGATCGGTGGGCGGCTTTCAGATTTGTCTATACCGCGTTGCTCAGCATTATCTCATGGACGAACCCTGATGTTGGTTTCTGTTATAAAGCAGCGAAATCTCAAACAAAATTGTTAAGTAGATATTTATCGCTATTTTCTCAAGGCCAGAAAATTATACCGTTATTTAATAAAGTTAATAGTCACGTAATAACCGCGAAATATTTGGCAAACTATATAACGGTAAAACATGCGAAAACATCTGCTAAGATGCCACTTTAAGGCAATTAACATTATTCAATTTTCTCATCAAATTGATCGTCGAAATAAGAATTGGTGTTTAATTTTGACAGATTCCAGCAGAATCAGAGGAACGGTATGTGAAGGCCAAAAAACGGACATAAGTGCAAAATACAGTCCACTATTAGAGCTAAAAAAATGTATAAGGTTTTCAATTTCCATGCTTTTTTGAAAGGGTAAATTTCTTGCATATTATGTTGTATGGAAAAGATGATGAAATAAAATAAATTTTTAATAAGGGTATATAATTGAATGCTGGGCCGGAAGAACCATGGAACCAACAATTTCATTATTCTGAGTAAAAAGCCCAAAACTATTTCAATGCCATATTATCGCAATTACTTATTTTGGATATGTGGATGTTATTATATAGGTTTCATTCAATAAATGAATACTGTGAACACAACATTTATTACAAAACTTATTTATATGAAAAGAGTAATATTTCAGTACCCTTTCGATATGTAACTTTGCCTCCGAGTTCCTCAAATACTCTTGTTGATTATCCATCCACCAGTTTTGTTTTATTCATTTTATTTAAATAAATTAACAGTTTTGGTGACACAATGCAGTCCGCACCGTCGGCTATCTAGAATCACATTCATGGTTCTTCCATGGCAGCCAACATTCACGATCAATTTAAGTAATGTCAACATTTAAAAAATCAAAATTTTAAGGTGGCAGTGGATAGACCTAGACATGCACATGCTAATTCCACAAAAAATCGATTTCTAAAAAAGTGTTGGTTTCATGGTTATTCCGTCCCAGCATTCAATAGACCAAAACATAAACTAAACGCGCATGCCCAATCCGCCATTTTCTCTTCCAGCTATGTGTGACATTCAGTCAAGGCACTTATATGTCAATCGTATAACGATAGTTCAGTAAAAGTTATAATTACATCGCGAAATAACAGAAATTGATGCTTACCTCAGTGTCAACATTCAAATACAATCGGCATATTTCATTTCAGCACATATTCATACACATTCTTGTGAAAACTAGATGTCTATTCACCAAAATCACCATTTGACAAACGCATTTTTTATCACGGTCTTCTGAACCGTTCCCTTTCTGAATGAGCTCATTCAGAAAAGTTTCAGAAAGCCGTGATAAAAAAATGCGATATGTCAAATGGTGATTTTGGTGAATAGACATCTAGTTTTCACAAGAATGTGTATGAATATGGGCTGAAATGAAATATGCCGATTGTATTTGAATGTTGACACTGAGGTAAGCATCAATTTCTGTTATTTCGCGATGTAATTATAACTTTTACTGAACTCATTAAGATTGACATTTAAGTGACTTGGAACATGCGCACTAAGAGTGGTCACACATAGTGACACGCCCTTTTTTAGTTCGCTTTGAGGGCGCCACTAGTTTATGTTTTGGTCTATTAATTCTTTTTGAGATGATGAGTTTTCAACGCCTCATGGTAGGCACCAGGAAAAGTGTTGCAGGAGACGAGGAAACGGTCCAGCGACGAGGAAGCTGTGCTCGAGGTCCGAGATGGTCCGATGAGTGATGAGCGGTCAAGCAGCGAGGTCGGAGAGCTCATCTCAATCAATCACAAGTGATGCAGGTTACAAGGTGGAACACATGTCAGAGGTCAGCTGTCACTACATGCTCACTACATGGTATTAAGGTGGTTCCATCGTTTCGGCATAGGAATGAGAATTTGCTGCAATTCACACCAAAGATTAATGAAACCATATTACATACAACTAGCAAAAAATATTTGCCCCTTACGGTATCATATAATTAGATATTCTTGATTGAAGATCATCTTTTCCCCCATAAGATAACACAGGGAGACATGAAATCGTCCTGGAAAATTGGCCTTAAATTGCTCCTAAAACCGCAAGAGGAATGACAAATTATTGAAAATAGTCTCAAATTAAAGATAATAATTTTTAGAATAAGACTGCCGTTTAAAAATATGGGGTCACGGGCCAAATAAGAAAGAAACTGTGTACAATGTGTAAAATTTACCATAAATCTGGCAACATTGCACTACAAATATGAATTACCTATTTTGGGATAGTTTAATTGGAACTTCAATTAAAAACATATAATTGGAGCACACGGTAAGATATAATTGTTTTATGCTGTTGTTTGAGGTATTATTTCATCAGAGATTTGTATGAATTACGGCGAATTCTAAGCACCTTGGCTGGAGCAGTGGGACCACTTTTAGCCCGATTTACACGGCCACATTTATTGAATCACAAACAAGTCACAAACTTCAAACAAAAAATTGGGTCGTGTAAATGAAGCATTGTGTGAAAAATAACTTTGGCAAAGACTGTCACAGAAGTTGTTCAATAATTGAATGCTGGGCCGGAATAACCATGAAACCAATAATTTAATTATTTTGAGTAAAAAGCCAAAACTAAATTTCAATGCCATATTATCACAATTACTTATTTTGGAAGAGATGTGTTGACATAATATTATAAATGAAAGATTGAAGTTAATGGTGGTGCATTGTGAATATCTTCACTCTATTTTGTTTATAAATGACCAGCAATCGAAGTAAGTCCCCATGTTATTTTCCATAAGAAGAAATCCAGAAAGAATCCGGACATGCCTAGTGGGCGTGGCACTCTAGTACTCTATTGGCACTGGAAAACATTCATTTCGATACTTCATCTCTGACAGCTATTAAAAATGTCAATAAGTTCATACGTTTTTAACTGATTGGGATGAACATTTGTAAAATAAGAGACATTGTTGGACTTAATGATCATGCAAAATATGAGTTTGACCAGATGTATCGAAGACCATTTTCATTTTTCAACCTATCAGGAGATGTTTATTTAAATTTTAACCAATGAATGGATTTCAAAAAAAATTAAAGTCTGCAAACAGAAAAGGTTGTCTCTACTTGTGTGCAAAATTTCATCTCGATCGAAGAAAAACTCTGACCTGTATTACCCAAAATATGAGATTGATATGTTTCCTATGTCTAGCGTCACGACCCTATCTATCGTCTACGTCATAATACAATAGCGGTGACGTCATATAATCCTTGGGAGATTCGTGCTCACTTTGGACTGTGAATGAAATTCCTTGCTTTCATTAATCACAATTATTACTTTTGTTCGTCGTGATGAAGACATGTTTAATTCCGATGACGTATGTTATTAAGGTGATACTAGCGCTCGGCCGTTTTAGAAAATTGAGAGAGAAAAATTGTTTCATAAGTGAGTGTAACTTTTACAGGATGTTCACATGATCAGTCTGATTGTATATTAGTAGCCCTTTTTAATTTTTGCTTATTGCTTCGTTAATTAGGCGCCAGTTATTCAACAAAACCGCGCAAAACGATGAAATTTGCGATACGATTGGAGACCAAACCCGTTAACCGATTGATCTCAAATTTTAATCATGATTAGATGAAAGACAAACTTAGGGTTATCCCTTGGCACATTTTTGAAATTTTATTTTATACGGCGCCCATGGAGACGAGAAAATAGCTAATTTTTCACCAAAAATCCACTAATTATTACTAATTAACGAAACAAAAAATTAAAAATTTACCAAGGGATAACCCTAAGTTTGTCTTATATCTAATCACGATTAAAATTTCAAATAATTTGGTCTACCCGTTTCGTCTCCAATCGTATCGCAAAAAGTGTCTACAAAAAGCAGCAAAATCGCTTGCGCTTGCAGCACCTTAAGTACCTACACTAGGTACAACTAAGAATGACAGCTCAATAAATCTGATTGACTGAATGTTAGAGATCGCACCATCAGAAGTCAGTCTAAGCGATCTCCTTGTTTCACTCTAGTAGGTGACCTCACATTTCAATGATAATAACAAGCTTTGATTGTTACGGAACATGACCAGCAGTCATTTAAATTTATTCACCGATCATATTTTATTTGGACAAGTGTAATAGCATGGGTTGAATGCAAAAAGTCTGCAGTTCCGAGACATCGAGATGCAGCTGAGCTCTGAAGAAATTGACGTTAGTTTCTCAAAGCGCTGCTCAATTTTGAACAGTTGATTTGTGACCATATTGCCATGACAACAACCAATTGCATTCCTTGAATGAGCATTTAACCTTAACCATGGTTAATCAAATAGCCAATTGGCGAGAGCGATTTTTCTGCTTTTTGCAGGCACTTTTTTTGGATACGATTGGAGACGAAATGGGTTGATCAAATGATTTGAAATTTTAATCAAGGTTAGATAAAAGACAAACTTGGGGTTATCTTAGTGTAAATTATTAATTTTTTGCTTAGTTAATTAATAATTAGTAAATAATAATTAGTGGATTTTTGGTGAAAAATTGTATATTTTCTTATCCTGCTGGGTGCCGTATGAAATTAAATTTAAAAATGTGCGAAGTGATATCCCTAAGTTTGTCTTTCTAATCAGGATTAATTAAAATTTTAGATCAATTATTTAACGGTTTTGATCTCCAATCGTATCAGAAATTTCATAGTTTTGCGCGGTTTTGTTGAATAACCGTCGCCTAATTAACAAGGTAGGAAGCAAATATGAAAAGTGCTACTAATATACAATCAGACTGACCATATGAACATCCTACCAAAGTTACACCCACTGATGAAACAATATTTCTCTCATGTCTCCAAAACTGAATGTTGTGTGCGTTACACTACAATTAAGAGGCAAACGGAAGCGAACCCCCACTTAATAATTTTAAAAAGTCAGATAGTAACGACCCATTACAGACTAAAAGACTAAATAATGCCGCACATTGGAGTTCATTATGACCTCTGGTGCGACCTCAAAGTGTTAAATACGATATTTTTAATAAAATAATCGAAAATAATCGTATTTAACACTTTGAGGTCGCACCAGAGGTCATATTGAACTCCAGTGTGCGGCATTATTTAGTCTATTAGGCTGTTATGGGTCGTTACTATCTGATTTTTTTTAAATATTTAAGTGGGAAGACACAATTTCAAAAAAACGCTCTGACGAACCGTGCGATTCCCGTTCGCTTCCGATTGTCTCTTAAGAATCGTCTACGCCTGCCCTGCTGACGTGTCGGTGTTCCCATGATGAGTACACGACAGATCGCAGTGACACGACGGCGTAGGAAGTAGCGAGGCCGACCTCGCGCCTGTCAAAGATCTCAACAATGCGTGCTACATCATCGCAGCATCCTCAAGGGTAGGTTCACGACCGCACAGATTCAACGGGTACTGGGAAACTACGAGTACACATTCCTCCGGAATCATCATGACATCACCCCAACCTTTGCGATCGCACGTGGGACGAGGATCAATCGCGACAAGTGCAGAGTTGCCAATGCAGGGAAATTTACCGGAATGCAGGGAATTTGAGGGTACTGAAGGGAAAAAGGGAATTTTGACATGAAAAGGGGAATTTCCCATGCCAAACAGGGAAACTCGACTTATCCAATCTGGCAACACTGGACAAGTTACGATTTGACCCAGAGACGGCGCCGGGAATTCTTGCTAGGGTGGGCAGTGAGCGGCGGACATTTATTTAGGGTGGGCACATCATTTTTCCGCTGAAAGTATAGAGTCGTGAGTATATGTTAAATTAAAGCCATGCCCCGCAGGTCGTTTTTCGGATTTTTAAATCAATATAAACGAATTAGGGACCTTGTAAATACTATTTTTGGGGTAAAATATGATTGGATTATTATTAAAAAAAGCGGCGGATTGTAAAGTTACCAAATAAAGTTTTAATACATGCCTATACAACTTGAATTGCTCTGTATAAATTTATATACATATTCTATCTGTTAAAATACAAATATCTGTATCATATTACAATTTGTTTTATATTATATTTTTAATATTTTTACAAATATTTGTACAAAGTCGATCGAGCGCATCGACGAAATATTGCGGACTCTTTTTATTTTATTATCTTGACAAAAGACCACATTTTAAATTATCTAGTTAGCTCTGCTTTTCAAAAAATTTCATATGCAGTACCGTGATCCAAGTATCTATTAGTGTTTTTCAACAATGGATCATAACATGAATAGATACTTGGATCACGGTCCGCCATATGAATTTTTTTGAAAAGCAGAGCTAACTAGATAATTTAAAATGTGGTCTATACCAGTGTTTCGGTTCAAATATTTGTATTTTACTCGTTGGTTCCTGGTATATTATCTTCTTCTTTCTTTTATTAATATTCTATCTGTGTTATTATACTTGACTTGAAATTATACCCAACATTTAAAATTCAAAGACAATAATAAAATTATTTGCGATTATTTTTGGGTGGGTAGAGGGTGGGCGGTGGACAATTTTGGCTGGGCGCGCGCCCACCCGCGAAGACTAATCTGTCGTTATTTTCAAAATTATTGTAATTTTAATGACATTTTATTCTATAATCTTGAAATAGATGAAGAAATATACTAAATTTTCATCCCTGCCAGGCTGCCTTCTGGATGCTTCAGTCCAAGGCCTGCAGAGCAGCTGATTTACTTGCATACGCATATCAAATTGGATGCAATTCGAGAAAATAACGAACACGACTGACCTCTGGTGGATTTGATACTATCCATAAGGGGGATAATGGAGGATATAAAGGGTTTATTTATTTAAATAAATGATATACAATTTGCTTTAGTTGTTTGTTATGGCTGAAAAGGGTAAACTTGTAACTAAACCTAAATTTCAATTGTTTCTCCTTTTTCACTGCCCTATGGAAACACAACTTCTAAATAAAAAAGTGCATCTAAAAAGTTTCCTGCCAGAAGTGGCTCCATCACGTATCGCTTATTTGTTCGATCAACTTGGCTCTCTAATCAACGCGTAACACTGAGCGTTTTTCTAGTATTTAGTAACAATAATTCGATCATATTTTTGGCCAAGAGTCGAAACATGTGAAGGTTCTGTTAATCTTCCTGTTCCCACACAATCTTCCGCTGTCGGTCGAAAAGATGTAAATATCTCCTCACTTGTCGGTATGTAAATCCAGAAGGCCGAACACGGCTGCAGAATGCAGACAATGCAGACTCTAATAGATCGCTATGCGTTCATCCTTCGCAGCCGTCCAGCGAGATAATTACCATCTGATTTATTGCTTTTGCGCAAATAAACCGCTGTTCGGGGATTATGCAAGGATAATTAGAAGCAATTTTATGACCTTTGATTATACACGAGGAACGTTCACTTGCCAGTGCAGAGCAAGTTGGCTCAGTGGTAGGCTCTGGACGTAAGCTAATCATTTTGTAGCCAAGTCGGAAAGAATTAAACTATAAACCAAGTAAATAAATGCAGCTGAAAAGTAAACCAATATGAAAGGGGTTAGATCAACTAATTAATTATCGCAGAATTGTGCGATTCGGATGTAAAATAGTTCCTACAAATGCATCAAAGAGCCTATGCAGCCTG
This sequence comes from Leuctra nigra, assembly GCA_934045905.1. Taxonomy (NCBI): domain Eukaryota; kingdom Metazoa; phylum Arthropoda; class Insecta; order Plecoptera; family Leuctridae; genus Leuctra; species Leuctra nigra. Next base: position 7,013,161 of record OW203769.1, on the reverse strand, counting down.
AGCCAATCTATGCATGAAAATATTAGGAAAAATACGGTTTGGATAGGTACAGGCATTTGTGATATTTATTTAATCGTGTGGAGAATTGTAATGTATCTTTGCATGAAATTATTGAAAAAAAAACTATGGCGGCTACGAAACTTTTGAAGACGGTTGGACGAATCAGAATATAATTTCATGTTTTTACTCTTATCCTAAAAATTTGTTCATAATTAAGAAAAAATAATACACATTTTCTTGGAATACTTTTAAGAAAATGTGTATTAAAACAACCTCCCAAAATTGCGATACAGTGTATAGTCCTTGGGGCGTTGTCCGAATATTGTAAAATGCGGTGTCTCCATCTGCCCCACGAGTACTGAATCCTGAATGAAACGCTGTCCGCCTGTCCGGGATGTCAGCTGTCGTCTCCTATGTCCTGGTCCTCGTGCCTGCCACGTCACCACCACGTGACCTCGACCTTGCTCTGCGCGTGCGCGGTCAACACGGAAGCCGCGTAACAATGGCATGGGTGACGTCATCATCGGTGACGTCACGTCTGCACATCAGCTGGGCAGAGCCACGCCCAACACCACAGTTCAGCTCACACTATAGGGATGGAGCGAACTTGGATTTTGATATCGATTATCGATATCATTTAGGTATCGATATATATCGATATCTTGATACATCGATATATTGAAATATTGAAATATCGAAATATCAAAGTATCGAAATATTGAAATATTGAAATATCGAAATATCAAAGTATCGAAATATTGAAATATTGAAATATCGAAATATCAAAGTATCGAAATATTAAAATATTGATATAACGATATATCGAAATATTGATATATGGAAATATTATATTTCGATGTATAGGCATGGAAATATTAATATATCGATGCAAGCCTTAAAATGCTCCTAAAACTACAAAGAATTTCAAAAGAAAATGTAAATAACAATAACACAGCCGTTTCAAAATATAGGGTCAGCGGTCAGATAATACCTTGTTTCAAAGTGTCACTTTCATGGATGAGGTTAGGATTGTTTTATGTTATTTCATAACAATCGACCTAAATAGCAATTAGCATTCAATTGTTTTGTTAATATTTTATCTTTATGTAAGGTGTGATTAAATATAACGAAGTTGTGTTCTCTTTTTCGAACATTTGCTTCAATTCTAGTGTCTGTTCATCTCAAATGGCCAATTACAGTTGGGAAATGTAACTGATTCTAAATCAAGAATTGACAAGATTTGGAATTTTCTTGTCTATCACACTAGTCAAATTGTCCCAATTCAAGCGCGCAGATTTGAATTGCCCAGCTTGAAATGTACCGGGTGGCGCAAAAAAAATCCCCCTGATTGAGAGGTCACTATATCGAAACTATTATAGATAGGATTCTGAAATTTGTACACATATTAGAAAACATACCAAAATTTAATATGTGCAAGTTTCAAAAACATTACTACTGTAGGAAAAAAGTTACAGCTGTTCAAATATTGTTGTCAAAAAATTGATTAAACGGTGCTCAAATAGCGCGCGTCGAGAAAACTTCCAATGGCCGGGACGCTGTTTCTTCAAAACTACGTACGATATCAAGCTGAAAATTTCAAATTATATTCAAAAAGATTAAGATCGATTGTGTAAAAATTTCAATCAATTTGAATGAATGGAACGAAAATTATGGAATTTTGAAGTTGAGCTTGAAAACAGAATAGTGAAAAAAGGATCACTTTTCTAACGTGTGTAATAAAAGTTTAGAAAAAATCTTCATTTCCTGATTTTACGCTCAACTTCAAGATTCCATAATTTTCGTTCCATTAATTCAAATTGACTTAAACTTTTACAAAATCGATCTTAATATATTTTCAATATAATTTGTAATTTTCAGCTTGATATCGTAAGTAGTTTTGAAGAAACAGCGTCCCGGCCATTGGAAGTTTTCTCGACGCGCGCTATTTGAGCTCCGTTTAATAAATTTTTTGACAACCAAATTAGAACAGCTGTAACGTTTTTCCTACAATAGCAATGTTTTTGAAACTTGCACATATTAAATTTTGGTATGTTTTTTAATATGTGTAAAAATTTCAGAATCCTATATATAATAGTTTCGATATAGTGACCTCTCAATCAGGGGGATTTATTTTTGCGCCACCCGGTATAGTGAAATACACATTTAATGATATTTTCATATTTTCCCCCATAACATCGGCTAGTCCGGTCTGAAGAACAGCAACCTGTTGCACTGTGTCGGAGCTAAGGTCGGAGCAACCGGAGCGCTCGCACGCTGTGATCTGTATCACTGGGCGTGTGCTCCACGTCACAGATATACCAGTGTGACGTCACATATCCTAGCCAGCATCCTGTACCTGGTCCACCCACCTCGATGTACCAACACGGTTGCATTCCACTGCAGTCCACGCCGAAGTAGCGACAACCAATACATACGATCACATCGCAGGGGAATTTACGTTGGGTGGAGCAAGCGTCTCCTTTTGACTCTTTTGACACAGGTCTTCTTTTGTTTTGCTGTTACCTGGAGCAATAGAAGTTACAATGTTTCACCGATCGATCTGAAATTTTGCACACATGTAGAGACAACCTTTCTGTTTGCAGACTCTCAATTTTTTGAAATCCGCTAATTGATTAAAATTTAAATCAACATCTCCTGATTGGTTGAAAAATTAAAATGGTCTTCAATAAATCTGATCAAACTCATATTTTGCATGGTCAGTAAGACTAACATTGTCTCTTATTTTACAAATTTTCATCCCAATCAGTTAAGAACGTATGAACTTATTGACATTTTTAATAGCTGTCAGAAATTAATTATCGAAATGAATGTTTTCCAGTGCCAATTGAATTGAATCTGATTTGCTATTATTTACCAGAGTGCTTAGATGCTATTTTCAAGTTTCGATGAAAATCATATACCTAATTCTATGTTGATTGAGCGGATCATATTTCAATTCAATATGGATGTATATGTTTTCTGTGCGTTGTGTACGCATTTCCGGTTCGAGAATTTGCACGTACCCGTGCTCGCTCATCAACGCGTTACACTGAGCGTTTTCCTAGTTAAAATTATTTAATGGGAAGACAAAATTTCAAAAAAACGCTCTGACATACCGTGCGATTCCCGTTCGCCTCTTAAGTCGATACCATGTGTCCATGCGACAAGCAAGATGCACTGTTCTCGGCAATTGTTGATGCAGAACACATGCATAATGGACTTTAACACTAGTAGATGATCTCATTTTCAGTTAACTGCCTATTTTATTTTTATTTTTATTATTTTTCCGATGCCTTTCTTCAAACACTTGTTAATTGTACTACCACCATTAAATATATAGTTTTATAAAAATGGTTTATGAGTAGGTATTGTAATAGAATTGGAATATTACAATATGATTTAAATATGTTCTTCAACATTAATTAAGAATTTAACTGAAGCCTTTCATTTGGAAGGTAGAATTAAAAAAACATTAAGGTGCTACAAGCGCTCGGCCGCTTTAGAAAATTGAGAGAGAAAAATTGTTTCATAAGTGAGTGTAACTTTTACAGGATGTTCACATGATCAGTCTGATTGTATTATTAGTAGCACTTTTTCATTATTGCTTATTGCATCGTTAATTAGGCGCCGGTTATTCAACAAAACCGCTCAAATCTATGAAATTTACGATACGATTGGAGACCAAACCCGTAAACCAATTGATCTCAAATTGTAATCGTGATTAGAGAGAATACAAACTTAGGGTTATCACTTGGCACATTTTTGAAATTAAATTTCATACGGCACCCATTGAGACAAGAAAACAGACTAACATAGAAAATAGATTTTTCACCAAAAATCAACTAATTATTCCTATAACAAAGCAAAATATTTAAAATGTACTACTTGATAACACTAAGTTTGTCCTTTATCTAATCATGATTTAAATTTCAAATTATTTCGTCAACCCTTTCTGTCTCCAATCGTATCCAAAAAAGTGTCTGCAACAAGCGGCTAAATCCATGGCACTTGCACCACCTTAAATATTCATGCTTGGAAGACCCTGATTTTCATTATAGTTACTAAAGTATTTGTGTGCCAACTAATAATAACCCATTTCGATATGTGTGAATAAACATTTTATAAAACTAAAGTAGTGTCTTGGCCCATGGGACTGTGATTGTTGTCGATGTGTTTGGATGACATTGTCGCGCTGTCCTCGGACAAGGAAGGTATTTCAGGTTGAAGGCTGCGACCAATCAAGTAAACAAACTCCTCGTCTCATGACAACTCACTTCCCGGCTTGCAGAGGCCGACAGTCATTCAGAGTCACCACATAAAGGTAAACATTGGCGATGATATTTCCTAATTAGTGTCTTAACTTAAAAAAAAAAAACATATTTCATATTATGAAATATGTGTAAAAAATGTATCTACATTTTTTTAAACTAATCTTAGCAATAAACAACAAAACATACCTAGTATATGTTCCCAGCTCGTGGAAAATCTAAAAAGTATAGACATTTCAGATTTTCTTTGAGTTTGAGAACAAATATTGTATTTATAAGACGGTGTCGACTCCAAAATAAGACGCTTATTGTTTTTCACTTTCGTCATAATCTAAAAGGTTCAAAAGCTACGTCGAAATTTAGGAAATATTAACATCTCCAAATATTTACTTCGCGTGCAGCAACTTGCCCCGACTGCATACAAATGGCACACAAATTCCTTGTATTTATTCTCATTCCACCAAAAATATCACTGTTCATTGTGAAAAATGCACAATAATCTGACACGTCAAAACTGGTTCATTTGACAACTTCGATGACTTAAGAGGCAAACGGAAGCGAACGGAAATCGCACGGTTCGTCATAGCGTTTTTTAGAAATTGTGTCTTCCCACTTAATTTTAAAAAATCAGATAGTAACGACCCATAACAGCCTAATAGACTAAATAATGCCGCCAACTGGAGTTCATTATGACCTCTGGTACGACCTCAAAGTGTTAAATACGATATTTTTAATAAAATAATCGAAAATAATCGTATTTAACACTTTGAGGTCGCACCAGAGGTCATAATGAACTCCAGTGTACGGCATTATTTAGTCTATTAGGCTGTTATGGGTCGTTACTATCTGATTTTTTAAAATTATTGAGTGAAGACCGAATTTAAAAAAACCGCTATGACGAACCGTGCGATTCCCGTTCGCTTCCGTTTGCCTCTTAAATCAGTTAAATCAAAACAATTAGGTAGTATGTGTAAGGTCGCATGAGATGGGCCAATATATTTACCAATCTACTATCCCATTATTTCCATCATAGTTTAATATCAGTAGCAGCCTTCACAGAAGACGAGGGACAGATTTTAATGAGTTTCGCTTATTTGCTGAAAAAAAACACGTTAATTGAATTTGACTTCTTACACAATTGACCGATCCCAAGGATGGCTATCTTATACATCTCACATGCAGTTCCAATGGCGTATCCTGGTGAGGGGGGGGGGGGGGGGGGGAGGGGACCGAAATCAGGATTTCATCTAAGACAATAAGCACATTTAAAATAATATGTGAAAAAACACTTAAAAATAGACAGATAATGTCAGAAACGTTCTAAAATGGTTATAGAATTGAGTAAATATTCCAATAAATTTCCGGGGATATGCGCCCCGGACTTACATATCCTAATGAGTTCAATAAATTTACCTATTCTTAAACCTTTTAGACCGATTTTTGCATACTTTTATAGTTAATAATTCCCTAAAACAGCAATACACTGCGATTCAAAATTGCACCTAAATGAATGACCTTGATCCAAATTTTACTCGGGAGGTGCGCCCCCGAACCCCCTGTTGTACACTGTGATTTTTCAAAATATTAGTAATGTCCGCCCCCCAAAATAAATGTCATCCTGGATACGCCCTTGTGCAGTTCGATCTTGCCAAGCGTTCATTCATTCGCACAAGTAGAGCCACCTTTCAGCAAAGATGACGGGCGGTGTACGGGCATACATTTTAAAATAAATCTATCAAATATAATATCAAGAGATTCATAACATATAATATATTTTAGAGTTAGAGTGTATACAGGAGCCCTAAACATTCACCATAAATAGCCGCCAAAGTCCAATATGGTGTCTACTTTTCGAATTATTTCGTAAAAGTTAGAACATCGCTAACAGACGACATAATCCAAGCCTGCTCCATTCCTCTAGTAACTAGTATATGATTAATTTCTAATTTGTTTTCACCTACTCACTTATTTTTAGTAAGGGCTCCTGGGCTGCGATCGTGTAAAATTACAACTTCCTTGTCACGGTGACAAGATCCTAGAAGGTCGTGAATAACATTGAGAAGCTCGTCGCTGTGACAAGAAAGTTATCATTTTATGTTACCACTCCAGAAGCCTGGGGTGGAATGACATAAAACGAAAACTACCTGGTCACGGTGACAAGCTTCTCATCTCAATGTTATTCACGATCTTCTAGGGACTTGTCACCGTGACAAGAAAGTTATCATTTTATGTTACCACTCCAGAAGCCTGGGGTGGAATGACATAAAACGAAAACTACCTTGTCACGGTGACAAGCTTCTCATCTCAATGTTATTCACGATCTTCTAGGGACTTGTCACCGTGGCAAGGAAGTTATCATTTTATGTGATCGCACCCCTGATTCTATAACTTCACTTTCAATTGCTGGCGGAACGCAGTCGTCATCCGCGGCAAAATCTCATTGCCGACGGATTTGCTTATAGCTTTGCAGTTACATAATCAGGTCTCAGGTGGTTTCCGAATCAGACCATCTTGTCTATCAACTTGGTTCTGCTCGGGCGCGAGTCACTTTTGTCTGGGGCTTAACGTCGCACTGTTCTGAGGCTAATGGCTACGGATTAATTATTATGAGAATGATTGGGAGATGATGGTGATGATTAGGTAAGGATGGAAGGTGGGAAGGAGGCGGTCGTGGCCTATTAGTAGGATACCTTCCCAGCATTTGCCTGTCGACTGAGCGCACGGAAAACTCCAGTAAGGAAGGGGGGGCTTAGGCCCCCCCGAGAAGGTACTTAGCCCCTCCCCCGAGCCCAGAGACAAAACAATCTATAGAAACAAAATTCTTAAATTATGTTTTCATTAAAACGAAAAATAGGGAGTTATTTGCTGTAATTTGAGAAGTTTAGCATCCCAGAATCGATTTTAAAATGTTTATATTCAAAAAAATTCCCTGCGGGGCAACAATTGTTTTTTTTTGGCTTCGGTTTGTGCACTTTAAAGCCCCAGAATCACTTTTAACTGGTTAAAATTCTAAAAACGCCCAGTGGGGCTGAGGCTGGGGGGCGAAGCCCCCAGACCTTCCTTCTGGGTGTCGCAATCCCCCCATGATGAAAGTAGTTCCTACGCGGACTGCGTTTGGGTACACCCACCCCCCTCTCCAGATTAAATTTGGCCCCCCAGTTTTTAATAAAATGTCTGAAACCATCACTGTCAGAGCGTTACCACTCAGCCATACCTGTTCCGCTTGGTTCTAATTGAAGAGATCTTGTTGCTTTATTTCCCGGCACTTGCGAGCTGTTACGCAACGAGCGAGGTGAAGTGTACTCATGATCATGGGTTGGCTCATGATCAAGGACGGCGGGGACAATGAAGATCACACCTGTTGCGTTCATCTTGTGATCGCCAATCAGAGTTGATACCATTCCAGACACGACCTTGGCCGTGACAGTGATTGGGTGACAGACCGTGACAAACCCAGGCGGTCGTGCACAAGCGGTGACAATGGGGCGATCATTAATGAGCAATCAGAGAGAGAGCAATCATTAATGTTCCATCAGTCTGCATATAGTTTCCTAAAATATATTTAAGACGGCTGGGTAGTGAGTTTGACCTTGAATAGTTTTTTAATTGATTTTTATCAATACCTTTTTCCAGTGTAATTGTTAACAAAATAGGGCTATGGACGTGAATTCAGAACAGTTCAATGAAAATAATTGCATAGTTTGGAATAAGTTATTAGTTTTTTTGTGTCCAACAGGTGTTTAGAACCCGATAATTTTCGGGTTCTAAACACCTGTTGGACACAAAAAAACTAATAACTTATTCCAAACTATGAAATTATTTTCATTGAACTGTTCTGAATTCACGTCCATAGCCCTATTTTGTTAACAATTACACTGGAAGAAGACATTGATAAAAATCGATTAAAAAACCAAGCACTCTACCAAGCACTCTTAAACTCACCTCACTATTGTGCTTAACTGTCAGTTGCAATTGATCCTACAAGAATTATTTATATTTAACACTTATTGAAATATTTGGGCAGATATTGTTTAAAATCGAAATCACCGCCTTCCTATAGTGCAAATGTTCTTGTGATGACAGACTGATTGTTCATTTAGTTTCTTCCACAACGCAGATGCTGCCCTCTAGGATTAGTTATAGCTTACACATATCCTATCTTGAGCCATTTTGCGAAATTGTTCTATTGTTAGGGCAGGGGTCGGCAACCTGCGGCTCCTTGGTCGTGTTCTATTGTTAGGGCAGGGGTCGGCAACCTGCGGCTCCTTGGTCGTGTTCTATTGTTAGGGCAGGGGTCGGCAACCTGCGGCTCCTTGGTCGTGTTCTATTGTTAGGGCAGGGGTCGGCAACCTGCGGCTCCTTGGTCGTGTTCTATTGTTAGGGCAGGGGTCGGCAACCTGCGGCTCCTTGGTCGTGTTCTATTGTTAGGGCAGGGGTCGGCAACCTGCGGCTCGTTAGTGGTTCTTGAATGGCTCTTTATCATTTTAATAAAGGTCTGGAATCGAACAATTTGAAAATTATGAAAAAAACGCCCTGCGGGGCAACATTTGGAATGCTATTTGATTCAGTTTATTCCAAAATCACTTTCAAATTGTTGAAATTCTATAAAACCGCCCTGTGGGGCTACAATTGAAAGGTTATTTGATTCAATTTGTTCATTTTAGAGTCCCAGAATCACTTTTAAATTGTTGAAATTCTAATAACACGCCCTGCGGCGCAGCAAGTGGGGGGGGGGGGGGGGGGGGGGGGCTTCGTCAAAATATCAAAAATAAACTAGTAATTCAAAATACGTTTCGGTGTATTTTATTTGATTGCCTCTCCTGCGGCTCCCATTATAATATAATTTATTAATTTTTGGGAAATTGGGTCCTTCACCAAAAACGGTTGCCTACCCCTGCGTTAGGGGGTTGCAATGTGCATTTTGTCAATGGCAAAGGTCACTGAACTATGTTTAGACGCACTGTTTGCGCCAGTTTTGCTGGACTTGTTGCATTTCTTATATTACCTCAATTGTTTATTTTCTTTTATAAGCCTTGCTTTTCCTGATGTTTCACGGCCTTTAACTTATTAATATTTCACTCTTTCCTTTTATTTAACCTTGGTATTTGTTCTTCTTTTCTTTTACTTTCACTTGTTCTATGTAACAAATCTGTGATTGACATGTTGTACAATTTCTCTCAATAAATTCATTTAAACTTTCAATTTTTCCTTACCTATTTAGATACAGTCCGCTGAAACCAATCAAACACGCACATTCCATTTTAACTCGGCTTTTGTCGGCGCCAACTCGAAAAAAATCATATATTTCTGTAGTTGATTACACCATAATTCACCTCCTTTGAATAAGCTACTTACATTCATCGAATGCAAGGTTCTCACATCTTCTCCCACATCCTGTTACTTGACGCATAATTATGAAAATGACTAATCGATACAGTTTAATCTTAACACGAATACGTAATATGTGCATAATCTGCGTGCCATGTAATCACGTTACAGCCAAGGGACATGGTAGAGTGTGAAACTAACTGAACTTGTGAATAATCGGTATGCATCTTCACTAATAGCACGTAATTAAGGAGGGATGCCCAAGTAGATTTTCCGAAAATATTTTTTGTTGTAATGTACGACTTTTATTAATTTTTTCAACATTTCAACTATATTTTTATGTAAAAGTTTCATCAAATGTCTTTTAACTTGCAATTCTCGAATTATATTGAGTTTTCAATATGATGTCTTCGGAAGATAAAGAAATTTTAACACAGGAGGTATAGGAAAATTATTTAGAGTTTGGTGTCTAACTTTTAAAAACGTACGGCTAGGTGTATATATAAAAATCTTAATAAATACCTCTATGTCTAATACACATAATACTAGTTTTTGGAAAAAATCTATCGGTGGAATTAGTTTAAATCTAATATTTACTAGGAAAATTACCGTGTTTTTTCGACTCACCATGTTAAAGATAGGGCTAACTTAAATTTATAAAGTGATATATCTTGGAAATGAGTTCGGCTATCCCACTTTTTCTTGCGTTTATATGGTGCACAAGGAAATTATCTATTAAATAAGCATATTAATTCAGATATCTATCGGAGACCTCTACTTGGGCATCCCCCCTTAAGACAGAATTATGCACATTTAAATATTCGTGCTAAAAATAAAACAGACATCTCTAAAACAGCAGATCGTTTTCGCATTTTCATAATTATGAGTCATAATTACGTCCGTACGGATTTAAAGACATTTAAAAACATTGTTTTATTTTTCATCATGAAAAATATGACAAAATTTCTTATTTTCTCAATAAATTTTTTACGGAAAATGGGTATCTAAACTACCTCCCCAAGTTGCATAAAAGCTGAATAATGATGAATAATGAGTATTAATGATGTTGAATAATGATAGGATATAGTCCGCTTTTTGGGAAAATTTAACATACCCATAGTCACTTCAGCTAAGCGGTCCCAAGGACTCTTAAATCGGTAAATTTACCGGTAAATTTTCCCGGTAAATTTACCGGTCAGCGGTAAATTTTGAAAAATGATGGCAGATACCAATTCATGACTATACCAAATACAAAAATGACCCTACTTTATTATTTGACCCATTTACAAAGATTACCGCAGTCAGGACAATAACAATACCTACATCTATAATCAATGTTAATAATGACAATACTCCATATTGATAAGGGATGATATAACCGAATAGCATTGATTCGACCAATCTAGTGTAGGCTATGCCATGCCTGTGTTATTCTCCCATAAGAGGAATTGTCGACCACCAATTTGATCAAGTTACAATCTGTGTCTTAAACAAGCAAACCTGAACAAAGATTCCGACATCAGATCATTATATTCAGAATGATTGAGGACAACCAAAAATCAACGTAAAATATGCCTAACTGCTAATGTTGTCACACTGATGTTTACTTATAGTTTTTACTTAAAATTTGATATCTCCATTCATACATTGGAGAGAATCAAAAAAACAAAATTTACAATTTTTTTACCGGTAAATTAATAATTGGTAAATTTACCGTGTGCCATCCCTACGTATTGGTACCGCATCAATCGCCAGCAGTGGCAAGCAACTACTTGTCGAACATACGAGTACTCACCACCTCTATACCGAATGACACCACCGTAGCTCAGTTTCAGTTCTTACCTGGAAACAAAAGAGATCACAGTCAGTTATTACTGGGGCTAGGATGATTACTGTGGGCCAATGAAACTTGATGGTTTGTATAATATTCGTCAACATATTATGCGATTTATCGGTTTATGAGTTGGGTTTGAAGTAATATAATAAAATTAACTTGAATTATTGTGTGAATGTGTCAAGAGTCAATAATTGTGGATGGCCATCCAAATGGTGGATGGAAATTTTATGAATTGTGGTTTAGACCAAAATTCATAAAATAGGGAAGTCTCGTGAAGATTAGAATTCAGAATAATATTTATTTTATGAAAGTTGAGATGTTGCTGAACACAGATGTGGTATTATTTTTGTTGTTGGACGAATAGTTCTCATGTAATTAATTTACAAAGTTTGATAGATCTCCTCTCATTTAAAAACAGGAAAATTGGCAATGACATCACAGTTTGCTATATTGCCATGGCAACAAGGGAATCCCCATGTCAACACAATGTTCAAGACTTGGAAATGACATCACAGTTCTGATTCTTGTTTAAGGCCGTTTTTCCCGCCAAAAATCCTATGATATTTGAACGATTTTTATGAATGAAAATTTAAGATTTCACAGGTAATAAGTGTATTTGTCATTATTATTTGTGTTTATTTATAGAAATTTACTAGAATAAAATTTCAGGAGACTTCCCTATTGTTGTAACTTGCAACAAACATTTCGTATTATTTTCCCTATTAATAATAAAAAAAAAACTTAAAATAGCAAGAAAAGGACTGAATTCATAATAAAAAATTGAGAAAAGGCATTTCCAGGCATAATGAAACATATATTTTTGAAATCATGAACACATGAAACATATTTCTCATTATTAGACGTGTCTGAACAATAAAGTAAAAAAGGATATGTCCTAAACATCCCAGCCCTTTAGTTAATACTAACTCGTTAACACCTGTAAATAGGAGCAAAGGACAAATTACAGCTTTTCAATAAGTTCTCGGAGAAAAAGAAACTCGTTTCCCTTCATCATTTCTACCCCATCATTTTCTTTCCCTAACCTTCGTTTTCTGTAATTACACAAAGCAATATGCATTACACATACGTATAATTATACATAATGCAGTTCTAAGGCAACAGGTTGTTCTGCCAATGAGCAAACTGTAACACTCAATTACTCGAGATTGCAACTAACTGGAGAAGAACAATTATCCTCAGGAAACGTCGTCACTTTGTTCATTTACTACATTATGGAATCCATACCTATTTGTTCCTATTAGCCAGAATATACCCCCCCCCCCCTTCCCCCCACACACTTCTACCCAAGACAGTCTAACCCAAATAAAATAGGTTTATCAAAATAAAATCAGAATTAAAATTAATTTGAAAATTTAGTTCAAATTTTAAAACAAATCTTTGGTTGGTCCGATTAATTTGAAATTTTACCAAGTCATTGCGACCTAAAGTTTCAGCCAAATCCTAAAAATTGGTTTAAGTTTAAATAATATCTTTTGATTGGTGACAGTCAAAATATGCAAATTAGGTTAAAATTTTGCATGGTGATCAAGACCATGCATTCAAGATTTGCATCTAATTTTGCATGGTGATCAAGACCATGCATTCAAGATTTGCATCTAATTTTGCATGGTGATCAAGACCATGCATTCAAGATTTGCATCTAATTTTGCATGGTAATCAAGACCATGCATTCAAGATTTGCATCTAATTTTGCATGGTAATCAAGACCATGCATTCAAGATTTGCATCTAAATTTACACATTTTAAGCCCAATCAGTCAAGTATTTATTGAATTTATTGACACAATGGGCACGTTGGATCTGTTATTCGCCAGAGTATTTATATGAAGATTTGAAAGTTGCAAAGAAAATCGTCCTGTGCCGTGTCGTGTATCGTGACTGGGGATGTTGCATGTTCTGTGCTCGCTCATCAACGCGTTACACTGAGCGTTTTCCTAGTATTTTTTTAAATCTTAATTATCTTTAATAGTGCGGCACGGTATTATGGAGAAATTTGCGTACGAAACAAAGTTGAGGGAGGTTTTCAGCCCTATTCGGTTCGGGCCGCACAGAAACAAGAAGATTTGGACATTTAGGGTGCTGCAAGCGCGAGCGATTTTGCTGCTTTTTGTAGACACTTTTTGCGATACGATTGGAGACGAAATGGGTAGACCAAATTATTTGAAATTTTAATTGTGATTAGATAAAAGACAAACTTAGGGTTATCCCTTGGTACATTTTTAATTTTTTGTTTCGTTAATTAGTAATAATTAGTGGATTTTTGGTGAAAAATTAGCTATTTTCTCGTCTCCCTGGGCGCCGTATAAAACAAAATTTCAAAAATGTGCCAAGGGATAACCCTAAGTTTGTCTTTCATCTAATCATGATTAAAATTTGAAATCAATTGGTTTACGGGTTTGGTCTCCAATCGTATCGCAAATTTCATCGTTTTACGCGGTTTTGTTGAATAACCGGCGCCTAATTAACGATGCAATAAGCAAAAATTAAAAAGGGCTACTAATATACAATCAGACTGATCATGTGAACATCCTGTAAAAGTTACACTCACTTATGAAACATTTTTTCTCTCTCAATTTTCTAAAACGGCCGAGCGCTAGTATCACCTTAAAAGTGAATTTCTAGAGTTTATCGCCGATTTGGTATTTGGCCACGAGCTACAATGTAAAGTGTGAGAACTCGGTAAAGTGTGGTACGAACTGAATGCGGCCGCGGGCTTGTGGAGATAGTACACCAATGTGAGGGACATATCTAGCGACGCAGCCCACGCCCTGTGTAATCGATCAGCTGCCAAGGACAGCGCTCTTATCAGACCGGCTCATGGTACAGTAAGAACAGGAGGACAAACATTTCTGCCATCGGAGTAGAAACGAGAAGTCACATTTCAGGCGAAACAAGAGAAGACAAGAGAGAAGAGACAAGAGAAGAGACGAAGTTATATTGCGCACATTAATTTTTGCATTTTTGCATTTAACTTTTTTGATATAAGTGGTGGACATGGGGAGGGGTCGACCTAACGGGCCCGATCCGGGGGAGTCCAACACTGGTGGGAAGGCCAGGCCGGAATGGGGACGGACCGGGGGGTGTGAGGAATCGGTCCGGCGGAACCCGATTTCAGGGGGATCACAGAAGAGACCGATATTACTTTATTTTGTTGAGGAGACTTGGCTGGTACTTTTTGCAGTGCTTTTTTATTGGGCTAAATTTGATGTGAAACAGAGACCGATTGTTGAGATCCTTTTGTGTAATAATTGGTCTGGAGGCCTATTCCAGAACGTGTTCCCAATTCCATTCTGATGGAACCCGGTCACGGCCATAATTGCATGAAATCAAATTCCATCAGAATTGGGAATGTAATAGTTCTGGAATAGGGCCCCAGATCAGTTATACTTTGTTTGAGCTACGAGCAAATCAGAAAAGAAGACTCGAACTATAAATACTTCATGCCGGGTTCGATTCCCGTGGATTCCTCAGTCGATAGGCAAATGTTAGGAAGGTTCCCGAGCAATAGGCCATGACCGCCACATTCCCACCGACATCCTTACCATTCATCATCTTCTCCCAATCACAATCATAATAATTCATATATCGCCATCAGCCTAGCTGCGTAACAGTGCGACGTTAACATACATAAGGTGAACAAATGGACATAATAAATCCTAAATTCGAAATAACTTTTGTGCCATTCAAATTATGAACTGGAAAAAAAATCAACATGCTTATTTTTGAATTTATTGTGGGCCCCAAATTCGACTCATAAGTACCTGCAAAATTAGGAACATTTTAAAGTCGAGTTTGGCCGGACACAATGTTATTTATTACTTTGTTTACGTTGATTGAAGAACAGGTTGTTTTCATTTGGCTAAGCTATACTAAAACAATTTTTTTCGAAGCCCTGATTCCAAAAATTATTTGGGTCAGGCGGTTAGAAAATTTATATATTACATTTACATAATTACATTCACTGCCTAACCAGACATACTAAGGCTATAATTGTCTCAATCGGCTCTAGTCCAGTATATGTGTGATTATACCCACCACTTATTGCAACAGAAGGTTTCAATACATGAATCGATTCAGAAAAATGTCCTCTTCAATACATCCAAAATCGACCAAAATCGCTGTACGGAAAAAGGGTTTTAATGACTTTTTAAGTTAATTTCCCATGTTAATTCCATCTTGCAACAAAATATTTTTTTCATGTAACTCCGATTTTGACGAAACTTGGCAGAATTGTACACCATCCTAAATGAACACAAAAAGCTCTCTGAGCGTTTTCCTCTAAATCTCATCGTTTGGGAAATATGGCCCATTTAAAGTCATTTTTTCGAAGATTTAAGTCACTTTGAGTGTAATTTGACGTTTTGCGAGGTCCATATTTCCCAAACGTTGAGATTTAGAGGAAAACGCTCAGAGAGCTATTTGTGTTCATTTAGGATGGTGAACAATTCTGCCAAGTTTCGTCAAAATCGGAGTTACATGAAAAATTTATTTTTTTGCAAGATGGAATTAACATGGGAAATTAACTTAAAAAGTCATTAAAACCCTTTTTCCGTACAGCGATTTTGGTCGATTTTCGATATGTTGTAGAGGACACTTTTCTGAATCGAACGGTACCAAAAACGCTTCTGTTGCAATTAGTGGTGGGTTATGCTGTTTTTTTCACTAGAATTACTGGACTACTAGCCGAACCGGTTGATTTCAAACAATTTCAAAACTTGAATGGTACAAAAATTATTACAATTTAATTATCCCCAATGTTTACCTTCGCCATCCAGCTAAATATACTCCCAATGCTGTGACAAGATACTGACAGTGACACTCCATCATATCGCTAACATTGACTTCCAATGCTTGGCCTCAGTGCCAAGGAAATCCTGCTTCATACGAGGCAGACGACATGCTCCACCAGGGAAATATGACTGACTAATTCATACTAAATATATGCATTATGAATAGGACACAGATATTTTACGGGGAACATTGGTTGACACTTCAAAAGACCAAATCTTAAGGTGATACTAGAGCTCGGCCGTTTTAGAAAATTGAGAGAGAAAAATTGTTTCATAAGTGAGTGTAACTTTTACAGCATGTTCACATGATCAGTCTGATTGTATATTAGTAGCACTTTTTTATTTTTGCTTATTGCATCGTTAATTAGGCGCCGGTTATTCAACAAAACCGCGAAAAACTCTGAAATTTGCGATACGATTAGGGACCAAACCCGTTAACCAATTGATCTAAAATTTTAATCATGATTAGATGAAAGACAAACTTAGGGTTATCAATTGGCACATTTTTGAAATTTAATTTTATACGGCACCCAGGAAGACAAGAAAATAGCTAATTTTTCACTCAAAATCCACTAATTATTACTAATTAACGAAAAAAATAATTAAAAATGTACCAAGGGATAACCCTAAGTTTGTCTTTTATCTAATCACGATTAAAATTTCAAATAATTTGGTCTACCCATTTCGTCTCCAAACGTATCGCAAAAAGTGTCTACAAAACGCAGCAAAATCGCTCGCGCTTGCAGCACCTTAAATATTGTCCGGTTTCCTGCATGCGTTGTAAAAACAAGTGGCTAAAAGCTAGTTCACAACTAGCGTATTTTGCATGAAACAGCCATTAAAATACGAGACAAAAATATTATTTTTGATCATGTTTGCCCCCCCCCCCCCCCCCCCCGACGGCTGTCACCTTATCGCGGTGGTGAGGTTTGTGTTGGCCAACGATCCATTGCAGCTACGCCGGCGAGCATATGCTCATGTGTAAGGGCTACCCATGCCGGACAGGTCAGTGGTGAGGTCCAGACCAAGAGCAGCCAGGGTCGGCCTAACCATGTCCTCCCTTGAATTTGCAGTCCCCTCCCCTCCCCTCGGGCCGGCCTCCCCCTCGAGATGGTGATCCCCCTGAAATCGGGTTCAGCCGGCCCGAATCCTCACACCTCCCGGTCCGTCCACATTCCGGCCTGGCCTTCCCACCAGTGCTGGACTTCCCATGATCGGGCCCGTTAGGTCGACCCCCTCCCCTTGCCCTCCAATTATGATCAACAAAGTTAAATATAACAAATAATGTGCGCAATATAACCTCGTCGTTGACGCGCCATTAAATCAAACTAATCTAATCTAATCTATCATGTTTGCCTCATATTTTAGGGGTTATTTCAGGCAAAAATTCGACCTGCTTTTGATGCATTCTTTTTGGCCATGTTTTTACAGTGATTTTCGCAACAAAGCCGCAAGTCACCATCAAAATAAAAATTATAGCAACCATTTTCTTCCCTCAACTATAAATAGAATGAGTAGTGAGCGTGGCCTTGAGGAGTTTTTAATTGATTTTTATCAACATCATTTACCAATGTAATTGTTAACAAAATAGGACTTTGTACGAGTATTCAGAACAGTTCAATGAAAATAATTTCATGGTTTGGAATAGATTATTAGTTTTATTTTGTCCTACAGACAATAGTGCCGTATTTTTACTAATTTTAAGGCACTAAACATCTGTAGGACAAGATAAAAATAATAAACCATGAAACCAAGATGTGAAACTATTTTCATTGAACTGTTCTGAAGACTCGTACAAAGCCTTATTTTGTTAACAATTTCATTAATAAAAGATATTGATAAAAATCGATTAAAAAACTCTTCAAGGTGAAACTCACTATCTTAAGATGCTAAAAACAATACAAGTGTTCTTTGAGGGTATGTCTAAAAAATTGAGTGACCATTATTCTGTAACAAAAACGAACTCATTTCATATCAGTTATAGTTATTATAATACAGTTATTATAACAGTTATCAGTTATATCAGTTATATCAGTTATAGTTATATCAGTTATCATTACTCTGTCCCTTTTATTTTCAATCAGTTGCCTCAAGAAATTAAGTCTTTAGATAATTATAGTAGTATTAAGAAAGAAGTGAAATCTTGGTTGTATGAATACTCTGATGATGTATAAAATATTTTGTTTTTTTTCTTTGTTAATCAGTTTATTATGTATTTTTCTCTCTTTTCTTGTATATTGTTTAAACATTTTTGTATCCACTAATTTTCTTTAAATTAATCCACAGAAAAGCCGTTTGGCTTTGTGGAAAACGGAATGATTGTATTTTTGTGTGTTTACGATAATAAATAAATAAATAAAAAAAAAATAGATTTCGAAGACAAAGTTCTTGAGATGATTGGTATGTTTGATTTGTGATTGATTTATGATTTGTATGTTTAAAGTTTTTTTTAGTGAGTATGGTTATGTATATTTATATGTATTTATTTTGTATTTGAAGAGTTCGTACAATTTTTCTGTGTTATTATTATAATTTATGTATCTGCCCCGCAGTCAAGCCATTTTTTGGCTTTGTGGGGCTACAGTTTCTTTTTTTATTGTATAATTGTATTGTGTGATTGTTAAATAAAAAATTAAAAAAAAAGATGAGGGAATGAGAAGGCGCGACTATTTCGTAACAACGAGATCAGTGTATCATAATCTGTGGTTGACAGATGATGCAGGCAGCTCCATATAGAGCAGAGCCGATGAAACAACTGGATCTATCACTGCCAGTGGACTGGTTGCAATCGTGTAACACCCGCCTGCTTCCTTGTCGTTGACCTTGAAACCTGTTGCATGCGCTTGAGATGTTACGCACGCGTGATAAATACGACGCACAGCAACGCAACATTATTACTAGGAAAACGCTCGGTGTACATCGTTGATGAGCGAGCACGGGTGCGGGCAAATTCTCGAACCGGAAATGCGTACACAACACAACGCACAGAAATCATATACATCGATATTGAATTAAAATATGATCCACTTAATCAACATAAAAGTATATGATTTTCAGTGAAACGTGAAAAAAGCATATAAACACTTTGGTACCTAAAGCAAATCAGATTCATGTTGCATTGGAAAAGCAGTCATTTCGAAACTTCATTTCTGACAGTTATTACAAATGTTAATAATTGCATACGTTCTGATTGGGATGAAAATTTGAGTTTGATCAGATTTATCGAATACCATTTTCATTGTTCAACCTATCAGGAGATATTTACTTAAATTTTAAGCAAGGAACGGATAAAAAAATAGGCTCTACAAACAGAAAAGGTTGTCTCTACATGTGTGCAAAATTTCAGATCGGTCGGTGAAACGGTGCGACTTATATTGCTCCAGGTAGCAGCAAAAAAAACGGAGGTCCGTGTCAAATGGAGTCGCTTGCTTCGCTCGCTCATACAGGTCTCACCGGTTCTCCGATCGAGCTGAAATTTTGCACAGATGTGAAGACAATTCTACGCATTGAAAATACTACAAATTATAAAAAATCCTTTGATTGGTTGAAAATTAAAAAAAATTACACGTTTGGCCGTTGACTTACAATTGTGCATGGCCATCGAGACCAATATTTTTGAAGTTTATGACAATTTCAGACAATTAATCAATAATTTCAAATTTATTGACATTTTACGCTCATTTTGAAATGAATGGCTCCTTCGCCAAAAAGGTTGCCGACCCCTGCCATATTATAATCCCACATCGTATCTGTCCAATCAAACTGTTGCTCTTGTGAACTCACACAGTCAAGTTGGTCTGCGCTCGATCGAATCGGTTTCGTCACAACCGAGTGAAAAACACCGGACCATTGTGTGGAAACATCCCCATATTATAATCCCACATCGTATCTGTCCAATCAAACTGTTGCGCTTGTGAACTCACACAGTCAAGTTGGTCTCCGCTCGATCGAATCGGTTTCGTCGCAACCGAGTGAAAAACACCGAACCATTGTGTGAAAACATCCCCATATTAATCCCCACACATTACCGAAAGACAGGGGCGGATAAAATTTGTACAAATATATTTTTTCAAGATATATAATAAAATTATAAAGCTATATAAAAATATAAAAATATTTTTATAAAATCCATATAATATTTACACAATTTTTTTTCAAGATTTACAAAAAAAATATCAAGATTTAAAAAAAAATAAGATATTTCAAAATATTAAAATATTTTTCATTTTCTGTTTATTTTGACTTCTATTTTTATGAATCATTATATTTAAATATTTTCTGCTAATTTTGAAATTTTTGACAAAATATAGCCAAAATCTCGTAAAACTTTCCCCATTTCCCCCCATTTTTTTTTTGAAAAAATTATATCTTGAAACATATTATATTTGATATATTTGATATTATATTTGAACATATTTGATAGCTCAGCTGGTAGAGCATCTGACTGGATATCGGAAGGTCGTGGGTTCGAGTCCCACTCGAGGAAAATCTTTTCACATTGCAGTTGGTATTTATTAATATTATAAAATTTTGGCTAAATTTTGTCAAAAAAATTGTCAAGTGTTTGGGTTTTGGTAATGTGTCCGTGAAAACATCCCCATATAAACATCCCCATATTAACATAAACATCCCCCATCGCCTCTCTTGAATCAAACTGTTGCGCTTGTGAACTCACAAAGTCAAGTTGGTCTGCACTCGATCGAATCGGTTTCGTCACAACCGAGTGAAAAACACCGGACCATTTTGTGAAAACATTTCACAACGCCGAAGGTCCGACATTGTGCGATGTCACGCCGTATCGACAACAAATACGGAATCGGGCAGAAACTGAGGCGATCCAGTTTATCCAGATCGATTATGGCTTAAGCGAATCATTAACAAAGTCAACAAATACGGAGTGATTTGTCACGGAAAACCCTCGGATCTGTGATGTAATGAGCAGATAGTACAATGAAAATACAACGAGAATGTTCCAGACTTTCGTTCTATTGTCACGCTAAACGATTTGCGTTTGTTTTATAGAACTTATTCCACTTTATCTTTATTTCGTTTCGACGAGGTCAAATAAGATATGCAACTAAAATAAGAGCACAGATGAATGGATTAAGAGGATTCTAGGGAGGGTATGAGATGTTAATTTTATGGCAAATATAGTAAGAAGGTTTTAGTAGAGACCGATATTAAGCTAAATCAACTCATATTTCAAAGTCAAAAAATTATACGGGACGATCAAAACGGGTAAAATACGATTTACATGAACCTCCTTAACATAGAGAGCTGAAACTTGGCAGGATTATTCTCAATACATATACGAAAAAACGACTAGGCGTTTTTTTGGAATTTGTATTGCAATATATTTCAAATGAAAACGGTACGTATCGGATTTTTCATCGAGAAACCCCTAATTTTGTATTTCCTGAGTCTAGGGTACAAATATAGTTATTGACAAAAACTCGTAGTCGTTTTCTTCGCCTATTCATAAATCATAACGAAGACAAAGAGCCCACTTGCAGTATTCTATAATCAAATCATTTACGTAGATGGGATAACGTTGTAACGTTTGTAGAAAATGCAGTTGTTATGCTTGAGATAGAAAAGGAGAACCAAGTTAAAGTTTGCTTTTTGTGAAATCGGGAAACCGTGAAATTAGGAAGAAAATGTATTTTTCACATTCTATAAGTGATCTACAACCCACTTTTCTTTTTACGTCCAATCGGTCTCAATTTTTTTCCACGAAATATTGCTGTTGCATTTTAAACAACTCAGCGACCGCAATTATTATACTCTAAAGACAACGTTATCCCATCTACGTAAATTATTTGATTATTGAATGATAATAACCCCCTCTAATATATTTTGTATTTATATATATATTCACATAATAATACAAATAAATAACGTTAAATAGTTTATACACCCATTGTGCACAACTGTTCCTTTTTTTGGATTGAACATGTAGTCGTGTATAAGTTATAATGTTTTGTATTCATTTCTCTCTGATGTAATTTTGTAATTTGTGTAATATTTTGTCTACCCTACCTCTAAGCTCCACTGTAGCTCATTTTTTTGTCTGGGGCTTAACGTCGCACTGTTCTGCAGCGAGGCTAATGGCGACGGATGAATGATTATGATGATGATTGGGAGATGATGGTGAAGAGTAGGTAAGGATGGAAGGTGGGCAGGAGGCGGTCGTGGCCTATTAGTAGGGTACCTTCCCAGCATTTGCCTGTCGACTGAGGGAATACCACGATAAACCCCAGTCAGGAAGGACGGCCGCGGGAATCGAACCCGGGCCTCGGAATACAAGTTCAGAGCGTTACCACTCAGCCAACCTGTACCGTGTGATTGTGTGACCTGTGGATTGGGAAGTGCGCCGCGTGATGGATGTTGAAACTGGTCCCCGGAATACAAGTTCAGAGCGTTACCACTCAGCCAGCCTGCCGTGTGATTGTGTGACCTGTGGATTGGGAAGTGCGCCGCGTGATGGATGTTGAAACTGGTCCCCGGAATACAAGTTCAGAGCGTTACCACTCAGCCAGCCTGCCGTGTGATTGTGTGACCTGTGGATTGGGAAGTGCGCCGCGTGATGGATGTTGAAACTGGTCCCCGGGATACAAGTTCATAGCGTTACCACTCAGCCAGCCTGTACCGTGTGACCTGTGGATTGGGAAGTGCGCCGCGTGATGGATGTGGAAACTGGTCCCCGTCGCCTTGACAATGCAGACAGCAGGAAGCGGCGCCACCGGCGAGGAAGTGGCAATGAAGCCCCGCAGAGGTCGGGCCGAGCGGGAGAAAGACGGCGGGAAAGCCGTCTCGCTGGCCTCGCGTCGCATGCGCACTCACTTTCTGTGCAGATCAATCAGTTTTCGACTCGATTATGTCATTCTTTAAAACCATCACATTAAGCAGCTGCAAGCGCGAGCAATTTTGACGCTTGATGCAGGCACCCTTTTTGGATACGATTGGAGACAAAATGGGCTGACGAGATAATTTTAATTTTAATTAGTAATAATTAGTTGATTTTTGGTGATTTTTTTATATTTTCTTGTCCAAATATGAATATGTGCCTTATGAAATTTGTATTTAAAAAATGTGCCAAGTGAAGTGATAACCAGCTAAGTTTGACTTTATTTTTATCAAATCATGATTAAAATTTGAGATCAATTGGTTCACGGGTTTGGTCTCCAATCGTATCGGAAATTTCATAGTTTTAAACTGTTACGTTGACTAACCGAGCAAAAATTAAAAAGTGCTAAAAAAATATCTTTCGATTGGTTAGTTTGATCAAATTGAAATTTTGAAAAGGCATTGCAACCAACATTGTCCCCAATCTTACACAGTTTCAGCCAAATCCTCATTGGTTAAAATTTAAAGCCATCTTTCCGGTGATTTTTGAAATTTAAACTAGAACCGATTGACAAATCAACTTAAAACTTCAAATGGTCTTTGGTATTAATCTTTTGTTATTTTCAAAAGTTATTGTCATTTTAAGGACATTTTATTACATAATCTTGAAACATTTGAAAATGTATACTAAATGTTCATCCCAGCCTTCTTGATTCTTCAGTTCCAAGTCCTGTAGAGCAGCTGATACTTGCAAACGCATATCAAATCTGATGCAGTACGTAGGCCCGCTCATCAACGCGTTAAGCCCGTCTTCCATGATTGCGTTTTTTCATCGCAATGCGAATTCGCAGCCGCAACGTGGTCTCTCAGCCAATCAGCGCTCGAATCGCAGCATCGCATGACGTCACGAGAATCGCTGCGGATCGTCGCTGAAAGTAGAACCAACTTCAACAACCAACGCAGCGATTTTCTATCGCAGCGTTGTGCGCATGCGCGGTTACCGCTGAACAACCTCTGGACAAATGGGGGAGTCGGAAATACATGACGCGACGGCGAAAACATCGCATTCATGGAAGACGGTGACTGAAAAATCGTGCCGCAAAGCAACATTGCGACGAAAATATCGCAATGATGGAAGACGGGCTATACACTGAGCGTTTTCCTAGTAGAGTCCTGGGGATCCCTTTCTTACTGACGGCGGCGTCAAATTTTCTTACTCCACTGTTAATGCAACTTTGGGAGGTAGTTTTGATACACATTTGCTGAAAAAGCCATTGAAAAATGTTAAGAAATACTTAAAATAAAATTTTCATATTTATCATATTCATTTCATATTTTTCATGAGATGAAATATAAAATGAGAAACACGAAAAAAAATATATATGAAAAGTAACCATTTCTTCCTGATATTTCTTAAATTTTCTCAATAGCATTCCCAGAAAATGCGTAAATCAACTTGAACTACAAACACGGGAGTATCCCTTACAAAAATATCCTATAGTTTACTTCAGCAAAATCGAAGTACAAATACTATAGTAAAATGTCTATAGTAGACTTTAGGATTATTGACACTTACTACAGTAGAATTACTGCAGGAATTGTCCTACAGCTAATCGCAGTATACTGCTGTACATTTACTTCAGTTACTTTACTATAGTTTACTTTAGTATCATTACTACAGTACATTTCGTCAAATAAAACGTTAAAATTTCATAGAAAAATAAAATTTTCCTTAGATATGAGTACTCATTTGCATTCGGGAAACCTCCTCTGAAGTAATGGACAAGGTTTGATTACACATTTCAATTATAAAATCCCGCGGAGGCGCCGTGCCTTGAACTTGCGATCTCGTGGTCCGTAGTCGAGCGTCTTACCGAGTTGGCCACCAGTGCAGACAAGACGTAGCCGCGCTAATAGTGATCATATTGAGTTTTCATATTTAAGTGAACATATTTATATTATTTGGTGGATCATAAAATTGTAATTAACATAATAGAATAGGAGAAACGATAAATATTAAGATTTATTTATAAAGTAATATTATCTGTGATATTTCCCCCATAAAATATATCAGCTCACGCTCTGTAGTATAATTACTATAGTTTATTTTACATAATTAGGTAATTAGGTAATTAGGTGGTGTAATTAGGTAGTAATTAGGTGGTGTGGTGCAAATTTTCTGAGTCAATAAGTATAAATTCTGTAGTTTATACTTTACTTTACTACAAATACTATAGTAATTAGGGTATTGGGCTAAATATACTACAGGGTGATGTGGTGCAAATTCTCTAAGTCAATGAAGTAAAAATTCTGTAGTTTATATACCATACTTTACTACAAATACTGTAGTTAAAAGTCAATGAAGTACATATACAACAGAGTATACTACTGTAAAATACAATATAAATGGGCTGTAGTAAACATACTGTAGATTACACTTTTCTTTACTACAGGTACTACAGATTTTCAATGAAGTATATATAC
Organism: Leuctra nigra; assembly: GCA_934045905.1. Taxonomy (NCBI): domain Eukaryota; kingdom Metazoa; phylum Arthropoda; class Insecta; order Plecoptera; family Leuctridae; genus Leuctra; species Leuctra nigra. The sequence continues at coordinate 6,987,588 of OW203769.1, read as the reverse complement.
TATAGAACTTACTATAGTAAACATATTTTGTCTGTAGTCAAAGTACTCTAGCTTGATACTTCGAATTACTACAGTGAAGTACGTTCCCTATAACTTTACTATAGTAAACTGCAGTATATATCGTCTGTAGTAAAAATACTATTGTACATACTTTGAATTACTACAGTAAAGTATATTTACTCCAGAGTAAAAAATAGTATTTTCAGCTGTAGTAAAAATACTGTAGTTTATACTTTAGTTTACTACCGATACTGTAGAATTTACTTCAATAATCTATAGTACTTTTTTCCTGTACTTCAAGTACTATAGCACAAACTTTAGTTTACTACACGTTATTACAGAATACTTTGAAATACTTCAAAATATACTATAGGACATTTTTCTAAGGGATAACTAATGATACGGAACAGGTTGGCTGAGTGGTAACGCTCTGAACTAGTATTCCGGAGGTCCGGGTTCGATTCCCGCGGCCGTCCTTCCTAACTGTTTTTTTTCGTGGTTTTCCCTCAGTCGACAGGCAAATGCTGTGAAGGTACCATATACTAATAGGCCACGACTGCCTCCTTCCCACCTTCCATCCTAACCTAATCTTCACCATCATCTCCCAATCATCCTCATAATCATTCATCCGTCGCCATTAGCCTCGCCGCAGAACAGTGCGACGTTAAGCCCCAGACAAAAAGAGCCTTGGGGCGATGCCCGCTTTAGGGAAATGTAATATAATATGGTTTCATTGATCGTAGGTATGACTTCTCTAACTTTCTGATTCCCATGACGTAACCCTGGAACCCGACAAGTACTGAAACAAATTAGTGATGCGACCTCACAATCTAACTACGTGAGAAGGCATTAGAGAGGAGACGATCAGCCCGATTACTCATGCAGGTTAAAAGCAGTTTTATTTCCTACAATCAATTCGGAGGTGAAGAGGTGAAGTGGCAAAGAAAGCATGAGGAGGACTATCAAGAACTTCACATCCAATCCAATGTCGTTTAGAGCATGTCAATCGCAAAGAAATGCGGCTCCACGCGATTGTAAAGATTCTATAAATTCACAGCAAGCATTTCGTTTGGAATTCACAATTCCTACCCTTCTATGCGAAATTTTGATAACATTTGAAGTTTGCATCGTGCATGCGAATTTTTGAGAACATTTAAAATTTGCATCATGCATGTGTGGTGTCACTTCTGATCTATCTTGGCGGCGGCCATATTTGTGGCATACTTGGTCGGCTGTTAAAATGTGTTTTTTGCAATTTTGTTGACAAATATTGGCAACATAAAGGCGGCAATATAAAAATGTATAGGTATGCACAAATTTTACAAAACATCGTAAATTAACCGCCATTGAAAACTTAAGAGGCTTGGTAGTGAGCGTGGCCATGACGAGTTTTTTAATCGATTTTTATCAATATCTTTTTCCAGTGTAATTGTTAACAAAATAGGGCTATGGAATTCAGAACAGTTCAATGAAAATAATTTCATAGTTTGGAATAAGCTATTAGTTTTATTGTGTCCAACAGGTGTTTAGAACCCGAAAATTACTAAATTTTCGGGTTCTAAACACCTGTAGGACAAAGTAAATTAAATAAACCATTACAAGCTATGGAATTATTTTCATTGAACTGTTCTGAATTCACGTCCATAGCCCTATTTTGTTAACAATTACACTGGAAAAAGATATTGATAAAAATCGATTTAAAAACTCTTCAAGGTCAAACTCACTACCCAGCCGTCTTAAATATCCCTGCCATCTGTCACCTTATAGATTCTTATAATACCCAGTTATGTCTGTCTGTCTGTCGGTCTGTGGGGAACGCCGTCGCGCGCATCCACTGGTGCGTCATGTTTTACATGCCGGTTCCCTCTAGTTAATTTAATGAAAATCAAGGATTGATTGTCAAGTTACCTGATAACCAGCCAATCCGTTTCGTCCAAATACCATTTTTAGTTGTCCCAAGCATTAGTATAACGGGAAACGCACTGTCGTTCAAAGTGTTTTTTGAATTTTGACTGCAAGTATCATCATTTTAAAATACTTATCAGATATTAGTGCCATTCAAGCATAATGGACTAGAGGTGAGCGCTTGACGTGAGTCACGCGTGACTCACGACTTTTAGCGTGAGTGTGCGTGAGTGTGCACATTACTGCTAAAAGTCGTGCGTGAGTGTGCAAAGTTTCTAGTCACGCGTGAATCGTGACACGCGTGCCACGCGTGGTTAACATTCACAACTGTGATCTTTTGGTCTACTTCAAAGTTTCTTCTGTCTTGAATATATAGATTTTATAATAGACTGTTAGAATAAAAAAATTCGAAATTATTATTTTCATCAAAAGTATTTATATTTTATATGTAGATTTTGAAGTAGGTGAAGTAGTTTTGGGTCGTATTCCAGACTATGAGCTCTAAATAAGTAACATTTTTTAATAGAATTGTTCCGTACATTGAGATAAATAACCGCCCTGCGGGGCATGATTTTCTTAATTTTTACATAATTTTTTCATTACGAACAACAGATTTTTGTGCGTTTTGGCCAGGGATGTCATTTTGGTGGTCTGTAAAGTTGCGATGTAAAGTTGCGATGACACTTTGTAGATAATTATCATCGTAAGTGACTGCGTGAGTTGTAATTCGTGAGTGTGCGTGAGCGTGCATGAGTCCTGAGATTTCCTGCGTGAGTGTGCGTGATCGAAATGCATAGCCCGCGTGCGTGAGTGTGCGTGAGTGAAAAACGTAGCCGCGTGACGTGACCGCGCGTGAGTCAAAAATCACTCACGCGCTCACCTCTGTACTGGACTGCCCGGTTGCACCATGTCCCGATAAAGTAAGCGGCAGGATTTATCGGCTGAAATCATGGCAACAGCCAATGAAACACACCCATCTGGACCGCTAAAGTGAACTTTATCTTACTTATCGGGTCATGGTGCAACCGGGCCCGTCACACACTGGAGTACAATGACAGCTGATAACCTTTAAAATACGATATTTATGGCATACTCATATTAAACCATTATTAAACACTGTAGAGGTCAACAAGTAATCCAGTGTGTGGCTTTATATATAGTCTATTAATCTTGAAAAAGTTGCTAATACATGCATTTCTTAAATTCTGTTACTGTGATGAAAAATTTCAAATAAACTCTGAATAACAGGACGTTTCCTTTACCTTACGCAGGCCTCTTAAGGTGCTGCAATCGCAAGCGATTATGCTGCTTTTTGTAGACACTTTTTGCGATACGATTGGAGACGAAATGGGTGGACCAAATAATTTGAAATTTTAATCGTGATTAGATAAAAGACAAACTTAGGGTTATCCCTTGGTACATTTTTAATTTTTTGTCTCGTTAATTAGTAATAATTAGTGGATTTTTGGTGAAAAATTAGCTATTTTCTCGTCTCCCTGGGCGCCGTATAAAATTAAATTTCAAAAATGTGCCAAGTGATAACACTAAGTTTGTCTTTCATCTAATCATGATTAAAATTTGAGATCAATTGGTTTACGGGTTTGGTCTCCAATCGTATCGCAAATTTCATCGTTTTGCGCGGTTTTGTTGAATAACCGGCGCCTAATTAACGATGAAATAAGCAAAAATTAAAAAGGGCTACTAATATACAATCAATCGGACTAATCATGTGAACTTCCTGTAAAAGTTACACTCACTTATGAAACAATTTTTCTCTCTCAATTTTCTAAAACGGCCGAGCGCTAGTATCACCTTAATATCTCCTTCATTTTGCAGAGTAGGACATTTTGAGTGTCATCTTGTTGTTTGTACAGAAGGGTTGGAACTATCTGGTCGCATAAGAATACATAATGGATGGCCATGACAATGTAAGACTCAAGTCAACAAAAACTAGCTTCCATTAATATTATTTAATTAAAGTTTGTGTTGTGGTAAATTTAGAAACCAGTCAGTTGTTTTTGCGCATGCGTAAGAGTCGCTACAAGGTCCCTGGCCGACGCTTTTTGTAACAGTTAGATGACATAATCATGGAGAAAAGGACCAAGTGCAATTCAACATTCAGCAAATATTACGTATCCGATTGTATTGCATTGTACAGCCTCAAGCTCAAAAGAATGTCCAGATGCATTTACGCAAGTGTCCAGAGTCTACTGGATTCCGTCCATAAAATTACTAGGAAAACGCTCTGGGTAACGCGTTGATGAGCGAGCACGGATACGCGCAACACCTCGAACCGAAATTATGTTTATCGAAAATGTCCTTAAAAGCCAATAATTCTTGAATTTCGTCACAGACTTGTATGAAAATCTCCAACAATTCCTAAAATATTGGTCCCAATAACCACACAAAGTTTTAAGTTGATCGATTGAACCTTTATGATTGACCGATTCCTTGTTAATTTCCAAAAATCACAGGATATCGTTCAAAAAAATTTTAAACGGTCATATCAGTTTCATAATATACGTTTGAAAGTTTCTGCTCAAACAACCTTGAAGTGAAGATTCGAAGATGCCTTGAAATATGAAATTCGAGAAATATGATAGCCAACACGCAAAATATCCGTAAACTGTCAATAACTTTTGAATTTAAACACAGTTTAGTCTGAAAATTGTCAAAAATACAGATAATGTTGGACCCGATGACCATGCAAAATTTTAAGTTGATCGGTCAAACGGTTCTGGTTTAAATTTCATAAAGCACATTAAATATTTTTTTAAATTTTAACCAATGGGAGGATTTGGCTGAAAATTTGTAAAATAAGAGACAATGTTGTTGTTAATGACCATGCAAAATATAAGGTCGATCATTCATTTTTCAGCCTATCAGGAGATGTTTATTTAAATTTCAACCAATGAATGGATTTCAAAAAAATTAGGGTCTGCAAACAGAGAAGGTTGGTTTTACATATGTGCAAAATTTCAGATCGATCAATGAAACGGCGCGACCTGTGTATCTGCTATAAGCAGCCAAAAACAAAAACAAAAACAAAAAAAAAAAAAACAGAGGTCCGTGCCAAAAGAGCCAAAAGGAGACGCTCGCTTCGCTCGCTCAATTAGCACACGGTCTTGTGGTGTTGAGGACTGACATCCGCAATTGCGGAGGCAACTTCTGCAGAGCATGAGGCTGTTCGTGAATAAATTACACGATGACCAATGTAGATCTCATCCCACTAAGATGTCATTATCACGGACCAGGAGGCCAAGTCTTGAAACTTACGCCTTCAGGACGCAAACGCTCTAGGACGTCATAAAGTCCCATTTACTGTAAGAGTGATCGACATTGAAACATAAAGTCAAGCCACTTATTTGATTGTCATCCAGCAATCTATTGGAAACAATTTATTAACATTATAATTAATATTACAGATATTATACAGTCATTAAAACATTATTAAAACCTATTAAAACAGTTGACAGTAGATTTCAAGGTCGTCATTCTTACAGTAAATGGGACTTATTGACGTCCGAGAGCGTTTGCGTCCTGAAAGCGTAAGTTTCAAGACTTGGCCTCCAGGGGAGGGATTACATAAAATGATAACTTTCTTGTCACGGTGACAAGCTTCTCACTCAATGCTATTCACGGCCTTCTAGAGACTTGTCACCGTGACAAGGAAGTTATCATTTTATGTAATCGCACCCCAGGGGGCGTATTCTCGAAAAAGCTATCACGTAAGTTATGAATCATAAAAAAGTCATAATATTAACATGGTGAGAGATAGGACAAACCTCCTTATGAATCATAACTTGGGAGTTAAATGACGTGATAACTTTTCGAGAATAAACCCGCAGATGTGCCAACATACAAATCATACCTATTTTGTAAGGGTAGGTTTCCTAAGCAACTGACCACTCCGGTTACGCTCCGGTTAAACAAAACAGCTACAGAAAAGGCAACACAAAGCTCCAGTTGTGTATACTCCAGATGTTTTAAGCCCTATACCGCCCTATATAGCCCTATACTCCAAAAGGTTTTAAGCCCTATACCGCATAACTTAATGCCGGTATATCATTAAAACTACCAATATATCTATTGGGAAGCGCAACGGAAACGTACATGACAGGAAGTGGCCGAGTTTAGTGGATCAGTTTCTGTCACGTGTTTGCACAGTGCTATTCTGCTACCCTTTATGCCAAGTTTACCTGTTATTCGGGGACGTTTATTAGTTACATATTTTTAGACGGATTTCAAAAACTTTTACATCTAATTGATAGTTATCACGTGTACTATTATGTGTGCACACATATTTCGGGTGTTATCGATGACATGGCACTTAAAAAATTGAATTATTATCGGATCTCTCAGACTGACTTTCCAAATTACAACAACGGCACATTCTTCCTTAATTGTACTAGAAATCAAAGTATGTACCTAAATTATATTTTCCACAAGTAATAACAAAACCACACATCATGAAAATTATTTTATTGTATTATTATAGTTATTTTTTCTTCAGTTCTTTATTTCAACAAACTATAGCCTAATCTGTGACAATATCTTTGAGGGCTGTCAGTTGAATTATTCAAATCGAATTTAATTTTAAGTTTTAATAGATTAATTGTTTATTGCGTCTTACAGTATTTAGTTCCAATATGTATATTTGTCTTTGAATAGATATGTATTAAATTATTTGATTTCATCTGACCTGTGACTCGTTTCGCGGGCAAGGGAGATAGTTATTTAATTTATCCTCGGAGTGATTATCCTATTATATTATGTTCTTTGTGCAACAATATATAGAACACATTTGTGCAACATTTGTGTTCTTTCATTCAAACATAGTACCTACACATTTTTAAATATTTATTAATTTAAGTGAATATCAAAGATATTTATGCATTTCATTGCATTGCATGACTGTTTAATTCTCCACTGGAAAAGATCAGTAATAAGCGAAAATATAAATTAAGTTCTGATGAATGGGTTTATATTGAAGGTTTCTTAAATAATAATTGTGGTTGTGTTTAATCAATAGACGGCAAATGAGAATGTCAACACTCGAAGTGATAAGAAAATATGTCTTTGAATATTCCGTCCCGTTGGCAAATAGGAGCCGTCTTTTCACCCCATCGCATATTCTTGTACGGTCTACTATCATTTTTATACGTCTTTGTATACCCCATAAATTTAGTTATAAGCTCCAGTTGTATAGTACAAAACTTTTATACTTATTAAACAAAATACAAAATAGGTGCGAAATTCACTGAAACTCGCAATGTATGGCAGCAGAGTAGAAGACACGATCAGTAAAACACATGGAAATAACGCTCTCATGTATTATATTTAAATCTAATTGAACTAAATAAATAGTATATTGTGTCAAACATTTGTTGGATGAAAGGTGCGAGCTAATCAAATCATCAAATAACCGGAAGAAATACGAAAATAATCTCCGTTAGTTGCACTTAGTTAGCCCGTGTAGGCGGCCCGAAGTGAATGCTGATTCACCAAAATCAAGTTCAAAAATCTACCACCAGATAGCGTATTCGAGCGCTGCGCGTCCCAATACCCATGATATAACCATGTTAAAACTTGGTATTTTATCATTTTATATGGTGTTCTGAATAATTATATTCATTAAGATATGCCGCTAAAACATGGTAATTGCTAATATTGATACTAGTTTTTTCGGTCATAAAGTTATACTTCTTTGTGAATCCAGCCCCTGTAATATTTGTCCTGATATTATTTAACATGATTTGTACAAGTTTGAAATTAAAAATAGATTGATTAAAGTGGAATGAGACACGAATGAGCTATTATTTTAAATATTTTCTAATTGATAGGCAGTCAGAATGTCAAATTGTTAATTGCCATTATAATCCCAGAGTTACTTTGCTGTTTTTAAAAAAACCGACCGAACCGGGGCCTCTCAATTGCCGGGCGAGAGCTGTACCAACTGAGCTACACGTGGTATAACGGATGAACATTAGACATTAGCCTATATAATCATTGAACATGTTGATTACAATCAAAGTTGAGTAAGGGTATACTATTTTAATTGTAATTTTCAAAAGGAAAGATATTACCACACAGGTAATTTGTTCTCCTAATATCCTTTAGCATCGCTCCCGGAAAAGTATGTGAAAGCAGAACCGAACATGTGCCGTGAGCGAACATTCAAACAAATAGATAGAAATTAATTACTCGGCATTTCGAATCAGAAAGTGTCAATTGCTAATTGCTTTGGAACGTAACATCAAGACACATGCTGGGATAGTACCAATATGTCCTGATTGGCCGCGAATTTACTGTGACTCAATCGGTCACGACCCACTAGCGCCTACCTAGCGGCAACCTCGAGCAATGTGCAAAAGTCGGCAGTTTTACAGATCGACAGCTAAAATTACAATTTCAAAGTGCGCGAAATGGATGACATGATTTCTGCGCATTGTACTGGACACGAAGGAAGTTCGGAGGCATTCAAGTAGTACCATCGATATTCCACGTAATTCAAGTCAGTGACTCATAAATTAAATTACAAATCAATGAAATAAATATTATACAACTATATTTTGCATTGTCGATGAATATCATAAGATAACTTTGTTGAAATACGATATTTTATAAAGAATTTACAATTATTTTAATTAATTTCATGCAGTGAATTAAGTACCTGATTTGATTTTAAGCAGTTTCTAGTAGAAATTGGCTAAATTAGGGTATTATTCTTGATTATCTCTTTATTTAATCCCGTACCCCCCACATTTTCAAACGGCTAAAATATTGAAAAAAAATCGGCCTTTAAAATGAAATCAATATTTTTACTTTGTAGTTTATATTACAATTTCTATAGAAGATATAAGTGTAATTTTAAAGCTTCACCATGTTATATTATGGGAAATTAATCCCATTCATTCCGTGACACATGTTTTTCTTTTCGTATTTGCAAATGGTATTGCTTGAGACATATTTGAGGAAAATTTGAAGCATTTTTATTTAACAAGGACTTTTGATGGAAGTACTTTAATATTGCATTTGATGGTGAATTTATTTTGCTAACGTAATAGTAGACTAAAAAATTAGCGAAGATAATAAATTTTCATAATTTGATATGGTTGAAAAGTTATGACGTTATTAGGAAATATAATGCCCAATGTTTAGGGGTCGTTTATAAATTACGTTCGCGATTTGGGGGTGAAGGGGGGGTTCACGATTTGTGACATAGTGTGACAAGGGGGGGGGGGGAGGGGGTGTAAATAATGTAACATCACACTTCCAAAACTCAAATTTCCATTTTTTTTCTATTTTTTTAAACCGAAAAAAATGTTTCAAACATACTGAAGTTGGCTGAAGAGTCAGGTAGAATGGTGATGTTTAAATAATAGTTTGGAAAATCAAAATTTGTTGGTCAGAAATCAAAATAATAATATGGTATACATTTTATTTTTTAAATGAGGGGGGGGGGGGCAATTGGTGAAGTAATTACAGAGGGGTTGTAGTTAATTATTTTTGTGACAAGCTGTGACATAGGGGGGGGGGGGGGGGGCGAGGTTGAAGGCCTAAAACACTGTGACATAATTAATGTACGGCCCCGCACTTCGAGTGCATCCGCATCAACGCAAGGTTGTTCGACATTAATTATGAAAATGAAAAACGATGCAGTTAGACACGTCTACGAATATTTAATATTTAAATGTGTATGATTCTGAATGCAGTAATCGCCATCAGCCACGAGCCGTGTGAGAATACCTGAACTTGAGAACACATACCTCATGCAGGAGCTGGATATGTGTTTATTCGAACACCTCAGTGAGATTAACTAATTGACGCCCAAGTGCATGTTACACTAGTAGCACACGCGGCACAAATACATCTGTTGACTGATGTTAGATCGCACCATCAGAAGTCAGTCCAAGTGATTCAAATGCCTTATTCTACTAGGAAAACGCCCAGTATAACGCGTTGAAGAGCGAGCCTTCTAGCCACTGCGTTTCGTATTGTCAAATATTTCAAGAGTATAGATTAAAATGTTCTTAAAATGAGAATACATTTGAAAATAACGACATACTGAAAATTGGCAAAAATACCTAAAATGTTGGTCCCAATAACCATGCGAAGCTTAAAGTTGATCGGTCAATCAGTTCTAATTAAAATTTAAAAAATCGCAGGAAATATGGGTTTAAATTTTAACCAATGGAAGGATTTGGCTGAAACTTTGTAAGATGGGGAACAATGTTGGTTGCAATGACTTGGCAAAATTTCAAATTGATCGGAACAACCAATCTAGAGATTTTTTTTTATTGAACCAATCACAGGATCCTGTTCAACAACGATCCTGCAGGGACCGCATAGATTACGTTAGTATGTGTGCAAAATTTCAGATCGATTGGTTGTGCCGTTTGACCTGGGCAGTGCAGGTAAAATAAAAAAAACACACAAAAACCAGAGGAAGTACCATATAAGAGTACCGTGGTGACGCTCGCTACGCTCGCTCAAATTCCCGATTCTGTTGGATCCGAATCACGGCATATGGATTGACATTGCACCGAATCGGATTCCAGCGGGGTATTTTAAAGTTACATAATAGGGTTCCAGGAGTAATCATATAAAATGTGAAAACTTCTCATCTCACCCGAGAAGGCCGGGAATAACATTGGGATGAGAAGGATGTCATGCGAGAACGATGTCATTTTACATGATCGCATCCCATGTGGTCATCAGCAAACATGAGCGGATGAAATTTGTTACACGGAATAAAAACTAACATAAACCCCGCCCACTGGTCATTTGTGGAGCAGAAAAATACGTTTACGCAAATAAAAATACATGTAATGCGAGAGAAGAGAAAAATAACATTAACGCAGGTTTAATCATCGTAGAAATAACTCAATAATAATTTCTCAGTAAAAAGCTCATAGTTGATTTCTGTATAATCTCTCTCATATTTATCCAAGGTCAAAATATATCCAGCTGTACAAATCCAGGTTTTATTGAATTTTGATCGCAACCCCAGCTGCCAAGCTCCAGACGGATTGCTTTCACAATTATGAGCGACACTTAAATACACACAGTTGTTGTGCTTGCTATAGCTCAGATACTTGATCCCTTACCGAATGAGAAATAAAGTCTATGATATTTTCAAGAAATCCACTAAGTGCCACTTGCTGCCTCATTTTATATAAAAAGAATATTTTAATTTTGATGATATGCGGCCAATTTTTTAAACTTTCGTGAATTCTTTAATCACTTAAATGTATTACTTTTCACCCCACTCAATTTTATAAATTTCATAAATTTGATAAATATAAAACTTTTCATCACTCTCAATTTCATAAATTTCATAAATATAAAACTTTTCAACACTCTCAATTTCATATATTTCATAAATTTCCCGAAACTTTTTATCACTCTCTATTTTAAAACTTTCATAAATGTATGAAACTTTCAATTTTATAAATTTCATAGATTTATTGAACTTTTATTCACCCTTAATTTCATACATTTCATCAATATGAAACTTTTAATCCCTCTCAATTGTATAAATTAAACGTGCCCACGACTACCTCTGAGGTAGAGTGAAGTGTCGCTTGAATTAGTCGGCACCTCGCACCTGACCACAGGTAATCTTGTCATTACCGGCTAATGACGTCATGCCAATGCTAAACACTGTCATTGCATCCAGCCCGCAGGCAAGGACAAAAACACACATCAGAACAGTGAGTTTCTTTATTTACCATTCTCCACTCATGTGTTCCTGATTATGTCATTTCACAATTCCGTCATTATTACATGTTCTTGTGATTACATAAATATCAGCATAATTGTCCAATCCGTTAGGACTTCGAAAATGGAAATAATAGTTTGAAAATAGATCACGATAGTCTGATAGTTTGTAAGTTTGACATTTAAGACTCCATGGTTTGACTGTCCATTCGTCAGAGCTATATTTTGAAATTTTGTCTTCCCACTAAATAATTTAAAAAAATCAGATAGTAACGACCCAGAACAGCCTAATAGACTAAATAATGCCGCACACTGGAGTTCATTATGACCTCTGGTGCGACCTCAAAGTGTTAAATACGATATTTTTAATAAAATAATCGAAAATAATCGTATTTAACACTTTGAGGTCGCACCAGAGGTCATAATGAACTCCAGTGTGCGGCATTATTTAGTCTATTAGGCTGTTATGAGTCGTTACTATCTGATTTTTTAAAATTATAAAGTGGGAAGACACAATTTCAAAAAACGCTCTGACGAACCGTGCGATTCCCGCTCGCTTCCGTTTGCCTCTTAATATAGCTGTCGGTGGGCGCCTAACTTGAAAACATAATATAATATTTCAATTAGGCCCGGTTTTTGTTCCTCTTACTAAAGTTCTTGATAGCTAGCTAACGGATAAAGTAAGCAAGCACCTAATTTTACATTGATTTCATCCTCTAGCTATATATCAGTAAGGTCTGGTTTTTGTACCTCTTGCTATAGTTAGCTATCGGATAAAGTTCTTGATAGCACTTTTTAACACGTCTTTCAGCTTCTTGATAGTGACTATGATAGTCACTATGATAGTCGATAGTCGATATGATAGTCGATAGTCGATATGATAGTCGATAGTCACTTGATAGTGACTATCAAGAAGCTGAAAGACGTATTAAAAAGCGCTATCAAGAACTTTATCCGATAGCTAACTTTAGCAAGAGGTACAAAAACCAGACCTAAATGATATAATATAATTATTACAATTCTATTACGTATTCTATTCTATTACGAATAAGCACCACAAATCGAGGTATAGATGAAAAAATCTCAATTTCTTGAATCGCACTGCGAAATAAAAACAAAAAGACAACGTTTTGCTCTTCCACATAATTTCAGACATGAGTCGTTGGGCACAATTATTATACGTTGGTGTTTATATTGAGAAGGGTCATTCAAAAAATGATGAGTATTATTCTTAGCATTTGTCCCAATTTGGCTTGAATAGTCCTGCCAATATTAGGACGTGTTATCACTAGAGGTCAGTTAGGGTACCCGGGTACAAAACATTACCCGAATCCGACCTCTAGTTATCACCCGCTTGCTTCTTTACCTTGTGCAGCAGCCACTCAAGGGATTGCTCCGTGTACACCGATTCTTATTTCTCAGAACTATTAGCGACTTCCAACCACTGAATTATTATGATTATGATAATAATCCTCCAATGTCCTCTCTGATTCCTAACTGACGGGTCCTTGGATGATTGTAAATAATATGGCTTGACAAATGTGGTTCAACCGGAATGAAAATGCAGGTACTTTAGCTTAAGAGTAGGATGTCCTAAAAGAACACATTGGAGATATTTCCACCATTCAATTTATGAAACATTTGAAAAATAATTAGATAATTTTCGAGTCGAGCTTTTAGTCGATGTCGATATATACACAATATGTGTGCCAAATTTCTTGTCAAAAGCTTAATGTCTCTATTTTTTAAGCATTTGACACGAGTTTCAGTATAAATATTTTCTCAAAAGTGTGTGTTATTTAAAAGGTCAACTATAGCTAAATATAGCTAAATCAAAAAGTTATCATGATAATAGAGGAAAAAAGATCTCTATCTTTGATTGCAGCCGACTCTTTATGCACTGCAATGCATAAGTTATATACCAGCAATTCACATTTGGTGGCAAAGAAAGATGTAACTTTTCAATATACGCAACATCGGTTATGCCTAAAAGGTTTTGCACAATTTTCTAGACGCGTTCCCGGTCAAGCGTTTGAAAAGAAATAGGGAAGTGAAGTGAAGTTTAGATTTTAGAATAATACATATTTTATGAAAGTTGAGATGGTTGAAGACAGATGTGGTATTATTTTTATTGTGTGATGAATCGTTTTCAAGGAACGAATTTACAAAGTTTGGTAGATTGTAGCTGTCCATGAAACACAATTTGACGTCACACGCCGAGTCGGGCCGTATAGATAATGTTAGCCAGAGCCGGTTCTATGCATCCCGTAACACAGGGAACACGGCGTGTGACGTACAGCGTGTTTTTGCAGAGGAGTGAAATGTCGAAAACTAATAAATTAATTATGGGAAATATATGAATTAAAAAAATATAATAAAATTTCACATTGCTCTTTGAGGCTATTCTGTATATAAATAAAATATAATCTCAACATTCACGTATTCCCCATTCAGCTGTGACAAGTGTACCTGAGCACTGCAGCAACAATATGTGTGGTGTACGTGATCCCCCCCAGGGTGGATCCGTCTGGGACACGCATGATGTGTGCAACAGGTCGCGATGACGCACGGCCAACAGCCGGGGGAAGCAGACTCGAACCTGTTGGTCACGATGGCCAAGCCGAGGAGCTGCGACCTTTCTATGACCTTTCCCAACACACCGTGGCCAATGTCCGTCGCAAAGTGATTCTTATAACTTCAACATTCCAGCAGATCGGGATTTGAGCATTATAGCAGATGCCCTTTGGGCTCATTCCGGTTCCGGGAAGTTTCCATCAACATTAGTAGACGTTTGGAACGCACAAACTCCAAAGTGACGGCCAACAACCCTCGGTTTCTTCAAACGACAAACTTGAATTCTGCATTTAATAATAGATTGATCGAGTATGAAAAATATTTCGAATAATCGATTTCACAATGCATAACCAATGTCTTATTGTCTTCAAAATAAATGCTGTTTGCAGATGACATTATGCTACAGGATGAGAAAACAGATACATTACAATTGGAAATTGACAAGTGGAATGATGTATCGGCTGAATTTGGAATGAAGGTCAGTGGTGTGAAGAGTGAGATAGTAATGATGATGAATTGAAAGAGAAAACGAAATGGTGAGATGAAATTGGGATGTGAACTGGTGGAAAATTCAAATCACAAGTAAAATCACTATGAGTTTGTTTTGCTCTGTTTCAACTCAATATATCGACAACAAAACAATCGTGTTTGATGTCACTGAAACATATTCTATCGATGCATGCCAATTTAGTATCGATTAAAGATTAAAGATTATGTGTAATAAAGCTGGAATAGTTTACAATAGGGATGAATACAAAGTGCTTTGTAACAGTTTTAATTTGACAACTCTTCAAATGAGGAGGCAAATCTCTGACGTTATATTTTTATATAAAATTGTTAACAATTACTATAGTGATATTGACTTGCTCCGTGATATTAATTTTAAGATACCCTCTACAACTAGAAATATGGATCATTTTATACCATCACGAAGTAGAATTGATGTTTTTAAATTATCATGTTTTAATAGAATACAATCTACATTTAATGCCATGGTACCTAATAGTCTAGATATTAAGGTGCTGCAAGCGCAAGCGATTTTGATGCTTTTTGTAGACACTTTTTGTGATACGATTGGAGACGAAATGGGTAGACCAAATTATTTGAAATTTTAATCGTGATTAGATAAAAGAAAAACTTAGGGTTATCCCTTGGTACATTTTTAATTTTTTGTTTCGTTAATTAGTAATAATAAGTGGATTTTTGGTGAAAAATTAGCTATTTTCTTGTCTACCTGGGCGCAGTATAAAATTAAATTTCAAAAATGTGCCAAGTGATAACCCTAAGTTTGTCTTTCATCTAATCATGATTAAAATTTGAGATTTATTTTTTTTTTTATTTATTTATTTTGTCTTTTGTTGATTGCACAACGATACATACAAAGTACAATCAATATGGCGAGGTTCCACCTCAGTGGCTCTTCCACCTAACCATAAAGATCAATTCAATTGGAGATCAATTGGTTTACGGGTTTGGTCGCCAATCGTATCGCAAATTTCATTGTTTTGCGCTGTTTTGTTGAATAACCGGCGCCTAATTAACGATGCAATAAGCAAAAATGAAAAAGTGCTACTAATATACAATCAGACTGATCATGTGAACATCCTGTAAAAGTTACACTCATTTATGAAACAATTTTTCTCTCTCAATTTTCTAAAACGGCCGAGCGCTAGTATCACCTTAACAATACTGATTTTATTACTTTTAAATCTATTATTGTTGACTTGTGCAACGTTTGAGTGTTGATTTATTATCACTGTGATTTTAATTCGGTATGTTTTTGTTTTCTTTAACTTGTATTCTTGTTGTTCGTGTTGTTGTTTATTGTATTGCACTTGTGGGTGCATCCCGTTGTCAATAAAGATGTAATAATAATAATGATTGTCTTTTTGAATGACATAATCAAGGCATCCTGACGACCCAATGTTTGCTGGTAAAGCTGTCAATGTGATATCAGCAACCTCAACACTGCAAAGTATCCTTGCAGTTGGACCCACATGATGTGCTGATAACTACTTGGACACTCATGCGGGTCTGCTGTTTCACATGACGTCATCGCTATGTGACTTGCATTCATCATTGAATTCCGGTGTTTACTTTGCAACTTTTCTTATTGCGTCCGACAATTGACATGATCATTTCTGTATTGACATTCATTCATGCAGCTCATGATTCCAGACTATATGACATTTATTCTAGATAAGGTATTTTCCTTTTTGAAAACACTCGAATTTGTAGAATAGCAAAAGATGTTGATGAAATCTCTGTACATCAAATTGGGGAACATGTAAACAACTACTGAATGTGACCGTATAGATACCGTTTCAAACCAACTTAAGAGGCAAATGGAAGCGAACGAGAATCGCTCGGTTCGTCAGAGCGTTTTTTTTGAAATTTTGTCTTCCCACTCAATAATTTAAAAAAATCAGATAGTAACGACCCATAACAGCCTAAAGCCCCATTTACACGGTAAAATTTCCTGTAAAATCTTTTATAAAATCTTTTCGTAAAAGAAATTTTACCGTGTAAACAAGCCAATTTGATGGTATAATGTTTTGTTAAAGGGTTGTGTAAAACCTTTTATGATATAAAACATGTTCTATTTCTGTAAAAGATTTTACGAAAAGATTTTAAGAAAAGATTTTATAAAAGATTTTACAGGAAATTTTACCGTGTAAATGGGGCTTAATATACTAAATAATGCCGCACACTGGAGTTCATTATGACCTCTGGTACGACCTTAAAGTGTTAAATACGATTATTTTCGAATATTTTATTAAAAATATCGTATTTAACACTTTGAGGTCGCACCTGAGGTCATAATGAACTCCAGTTTGCGGCATTATTTAGTCTATTAGGCTGTAATGGGTCGTTACTATCTGATTTTTTAAAATTATGAAGTGGGAAGACAAAATTTCAAAAAAAAACGCTCTGACGAACCGTGCGATTCCCGTTCGCTTCCGTTTGCCTCTTAAGATATCAATAACTTTGAAAGTCTTGACCGATTCCGCTGAAATTTATTAAGTGATTGTCCTAATAAATATACAAAATTTGAACAGTGACAGCTGGGCAGGGCATGAATAAAAATAAGAAAACACAAAAATCTTTTGCGAGAAAACAAGGAACGCGACTGCACTCTGGTGGCTGTTGTGGTACTAGGTAAATGGCGGATGACAGGAGCACATTTGTATAAATATACATTAATCGCTTATTTGCGCGAATACGCCATCCATGAACATCATTTGACGATGTGACAGTTCTAATCAGTCTCTCTCACCTCACGCGTAGGTCAAATCAATTGACTCGTCAGCGCCAGCCCTGACACTAAATCCCAATACCATATCGACACGAGACAGGAGCTGACGTGATGTGGGTTCCGTTTGCTCTCAATGCTGTCACTAGTCATCGTGATCATCAGCTGTGGGGTATGTAGGGTCGTGGAAAAATGTGTCAATCATCCCTACGCTTATACCCTCCCGCCATACAACGGAGCGCTGGTATACCACTGTACGACCTCCGTTGTATGGCGGGAGGGTATAAGCGTAGGGATGATCGAGATATTATTCCTAAGCTGTACAAGGCGGAAATCTCGCGCGAAAATATCAATACGGGGATTCGAAGCGCTCGGTCGTTTTAGAAAATCGGGAGTCGAATTGTTTCATAAGTGGGTGTAACTTTGATAGGATGTTCACATGATCAGTCTGATTGTATATTAGTAGCACTTTTTCATTTTTGCATATTGCATCGTTAATAAGGCGCCGGTTATTCAACAAAACTGCGCAAAACTCTGAAATTTGCGATACGATTGGAGACCAAACCCGTTATAACCAATTGATCTCAAATTTTAATCATGATTAGATGAAAGACAAACTTAGGGTTATCACTTGGCACATTTTTGAAATTTAATTTTATACAGGACCCAGGAACACAAGAAAATAGCTAATTTTTTACAAAAAATTCACTAATTATTACTAATTAACGAAACAAAAAATTAAATATATACCAAGGGATAATCCTAAGTTTGTCTTTTATCTAATCATGATTACAATTTCAAATAATTTGGTATGCCCGTTTCGTCTCCAATCGTATCGCAAACAAATTGAGTCAAATTGTTTTATAAGTGGGTGTAACTTTGATAGGATATTCACATGATCAGTCTGATTTTCTAAAACGGCCGAGCGCTTGTATCACCTTAATAAGTCACGACCACTCGTATCCACCGTCCATCCTTAGCAATTCGAGAAAATAAGGAACACGACTGACCTCTGGTGGATTCTTTGGTACTAGCCATAGAGGGGAATGGAGGATATCACGGGATATTTATATAAATAAATTATATAAAAATTGCTTTAGTTGTTTGTTATGGCTGAATAAGTAAACGTGTAACTATAAATTTAAAATTAAATTGTAATTCTCCTTTTTCACTGTCCTATGGAAACTCGAACTTCAAAATAAAAAAGTGCATCTAAAAATTTTCCTTCCAGAAGTGGCTCCATCACATATCGCTTATTTGTTCGAATTATCATCATAATCCCCCAATCATAATCACATTCACAAATCATTCATCCGTTGCCATCCAGCCTAGCTACAGTACAGTCAAAGATTATTTAAAATATTATGAAATAATATATTGATTCCTGACCACAAAGCCTGCCAATAAAAACGAAACGTTTTGAATATTCATTATTTAAAATGATTGTCTGACAGCAAACGATCCCGAAGGTGTTTCCACTTGATCAAGTGAATCTGAAGACTGCGTGTTAAATGTCTACGATACTTGATGAAATCCATGTTTTATGAAGCACAAAAAGGCGGCCCCTACTTTTTTCTAAACGGCTTTACCGATTGTCTTCAAATTTTCACAGGTTATAGATAAAGAGTAGATCTGTGTCTCTAGTGGCCCCAAAGTGTATTTTTTTGTTTAATTATTTCAGGGCAGAGGTGCCAAAAAGACTCATATATTGCCCATGTTAGCACTTCCTCAAAACGAGAAAAAACATTTTATATTATTTTTTTCGATCACTAGAGACACAGATTTACTCTTTATCTCTATGCTGTAAAATTTTTAAAACAATCGGTCAAGCCGTATAGAGGGGCCGCCTTTTTATGGTTTTTTGTGCTTTTCAATATTTGAATTAAAATAACTTACTTCACAGCAGTATATGCAACATGCAACACACGATTAAATGTCACAAATGTCACGTAAAACCCAGAGCTAATGCATTTTCATGCATTTCTAGGATTTTTTTTACATCGGAATCGAAATTTTCTGCGAGTCCTGTCGACTCTTAAATGTCTCGCCAAGAGCTGCAGGATTTACACTCATGTCTGATGTTCTGAATCACATCAAGGAGAAGGAAGAATGAGTTGTGCATGTGCAGGACAGGATTGGCAACAGGATGCGATGAGACAGTCACGCAGCCTGGCGGCAGGATTTACACCCATGTTCTGAATCACATCAAGGAGAAGGAAGAATGAGTTGTTCATGTGCAGGACAGGATTGGCAACAGGATGCGACTAGACAGTCACGCAGCCTGGCGGCAGGATTTACACCCATGTTCTGAATCACATCAAGGAGAAGGAAGAATGAGTTGTTCATGTGCAGGACCAGGATTGGCAACAGGATGCGATGAGACAGTCACGCAGCCTGGCGGCAGGATTTACACCCATGTTCTGAATCACATCAAGGAGAAGGAAGAATGAGTTGTGCATGTGCAGGACAGGATTGGCAACAGGATGCGATGAGACAGTCACGCAGCCTGGCGGCAGGATTTACACCCATGTTCTGAATCACATCAAGGAGAAGGAAGAATGAGTTGTTCATGTGCAGGACAGGATTGGCAACAGGATGCGACTAGACAGTCACGCAGCCTGGCGGCAGGATTTACACCCATGTTCTGAATCACATCAAGGAGAAGGAAGAATGAGTTGTGCATGTGCAGGACAGGATTGGCAACAGGATGCGATGAGACAGTCACGCAGCCTGGCGGCAGGATTTACACCCATGTTCTGAATCACATCAAGGAGAAGGAAGAATGAGTTGTGCATGTGCAGGACAGGATTGGCAACAGGATGCGACTAGACAGTCACGCAGCCTGGCGGCAGGATTTACACCCATGTTCTGAATCACATCAAGGAGAAGGAAGAATGAGTTGTGCATGTGCAGGACAGGATTGGCAACAGGATGCGACTAGACAGTCACGCAGCCTGGCGGCAGGATTTACACCCATGTTCTGAATCACATCAAGGAGAAG
This sequence comes from Leuctra nigra, assembly GCA_934045905.1. Taxonomy (NCBI): domain Eukaryota; kingdom Metazoa; phylum Arthropoda; class Insecta; order Plecoptera; family Leuctridae; genus Leuctra; species Leuctra nigra. Next base: position 6,967,132 of record OW203769.1, on the reverse strand, counting down.
GAAGAATGAGTTGTGCATGTGCAGGACAGGATTGGCAACAGGATGCCACGAGACAGTCACGCAGCCTGGCTGCAGGATTTACACCCATGTTCTGAATCACATCAAGGAGAAGGAAGAATGTGTTGTGCATGTGCAGGACAGGATTGGCAACAGGATGCGACGAGACAGTCACGCAGCCTGGCTGCAGGATTTACACCCATGTTCTGAATCACATCAAGGAGAAGGAAGAATGTGTTGTGCATGTGCAGGACAGGATTGGCAACAGGATGCGACTAGACAGTCACGCAGCCTGGCGGCAGGATTTACACCCATGTTCTGAATCACATCAAGGAGAAGGAAGAATGTGTTGTGCATGTGCAGGACAGGATTGGCAACAGGATGCGACTAGACAGTCACGCAGCCTGGCGGCAGGATTTACACCCATGTTCTGAATCACATCAAGGAGAAGGAAGAATGTGTTGTGCATGTGCAGGACAGGATTGGCAACAGGATGCGACTAGACAGTCACGCAGCCTGGCGGCAGGATTTACACCCATGTTCTGAATCACATCAAGGAGAAGGAAGAATGTGTTGTGCATGTGCAGGACAGGATTGGCAACAGGATGCGACGAGACAGTCACGCAGCCTGGCTGCAGGATTTACACCCATGTTCTGAATCACATCAAGGAGAAGGAAGAATGTGTTGTGCATGTGCAGGACAGGATGCGACGAGACAGTCACGCAGCCTGGCGGCAGGATCATAGAGTTGTCATCACGACATCTTTTACAACCACTTCAACGTATACGAGAGCTCTTTACTTTTAGAAAATCCCATGCATGGATTGGATATGAAATTAAGGTGGTGCAAGCGCGGGCGATGTTGCCGGATGTTGCAGGCACTTTTATGGATACGATTGGAGACGAAATAGGTTGACGAAATGATTTGAATTTTTAATCGTGATTATAGATAAAGACAAAGTTTAGGGTTATCACTTGTAAATTTTATTTTTTTGCTTCGTTTATTAGTAATAAGGTAATTTTTTGTGATAAATGAGCTGTTTTCTAGCCTTGCTGGGTGCCGTATAAAATTTAATTTAAAAAATGTGCCAAGTGATAACCCTTTTGTCTTTTATCTAATCATGAATCAAATTTAAGATCAATTGGATCCTGCTCTAAAAGAGCGTCTAAAACGTATCCACTAAGGTATCACCTTACGCAGCCATCTAGATGAATGACAGGCGTGTTTCTATGATTCTGTTCCCCACATGCATCACATCTGCTGAAGAAAAGATTAGCCAGGAATTCCGGTAATTGCTGCGTGACGTCACGGCTTGACACATATAACGCGCGTGCAGATGACTACTGGGTGAATCAAGGTGAACATCCATTACCAGCTACAAGAGACAATTGATCTCGATCAACAGTTCTCCCGCTAGGCGACTCGACGCATTCGAGTTTGAGAATACTTAAGGTGCTGCAAGCGCGAGCGATTTTGCTGCTTTTTGTAGACACTTTTTGCGATACGATTGGAGACGAAATGGGTAGACCAAATTATTTGAAATTTTAATCGTGATTAGATAAAAGACAAACTTAGGGTTATCCCTTGGTACATTTTTTATTTTTTGTTTTGTTAATTAGTAATAATTAGTGGATTTTTGCTGAAAAATTAGCTATTTTCTTGTCTCAATAGGCGCCGTATAAAATTAAATTTCAAAAATGTGCCAAGTGATAACCCTAAGTTTGTCTTTCATCTAATCATGATTAAAATTTGAGATCAATTGGTTAACGGGTTTGGTCTCCAATCGTATCGCAAATTTCAGAGTTTTGCGTGGTTTTGTTGAAAAACCGGCGCCTAATTAACGATGCAATGAGCAAAAATAAAAAATTGCTACTAATGTACAATCAGACTGATCATGTGAACATCCTGTAAAAGTTACACTCACTTATGAACAATTTTTCTCTCTCAATTTTCTAAAACGGCCAAGCGCTAGTATCACCTTAAAGAGGCTTGCGTAAGCGAAAGGAATACTCACGGTTCGTCAAAGCGATTTTTTGACATTCCATTTCACGCTGACAAAATTTAAAAAAATCAGATAGTAATGACCCATGACAGTTTAATAGACTAAATAATTCCACAAACTTCAGTACTTTATGACACTTGGTACGACCTTAAAGTGTTAAATTCGATTATTTTACCAAAAATATCGTATTTAACACTTTGAGGTCGTAAGAGAAGTCAGTGTATACTCCAGTACTCCTACTATCCCAGAAAAAAACACTCCGTGTAAAAAAGGCAGCCAAGTCTCTTTACTTTTAAAAAAATTCAACACCGAAAAGGAGTGATATCAAAAAAGGAGCCAAGTCAATGACATTTCCAAATATTAAATCGTATCTTTGAAATATAAGTATAAACACCGAGAAATACTTTACAAAAGGACTTGGCGCATCGTTTTTTTAAAGAAATTTTTCCATTCATTAGCAATATGCCATTTATATACAACCGTCATTTAGAATTTTTAGAATAATAGGGACACATCTTTCAATTACATATTATACATCGTACAGTAAAATATTTTCTATTTGAATATATACGCGATGAAACTTGTTGCCTATGTTTGCAATAAATACACAATAGTTATCTTCGTAATATTGTTTCGTGGTCAACATAATTAAGTCTCATGCGTTATACCTTCTCATCATGAAATACATTTCTATTAATCCACATTTTATAACAATTATTACATTTTATTAAGTACACAGTGAAGTCACATTGAATTTCTATTAAAATTTTTAACTGTATAACCTTGACACTTCAAAAATATATAATAGTGTTCCATATAGATAGTTATTTAGTAATTATTTGACAACATTTAATGATTTCCCTCAGTCAAGATCAAATTAAATTAAAATTAAAAGATACCCTTCTAATATCACCATATTAACAGTGCTATAAGCATATATATGAGCCCACTTCCTAGTATTTTAATTCTTCCACCCTAATAACTTATCTATTACAACATGAAATCTTTCTTCTACCTATCGCCATTGACAAAACTATAAAATAGGCATTACCAAAAGAAGCTTGATTCATATATACTGGCTCTAGTAGAAAGAGGAAAATGTACCTACTTACAAATTTCTATCTACTTTTAGGATAGAAAGATGTCTTTAAAAAAACGATGCACCAAGTCCTTTTGTAAAGTATGTCTCGGTGTTTAAAAATTTATTTCAAAGATACGATTAAATATTTGGAAATGTCATGCGAAATATTTAGAAATGTGATGCGCGATCTCCCAGCGTCAACACGTGGCTGATGACTGATGTGGCAGTGTCAATGAGACCTACTGTGTGACGACACTCAGCACGTAGGCGCGTCATAGAACAGACTGAGTCGAACTCCGGCACATCGTGCTCAGTGATGCGCGACCTCCCAGCGTCAACACGTGGCTGATGACTGATGTGGCAGTGTCAATGAGACCTACTGTGTGAGGACGACACTCAGCACGTAGGCGCGTCATAGAACAGACTGAGTCGAACTCCGACACATCGTGCTCAGTGATGCGCGACCTCCCAGCGTCAACACGTGGCTGATGACTGATGTGGCAGTGTCAATGAGACCCACTGTGTGAGGACGACACTCAGCACGTAGGCGCGTCATAGAACAGACTCAGTCGAACTCCGACACATCGTGCTCAGTGATGCGCGACCTCCCAGCGTCAACACGTGGCTGATGACTGATGTGGCAGTGTCAATGAGACCTAATGTGTGAGGACGACACTCAGCACGTAGGCGCGTCATAGAACAGACTGAGTCGAACTCCGACACATCGTGCTCAGTGATGCGCGACCTCCCAGCGTCAACACGTGGCTGATGACTGATGTGGCAGTGTCAATGAGACCTACTGTGTGAGGACGACACTCAGCACGTAGGCGCGTCATAGAACAGACTGAGTCGAACTCCGACACATCGTGCTGAGTGATGCGCGACCTCCCAGCGTCAACACGTGGCTGATGACTGATGTGGCAGTGTCAATGAGACCTACTGTGTGACGACACTCAGCACGTAGGCGCGTCATAGAACAGACTGAGTCGAACTCCGACACATCGTGCTCAGTGATGCGCGACCTCCCAGCGTCAACACGTGGCTGATGACTGATGTGGCAGTGTCAATGAGACCTACTGTGTGAGGACGACACTCAGCACGTAGGCGCGTCATAGAACAGACTGAGTCGAACTCCGACACATCGTGCTGAGTGATGCGCGACCTCCCAGCGTCAACACGTGGCTGATGACTGATGTGGCAGTGTCAATGAGACCTACTGTGTGACGACACTCAGCATGTAGGCGCGTCATAGAACAGACTCAGTCGAACTCCGACACATCGTGCTCAGTGATGCGCGACCTCCCAGCGTCAACACGTGGCTGATGACTGATGTGGCAGTGTCAATGAGACCTACTGTGTGACGACACTCAGCACGTAGGCGCGTCATAGAACAGACTCAGTCGAACTCCGACACATCGTGCTCAGTGATGCGCGACCTCCCAGCGTCAACACGTGGCTGATGACTGATGTGGCAGTGACAATGAGACCTACTGTGTGAGGACGACACTCAGCACGTAGGCGCGTCATAGAACAGACTGAGTCGAACTCCGACACATCGTGCTCAGTGATGCGCGACCTCCCAGCGTCAACACGTGGCTGATGACTGATGTGGCAGTGTCAATGAGACCTACTGTGTGAGGACGACACTCAGCACGTAGGCGCGTCATAGAACAGACTCAGTCGAACTCCGACACATCGTGCTCAGTGATGCGCGACCTCCCAGCGTCAACACGTGGCTGATGACTGATGTGGCAGTGTCAATGAGACCCACTGTGTGAGGACGACACTCAGCACGTAGGCGCGTCATAGAACAGACTCAGTCGAACTCCGACACATCGTGCTCAGTGATGCGCGACCTCCCAGCGTCAACACGTGGCTGATGACTGATGTGGCAGTGTCAATGAGACCCACTGTGTGAGGACGACACTCAGCACGTAGGCGCGTCATAGAACAGACTCAGTCGAACTCCGACACATCGTGCTCAGTGATGCGCGACCTCCCAGCGTCAACACGTGGCTGATGACTGATGTGGCAGTGTCAATGAGACCTAATGTGTGAGGACGACACTCAGCACGTAGGCGCGTCATAGAACAGACTGAGTCGAACTCCGACACATCGTGCTCAGTGATGCGCGACCTCCCAGCGTCAACACGTGGCTGATGACTGATGTGGCAGTGTCAATGAGACCTACTGTGTGAGGACGACACTCAGCACGTAGGCGCGTCATAGAACAGACTGAGTCGAACTCCGACACATCGTGCTGAGTGATGCGCGACCTCCCAGCGTCAACACGTGGCTGATGACTGATGTGGCAGTGTCAATGAGACCTACTGTGTGACGACACTCAGCACGTAGGCGCGTCATAGAACAGACTGAGTCGAACTCCGACACATCGTGCTCAGTGATGCGCGACCTCCCAGCGTCAACACGTGGCTGATGACTGATGTGGCAGTGTCAATGAGACCTACTGTGTGAGGACGACACTCAGCACGTAGGCGCGTCATAGAACAGACTGAGTCGAACTCCGACACATCGTGCTGAGTGATGCGCGACCTCCCAGCGTCAACACGTGGCTGATGACTGATGTGGCAGTGTCAATGAGACCTACTGTGTGACGACACTCAGCATGTAGGCGCGTCATAGAACAGACTCAGTCGAACTCCGACACATCGTGCTCAGTGATGCGCGACCTCCCAGCGTCAACACGTGGCTGATGACTGATGTGGCAGTGTCAATGAGACCTACTGTGTGACGACACTCAGCACGTAGGCGCGTCATAGAACAGACTCAGTCGAACTCCGACACATCGTGCTCAGTGATGCGCGACCTCCCAGCGTCAACACGTGGCTGATGACTGATGTGGCAGTGACAATGAGACCTACTGTGTGAGGACGACACTCAGCACGTAGGCGCGTCATAGAACAGACTGAGTCGAACTCCGACACATCGTGCTCAGTGATGCGCGACCTCCCAGCGTCAACACGTGGCTGATGACTGATGTGGCAGTGTCAATGAGACCTACTGTGTGAGGACGACACTCAGCACGTAGGCGCGTCATAGAACAGACTCAGTCGAACTCCGACACATCGTGCTCAGTGATGCGCGACCTCCCAGCGTCAACACGTGGCTGATGACTGATGTGGCAGTGTCAATGAGACCCACTGTGTGAGGACGACACTCAGCACGTAGGCGCGTCATAGAACAGACTCAGTCGAACTCCGACACATCGTGCTCAGTGATGCGCGACCTCCCAGCGTCAACACGTGGCTGATGACTGATGTGGCAGTGTCAATGAGACCTACTGTGTGAGGACGACACTCAGCACGTAGGCGCGTCATAGAACAGACTGAGTCGAACTCCGCCACATCGTGCTCAGTGATGCGCGACCTCCCAGCGTCAACACGTGGCTGATGACTGATGTGGCAGTGTCAATGAGTCCTAATGTGTGAGGACGACACTCAGCACGTAGGCGCGTCATAGAACAGACTGAGTCGAACTCCGACACATCGTGCTCAGTGATGCGCGACCTCCCAGCGTCAACACGTGGCTGATGACTGATGTGGCAGTGTCAATGAGACCTACTGTGTGAGGACGACACTCAGCACGTAGGCGCGTCATAGAACAGACTGAGTCGAACTCCGACACATCGTGCTCAGTGATGCGCGACCTCCCAGCGTCAACACGTGGCTGATGACTGATGTGGCAGTGTCAATGAGACCTACTGTGTGAGGACGACACTCAGCACGTAGGCGCGTCATAGAACAGACTCAGTCGAACTCCGACACATCGTGCTCAGTGATGCGCGACCTCCCAGCGTCAACACGTGGCTGATGACTGATGTGGCAGTGTCAATGAGACCCACTGTGTGAGGACGACACTCAGCACGTAGGCGCGTCATAGAACAGACTGAGTCGAACTCCGACACATCGTGCTCAGTGATGCGCGACCTCCCAGCGTCAACACGTGGCTGATGACTGATGTGGCAGTGTCAATGAGACCTACTGTGTGAGGACGACACTCAGCACGTAGGCGCGTCATAGAACAGACTCAGTCGAACTCCGCCACATCGTGCTCAGTGATGCGCGACCTCCCAGCGTCAACACGTGGCTGATGACTGATGTGGCAGTGTCAATGAGACCTACTGTGTGAGGACGACACTCAGCACGTAGGCGCGTCATAGAACAGACTCAGTCGAACTCCGACACATCGTGCTCAGTGATGCGCGACCTCCCAGCGTCAACACGTGGCTGATGACTGATGTGGCAGTGTCAATGAGACCTACTGTGTGAGGACAACACTCAGCACGTAGGCGCGTCAAAGAACAGACTGAGTCGAACTCCGACACATCGTGCTCAGTGATGCGCGACCTCCCAGCGTCAACACGTGGCTGATGACTGATGTGGCAGTGTCAATGAGACCTACTGTGTGAGGACGACACTCAGCACGTAGGCGCGTCATAGAACAGACTCAGTCGAACTCCGACACATCGTGCTCAGTGATGCGCGACCTCCCAGCGTCAACACGTGGCTGATGACTGATGTGGCAGTGTCAATGAGACCCACTGTGTGAGGACGACACTCAGCACGTAGGCGCGTCATAGAACAGACTCAGTCGAACTCCGACACATCGTGCTCAGTGATGCGCGACCTCCCAGCGTCAACACGTGGCTGATGACTGATGTGGCAGTGTCAATGAGACCTACTGTGTGAGGACGACACTCAGCACGTAGGCGCGTCAAAGAACAGACTGAGTCGAACTCCGACACATCGTGCTCAGTGATGCGCGACCTCCCAGCGTCAACACGTGGCTGATGACTGATGTGGCAGTGTCAATGAGACCTACTGTGTGAGGACGACACTCAGCACGTAGGCGCGTCATAGAACAGACTGAGTCGAACTCCGGCACATCGTGCTCAGTGATGCGCGACCTTCCAGCGTCAACACGTGGCTGATGACTGATGTGGCAGTGTCAATGAGACCTACTGTGTGAGGACGACACTCAGCACGTAGGCGCGTCATAGAACAGACTGAGTCGAACTCCGGCACATCGTGCTCAGTGATGCGCGACCTTCCAGCGTCAACACGTGGCTGATGACTGATGTGGCAGTGTCAATAAGACCTACTGTGTGAGGACGACACTCAGCACGTAGGCGCGTCATAGAACAGACTCAGTCGAACTCCGGCACATCGTGCTCAGTGATGCGCGACCTCCCAGCGTCAACACGTGGCTGATGACTGATGTGGCAGTGTCAATGAGACCTACTGTGTGACGACACTCAGCACGTAGGCGCGTCATAGAACAGACTGAGTCGAACTCCGGCACATCGTGCTCAGTGATGCGCGACCTCCCAGCGTCAACACGTGGCTGATGACTGATGTGGCAGTGTCAATGAGACCTACTGTGTGAGGACGACACTCAGCACGTAGGCGCGTCATAGAACAGACTGAGTCGAACTCCGAAACATCGTGCTCAGTGATGCGCGACCTCCCAGCGTCAACACGTGGCTGATGACTGATGTGGCAGTGTCAATGAGACCTACTGTTTGAGGACACTCAGCACGTAGGCGCGTCATAGAACAGACTGAGTCGAACTCCGACACATCGTGCTCAGTGATGCGCGACCTCCCAGCGTCAACACGTGGCCGATGACTGATGTGGCAGTGTCAATGAGACCTACTGTGTGAGGACGATACTCAGCACGTAGGCGCGTCATAGAACAGACTGAGTCGAACTCCGACACATCGTGCTCAGTGATGCGCGACCTCCCAGCGTCAACACGTGGCTGATGACTGATGTGGCAGTGTCAATGAGACCTACTGTGTGAGGACGACACTCAGCACGTAGGCGCGTCATAGAACAGACTCAGTCGAACTCCGACACATCGTGCTCAGTGATGCGCGACCTCCCATCGTCAACACGTCGCTGATGACTGATGTGGCAGTGTCAATGAGACCTACTGTGTGAGGACGACACTCAGCACGTAGGCGCGTCATAGAACAGACTGAGTCGAACTCCGGCACATCGTGCTCAGTGATGCGCGACCTTCCAGCGTCAACACGTGGCTGATGACTGATGTGGCAGTGTCAATGAGACCTACTGTGTGAGGACGACACTCAGCACGTAGGCGCGTCATAGAACAGACTGAGTCGAACTCCGGCACATCGTGCTCAGTGATGCGCGACCTTCCAGCGTCAACACGTGGCTGATGACTGATGTGGCAGTGTCGCGTGTGCTTCAATGAGACCTACTGTGTGAAGACACTCAGCACGTAGGCGCGTCATAGAACAGACTGAGTCGAACTCCAACACATCGTGCTCAGTGATGCGCGACCTCCCAGCGTCAACACGTGGCTGATGACTGATGTGGCAGTGTCAATGAGACCTACTGTGTGAGGACGACACTCAGCACGTAGGCGCGTCATAGAACAGACTCAGTCGAACTCCGGCACATCGTGCTCAGTGATGCGCGACCTCCCAGCGTCAACACGTGGCTGATGACTGATGTGGCAGTGTCAATGAGACCTACTGTGTGAGGACGACACTCAGCACGTAGGCGCGTCATAGAACAGACTGAGTCGAACTCCGACACATCGTGCTCAGTGATGCGCGACCTCCCAGCGTCAACACGTGGCTGATGACTGATGTGGCAGTGTCAATGAGACCTACTGTGTGAGGACGACACTCAGCACGTAGGCGCGTCATAGAACAGACTCAGTCGAACTCCGACACATCGTTCTCAGTGATGCGCTACCTCCCAGCGTCAACACGTGGCTGATGACTGATGTGGCAGTGTCAATGAGACCTACTGTGTGAGGACGACACTCAGCACGTAGGCGCGTCATAGAACAGACTGAGTCGAACTCCGACACATCGTGCTCAGTGATGCGCGACCTCCCAGCGTCAACACGTGGCTGATGACTGATGTGGCAGTGTCAATGAGACCTACTGTGTGAGGACGACACTCAGCACGTAGGCGCGTCATAGAACAGACTGAGTCGAACTCCGACACATCGTGCTCAGTGATGCGCGACCTCCCAGCGTCAACACGTGGCTGATGACTGATGTGGCAGTGTCAATGAGACCTACTGTGTGAGGACGACACTCAGCACGTAGGCGCGTCATAGAACAGACTCAGTCGAACTCCGACACATCGTGCTCAGTGATGCGCGACCTCCCAGCGTCAACACGTGGCTGATGACTGATGTGGCAGTGTCAATGAGACCTACAGTGTGAGGACGACACTCAGCACGTAGGCGCGTCATAGAACAGACTGAGTCGAACTCCGACACATCGTGCTCAGTGATGCGCGACCTCCCAGCGTCAACACGTGGCTGATGACTGATGTGGCAGTGTCAATGAGACCTACTGTGTGAGGACGACACTCAGCACGTAGGCGCGTCATAGAACAGACTGGAGTCGAACTCCGACACATCGTGCTCAGTGATGCGCGACCTCCCAGCGTCAACACGTGGCTGATGACTGATGTGGCAGTGTCAATGAGACCTACTGTGTGAGGACGACACTCAGCACGTAGGCGCGTCATAGAACAGACTCAGTCGAACTCCGACACATCGTGCTCAGTGATGCGCGACCTCCCAGCGTCAACACGTGGCTGATGACTGATGTGGCAGTGTCAATGAGACCTACTGTGTGAGGACGACACTCAGCACGTAGGCGTGTCATAGAACAGACTGAGTCGAACTCCGACACATCGTGCTCAGTGATGCGCGACCTCCCAGCGTCAACACGTGGCTGATGACTGATGTGGCAGTGTCAATGAGACCTACTGTGTGAGGACGACACTCAGCACGTAGGCGCGTCATAGAACAGACTGAGTCGAACTCCGACACATCGTGCTCAGTGATGCGCTACCTCCCAGCGTCAACACGTGGCTGATGACTGATGTGGCAGTGTCAATGAGACCTACTGTGTGAGGACGACACTCAGCACGTAGGCGCGTCAAAGAACAGACTGAGTCGAACTCCGACACATCGTGCTCAGTGATGCGCGACCTCCCAGCGTCAACACGTGGCTGATGACTGATGTGGCAGTGTCAATGAGACCTACTGTGTGAGGACGACACTCAGCACGTAGGCGCGTCATAGAACAGACTGAGTCGAACTCCGCCACATCGTGCTCAGTGATGCGCGACCTCCCAGCGTCAACACGTGGCTGATGACTGATGTGGCAGTGTCAATGAGACCTACTGTGTGAGGACGACACTCAGCACGTAGGCGCGTCATAGAACAGACTGAGTCGAACTCCGACACATCGTGCTCAGTGATGCGCGACCTCCCAGCGTCAACACGTGGCTGATGACTGATGTGGCAGTGTCAATGAGACCTACTGTGTGAGGACGACACTCAGCACGTAGGCGCGTCATAGAACAGACTGAGTCGAACTCCGACACATCGTGCTCAGTGATGCGCGACCTCCCAGCGTCAACACGTGGCTGATGACTGATGTGGCAGTGTCAATGAGACCTACTGTGTGAGGACGACACTCAGCACGTAGGCGCGTCATAGAACAGACTGAGTCGAACTCCGACACATCGTGCTCAGTGATGCGCGACCTCCCAGCGTCAACACGTGGCTGATGACTGATGTGGCAGTGTCAATGAGTCCTACTGTGTGAGGACGACACTCAGCACGTAGGCGCGTCATAGAACAGACTGAGTCGAACTCCGACACATCGTGCTCAGTGATGCGCGACCTCCCAGCGTCAACACGTGGCTGATGACTGATGTGGCAGTGTCAATGAGACCTACTGTGTGAGGACGACACTCAGCACGTAGGCGCGTCATAGAACAGACTGAGTCGAACTCCGACACATCGTGCTCAGTGATGCGCGACCTCCCAGCGTCAACACGTGGCTGATGACTGATGTGGCAGTGTCAATGAGACCTACTGTGTAAGGACGACACTCAGCACGTAGGCGCGTCATAGAACAGACTCAGTCGAACTCCGACACATCGTGCTCAGTGATGCGCGACCTCCCAGCGTCAACACGTGGCTGATGACTGATGTGGCAGTGTCAATGAGACCTACTGTGTGACGACACTCAGCACGTAGGCGCGTCATAGAACAGACTGAGTCGAACTCCGACACATCGTGCTCAGTGATGCGCGACCTCCCAGCGTCAACACGTGGCTGATGACTGATGTGGCAGTGTCAATGAGACCTACTGTGTGAGGACGACACTCAGCACGTAGGCGCGTCATAGAACATACTAAGTCGAACTCCGGCACATCGTGCTCAGTGATGCGCGACCTCCCAGCGTCAACACGTGGCCGATGACTGATGTGGCAGTGTCAATGAGACCTACTGTGTGAGGACGACACTCAGCACGTAGGCGCGTCATAGAACAGACTAAGTCGAACTCAGACACATCGTGCTCAGTGATGCGCGACCTCCCAGCGTCAACACGTGGCCGATGACTGATGTGGCAGTGTAAATGAGACCTACTGTTTGAGGACACTCAGCACGTAGGCGCGTCATAGAACAGACTGAGTCGAACTCCGACACATCGTGCTCAGTGATGCGCGACCTCCCAGCGTCAACACGTGGCTGATGACTGATGTGGCAGTGTCAATGAGACCTACTGTGTGAGGACGACACTCAGCACGTAGGCGCGTCATAGAACAGACTGAGTCGAACTCCGACACATCGTGCTCAGTGATGCGCGACCTCCCAGCGTCAACACGTGGCTGATGACTGATGTGGCAGTGTCAATGAGACCTACTGTGTGAGGACGACACTCAGCACGTAGGCGCGTCATAGAACAGACTAAGTCGAACTCAGACACATCGTGCTCGGTGATGCGCGACCTCCCAGCGTCAACACGTGGCTGATGACTGATGTGGCAGTGTCAATGAGACCTACTGTGTGTGGACGACACTCAGCACGTAGGCGCGTCATAGAACAGACTGAGTCGAACTCCGGCACATCGTGCTCAGTGATGCGCGACCTCTCAGCGTCAACACGTGGCCGATGACTGATGTGGCAGTGTCAATGAGACCTACTGTGTGAGGACGACACTCAGCACGTAGGCGCGTCATAGAACAGACTAAGTCGAACTCAGACACATCGTGCTCAGTGATGCGCGACCTCCCAGCGTCAACACGTGGCTGATGACTGATGTGGCAGTGTCAATGAGACCTACTGTGTGAGGACACTCAGCACGTAGGCGCGTCATAGAACAGACTCAGTCGAACTCCGACACATCGTGCTCAGTGATGCGCGACCTCCCAGCGTCAACACGTGGCTGATGACTGATGTGGCAGTGTCAATGAGACCTACTGTGTGAGGACGACACTCAGCACGTAGGCGCGTCATAGAACAGACTGAGTCGAACTCCGACACATCGTGCTCAGTGATGCGCGACCTCCCAGCGTCAACACGTGGCTGATGACTGATGTGGCAGTGTCAATGAGACCTACTGTGTGACGACACTCAGCACGTAGGCGCGTCATAGAACAGACTGAGTCGAACTCCGACACATCGTGCTCAGTGATGCGCTACCTCCCAGCGTCAACACGTGGCTGATGACTGATGTGGCAGTGTCAATGAGACCTACTGTGTGAGGACACTCAGCACGTAGGCGCGTCATAGAACAGACTGAGTCGAACTCCGACACATCGTGCTCAGTGATGCGCGACCTCCCAGCGTCAACACGTGGCTGATGACTGATGTGGCAGTGTCACTGAGACCTACTGTGTGAGGACGACACTCAGCACGTAGGCGCGTCATAGAACAGACTCAGTCGAACTCCAACACATCGTGCTCAGTGATGCGCGACCTCCCAGCGTCAACACGTGGCTGATGACTGATGTGGCAGTGTCAATGAGACCTACTGTGTGAGGACGACACTCAGCACGTAGGCGCGTCATAGAACAGACTCAGTCGAACTCCAACACATCGTGCTCAGTGATGCGCGACCTCCCAGCGTCAACACGTGGCTGATGACTGATGTGGCAGTGTCAATGAGACCTACTGTGTGAGGACGACACTCAGCACGTAGGCGCGTCATAGAACAGACTCAGTCGAACTCCAACACATCGTGCTCAGTGATGCGCGACCTCCCAGCGTCAACACGTGGCTGATGACTGATGTGGCAGTGTCAATGAGACCTACTGTGTGAGGACGACACTCAGCACGTAGGCGCGTCATAGAACAGACTGAGTCGAACTCCGACACATCGTGCTCAGTGATGCGCTACCTCCCAGCGTCAACACGTGGCTGATGACTGATGTGGCAGTGTCAATGAGACCTACTGTGTGAGGACACTCAGCACGTAGGCGCGTCATAGAACAGACTGAGTCGAACTCCGACACATCGTGCTCAGTGATGCGCGACCTCCCAGCGTCAACACGTGGCTGATGACTGATGTGGCAGTGTCAATGAGACCTACTGTGTGAGGACGACACTCAGCACGTAGGCGCGTCATAGAACAGACTCAGTCGAACTCCAACACATCGTGCTCAGTGATGCGCGACCTCCCAGCGTCAACACGTGGCTGATGACTGATGTGGCAGTGTCAATGAGACCTACTGTGTGAGGACGACACTCAGCACGTAGGCGCGTCATAGAACAGACTCAGTCGAACTCCAACACATCGTGCTCAGTGATGCGCGACCTCCCAGCGTCAACACGTGGCTGATGACTGATGTGGCAGTGTCAATGAGACCTACTGTGTGAGGACGACACTCAGCACGTAGGCGCGTCATAGAACAGACTCAGTCGAACTCCAACACATCGTGCTCAGTGATGCGCGACCTCCCAGCGTCAACACGTGGCTGATGACTGATGTGGCAGTGTCAATGAGACCTACTGTGTGAGGACGACACTCAGCACGTAGGCGCGTCATAGAACAGACTCAGTCGAACTCCGACACATCGTGCTCAGTGATGCGCGACCTCCCAGCGTCAACACGTGGCTGATGACTGATGTGGCAGTGTCAATGAGACCTACAGTGTGAGGACGACACTCAGCACGTAGGCGCGTCATAGAACAGACTGAGTCGAACTCCGACACATCGTGCTCAGTGATGCGCGACCTCCCAGCGTCAACACGTGGCTGATGACTGATGTGGCAGTGTCAATGAGACCTACTGTGTGAGGACGACACTCAGCACGTAGGCGCGTCATAGAACAGACTGGAGTCGAACTCCGACACATCGTGCTCAGTGATGCGCGACCTCCCAGCGTCAACACGTGGCTGATGACTGATGTGGCAGTGTCAATGAGACCTACTGTGTGAGGACGACACTCAGCACGTAGGCGCGTCATAGAACAGACTCAGTCGAACTCCGACACATCGTGCTCAGTGATGCGCGACCTCCCAGCGTCAACACGTGGCTGATGACTGATGTGGCAGTGTCAATGAGACCTACTGTGTGAGGACGACACTCAGCACGTAGGCGTGTCATAGAACAGACTGAGTCGAACTCCGACACATCGTGCTCAGTGATGCGCGACCTCCCAGCGTCAACACGTGGCTGATGACTGATGTGGCAGTGTCAATGAGACCTACTGTGTGAGGACGACACTCAGCACGTAGGCGCGTCATAGAACAGACTGAGTCGAACTCCGACACATCGTGCTCAGTGATGCGCTACCTCCCAGCGTCAACACGTGGCTGATGACTGATGTGGCAGTGTCAATGAGACCTACTGTGTGAGGACGACACTCAGCACGTAGGCGCGTCAAAGAACAGACTGAGTCGAACTCCGACACATCGTGCTCAGTGATGCGCGACCTCCCAGCGTCAACACGTGGCTGATGACTGATGTGGCAGTGTCAATGAGACCTACTGTGTGAGGACGACACTCAGCACGTAGGCGCGTCATAGAACAGACTGAGTCGAACTCCGCCACATCGTGCTCAGTGATGCGCGACCTCCCAGCGTCAACACGTGGCTGATGACTGATGTGGCAGTGTCAATGAGACCTACTGTGTGAGGACGACACTCAGCACGTAGGCGCGTCATAGAACAGACTGAGTCGAACTCCGACACATCGTGCTCAGTGATGCGCGACCTCCCAGCGTCAACACGTGGCTGATGACTGATGTGGCAGTGTCAATGAGACCTACTGTGTGAGGACGACACTCAGCACGTAGGCGCGTCATAGAACAGACTGAGTCGAACTCCGACACATCGTGCTCAGTGATGCGCGACCTCCCAGCGTCAACACGTGGCTGATGACTGATGTGGCAGTGTCAATGAGACCTACTGTGTGAGGACGACACTCAGCACGTAGGCGCGTCATAGAACAGACTGAGTCGAACTCCGCCACATCGTGCTCAGTGATGCGCGACCTCCCAGCGTCAACACGTGGCTGATGACTGATGTGGCAGTGTCAATGAGACCTACTGTGTGAGGACGACACTCAGCACGTAGGCGCGTCATAGAACAGACTCAGTCGAACTCCGACACATCGTGCTCAGTGATGCGCTACCTCCCAGCGTCAACACGTGGCTGATGACTGATGTGGCAGTGTCAATGAGACCTACTGTGTGAGGACGACACTCAGCACGTAGGCGCGTCATAGAACAGACTAAGTCGAACTCCGGCACATCGTGCTCAGTGATGCGCGACCTCCCAGCGTCAACACGTGGCCGATGACTGATGTGGCAGTGTCAATGAGACCTACTGTGTGAGGACGACACTCAGCACGTAGGCGCGTCATAGAACTGACTAAGTCGAACTCAGACACATCGTGCTCAGTGATGCGCGACCTCCCAGCGTCAACACGTGGCTGATGACTGATGTGGCAGTGTCAATGAGACCTACTGTGTGAGGACGACACTCAGCACGTAGGCGCGTCATAGAACAGACTGAGTCGAACTCCGACACATCGTGCTCAGTGATGCGCGACCTCCCAGCGTCAACACGTGGCTGATGACTGATGTGGCAGTGTCAATGAGACCTACTGTGTGAGGACGACACTCAGCACGTAGGCGCGTCATAGAACAGACTGAGTCGAACTCCGACACATCGTGCTCAGTGATGCGCGACCTCCCAGCGTCAACACGTGGCTGATGACTGATGTGGCAGTGTCAATGAGACCTACTGTGTGAGGACGACACTCAGCACGTAGGCGCGTCATAGAACAGACTGAGTCGAACTCCAACACATCGTGCTCAGTGATGCGCGACCTCCCAGCGTCAACACGTGGCTGATGACTGATGTGGCAGTGTCAATGAGACCTACTGTGTGAGGACGACACTCAGCACGTAGGCGCGTCATAGAACAGACTGAGTCGAACTCCGACACATCGTGCTCAGTGATGCGCGACCTCCCAGCGTCAACACGTGGCTGATGACTGATGTGGCAGTGTCAATGAGACCTACTGTGTGAGGACGACACTCAACACGTAGGCGCGTCATAGAACAGACTGAGTCGAACTCCGACACATCGTGCTCAGTGATGCGCGACCTCCCAGCGTCAACACGTGGCTGATGACTGATGTGGCAGTGTCAATGAGACCTACTGTGTGAGGACGGCACTCAGCACGTAGGCGCGTCATAGAACAGACTGAGTCGAACTCCGACACATCGTGCTCAGTGATGCGCGACCTCCCAGCGTCAACACGTGGCTGATGACTGATGTGGCAGTGTCAATGAGACCTACTGTGTGAGGACGACACTCAGCACGTAGGCGCGTCATAGAACAGACTAAGTCGAACTCCGGCACATCGTGCTCAGTGATGCGCGACCTCCCAGCGTCAACACGTGGCCGATGACTGATGTGGCAGTGTCAATGAGACCTACTGTGTGAGGACGACACTCAGCACGTAGGCGCGTCATA
Organism: Leuctra nigra; assembly: GCA_934045905.1. Lineage (NCBI taxonomy): Eukaryota > Metazoa > Arthropoda > Insecta > Plecoptera > Leuctridae > Leuctra > Leuctra nigra. The sequence continues at coordinate 6,949,246 of OW203769.1, read as the reverse complement.
GAACAGACTAAGTCGAACTCCGGCACATCGTGCTCAGTGATGCGCGACCTCCCAGCGTCAACACGTGGCTGATGACTGATGTGGCAGTGTCAATGAGACCTACTGTGAGGACGACACTCAACACGTAGGCGCGTCATAGAACAGACTGAGTCGAACTCCGACACATCGTGCTCAGTGATGCGCGACCTCCCAGCGTCAACACGTGGCTGATGACTGATGTGGCAGTGTCAATGAGACCTACTGTGTGAGGACGGCACTCAGCACGTAGGCGCGTCATAGAACAGACTAAGTCGAACTCAGACACATCGTGCTCAGTGATGCGCGACCTCCCAGCGTCAACACGTGGCTGATGACTGATGTGGCAGTGTCAATGAGACCTACTGTGTGAGGACGACACTCAGCACGTAGGCGCGTCATAGAACAGACTGAGTCGAACTCCGACACATCGTGCCTAGTGATGCGCGACCTCCCAGCGTCAACACGTGGCTGATGACTGATGTGGCAGTGTCAATGAGACCTACTGTGTGAGGACGACACTCAGCACGTAGGCGCGTCATAGAACAGACTGAGTCGAACTCCGACACATCGTGCTCAGTGATGCGCGACCTCCCAGCGTCAACACGTGGCTGATGACTGATGTGGCAGTGTCAATGAGACCTACTGTGTGAGGACGACACTCAGCACGTAGGCGCGTCATAGAACAGACTGAGTCGAACTCCAACACATCGTGCTCAGTGATGCGCGACCTCCCAGCGTCAACACGTGGCTGATGACTGATGTGGCAGTGTCAATGAGACCTACTGTGTGAGGACGACACTCAGCACGTAGGCGCGTCATAGAACAGACTGAGTCGAACTCCGACACATCGTGCTCAGTGATGCGCGACCTCCCAGCGTCAACACGTGGCTGATGACTGATGTGGCAGTGTCAATGAGACCTACTGTGTGAGGACGACACTCAGCACGTAGGCGCGTCATAGAACAGACTGAGTCGAACTCCGACACATCGTGCTCAGTGATGCGCGACCTCCCAGCGTCAACACGTGGCTGATGACTGATGTGGCAGTGTCAATGAGACCTACTGTGTGAGGACGGCACTCAGCACGTAGGCGCGTCATAGAACAGACTGAGTCGAACTCCGACACATCGTGCTCAGTGATGCGCGACCTCCCAGCGTCAACACGTGGCTGATGACTGATGTGGCAGTGTCAATGAGACCTACTGTGTGACGACACTCAGCACGTAGGCGCGTCATAGAACAGACTGAGTCGAACTCCGGCACATCGTGCTCAGTGATGCGCGACCTCCCAGCGTCAACACGTGGCTGATGACTGATGTGGCAGTGTCAATGAGACCTACTGTGTGAGGACGACACTCAGCACGTAGGCGCGTCATAGAACAGACTGAGTCGAACTCCGAAACATCGTGCTCAGTGATGCGCGACCTCCCAGCGTCAACACGTGGCTGATGACTGATGTGGCAGTGTCAATGAGACCTACTGTTTGAGGACACTCAGCACGTAGGCGCGTCATAGAACAGACTGAGTCGAACTCCGACACATCGTGCTCAGTGATGCGCGACCTCCCAGCGTCAACACGTGGCCGATGACTGATGTGGCAGTGTCAATGAGACCTACTGTGTGAGGACGATACTCAGCACGTAGGCGCGTCATAGAACAGACTGAGTCGAACTCCGACACATCGTGCTCAGTGATGCGCGACCTCCCAGCGTCAACACGTGGCTGATGACTGATGTGGCAGTGTCAATGAGACCTACTGTGTGAGGACGACACTCAGCACGTAGGCGCGTCATAGAACAGACTCAGTCGAACTCCGACACATCGTGCTCAGTGATGCGCGACCTCCCATCGTCAACACGTCGCTGATGACTGATGTGGCAGTGTCAATGAGACCTACTGTGTGAGGACGACACTCAGCACGTAGGCGCGTCATAGAACAGACTGAGTCGAACTCCGGCACATCGTGCTCAGTGATGCGCGACCTTCCAGCGTCAACACGTGGCTGATGACTGATGTGGCAGTGTCAATGAGACCTACTGTGTGAGGACGACACTCAGCACGTAGGCGCGTCATAGAACAGACTGAGTCGAACTCCGGCACATCGTGCTCAGTGATGCGCGACCTTCCAGCGTCAACACGTGGCTGATGACTGATGTGGCAGTGTCGCGTGTGCTTCAATGAGACCTACTGTGTGAAGACACTCAGCACGTAGGCGCGTCATAGAACAGACTGAGTCGAACTCCAACACATCGTGCTCAGTGATGCGCGACCTCCCAGCGTCAACACGTGGCTGATGACTGATGTGGCAGTGTCAATGAGACCTACTGTGTGAGGACGACACTCAGCACGTAGGCGCGTCATAGAACAGACTCAGTCGAACTCCGGCACATCGTGCTCAGTGATGCGCGACCTCCCAGCGTCAACACGTGGCTGATGACTGATGTGGCAGTGTCAATGAGACCTACTGTGTGAGGACGACACTCAGCACGTAGGCGCGTCATAGAACAGACTGAGTCGAACTCCGACACATCGTGCTCAGTGATGCGCGACCTCCCAGCGTCAACACGTGGCTGATGACTGATGTGGCAGTGTCAATGAGACCTACTGTGTGAGGACGACACTCAGCACGTAGGCGCGTCATAGAACAGACTCAGTCGAACTCCGACACATCGTTCTCAGTGATGCGCTACCTCCCAGCGTCAACACGTGGCTGATGACTGATGTGGCAGTGTCAATGAGACCTACTGTGTGAGGACGACACTCAGCACGTAGGCGCGTCATAGAACAGACTGAGTCGAACTCCGACACATCGTGCTCAGTGATGCGCGACCTCCCAGCGTCAACACGTGGCTGATGACTGATGTGGCAGTGTCAATGAGACCTACTGTGTGAGGACGACACTCAGCACGTAGGCGCGTCATAGAACAGACTGAGTCGAACTCCGACACATCGTGCTCAGTGATGCGCGACCTCCCAGCGTCAACACGTGGCTGATGACTGATGTGGCAGTGTCAATGAGACCTACTGTGTGAGGACGACACTCAGCACGTAGGCGCGTCATAGAACAGACTCAGTCGAACTCCGACACATCGTGCTCAGTGATGCGCGACCTCCCAGCGTCAACACGTGGCTGATGACTGATGTGGCAGTGTCAATGAGACCTACAGTGTGAGGACGACACTCAGCACGTAGGCGCGTCATAGAACAGACTGAGTCGAACTCCGACACATCGTGCTCAGTGATGCGCGACCTCCCAGCGTCAACACGTGGCTGATGACTGATGTGGCAGTGTCAATGAGACCTACTGTGTGAGGACGACACTCAGCACGTAGGCGCGTCATAGAACAGACTGGAGTCGAACTCCGACACATCGTGCTCAGTGATGCGCGACCTCCCAGCGTCAACACGTGGCTGATGACTGATGTGGCAGTGTCAATGAGACCTACTGTGTGAGGACGACACTCAGCACGTAGGCGCGTCATAGAACAGACTCAGTCGAACTCCGACACATCGTGCTCAGTGATGCGCGACCTCCCAGCGTCAACACGTGGCTGATGACTGATGTGGCAGTGTCAATGAGACCTACTGTGTGAGGACGACACTCAGCACGTAGGCGTGTCATAGAACAGACTGAGTCGAACTCCGACACATCGTGCTCAGTGATGCGCGACCTCCCAGCGTCAACACGTGGCTGATGACTGATGTGGCAGTGTCAATGAGACCTACTGTGTGAGGACGACACTCAGCACGTAGGCGCGTCATAGAACAGACTGAGTCGAACTCCGACACATCGTGCTCAGTGATGCGCTACCTCCCAGCGTCAACACGTGGCTGATGACTGATGTGGCAGTGTCAATGAGACCTACTGTGTGAGGACGACACTCAGCACGTAGGCGCGTCAAAGAACAGACTGAGTCGAACTCCGACACATCGTGCTCAGTGATGCGCGACCTCCCAGCGTCAACACGTGGCTGATGACTGATGTGGCAGTGTCAATGAGACCTACTGTGTGAGGACGACACTCAGCACGTAGGCGCGTCATAGAACAGACTGAGTCGAACTCCGCCACATCGTGCTCAGTGATGCGCGACCTCCCAGCGTCAACACGTGGCTGATGACTGATGTGGCAGTGTCAATGAGACCTACTGTGTGAGGACGACACTCAGCACGTAGGCGCGTCATAGAACAGACTGAGTCGAACTCCGACACATCGTGCTCAGTGATGCGCGACCTCCCAGCGTCAACACGTGGCTGATGACTGATGTGGCAGTGTCAATGAGACCTACTGTGTGAGGACGACACTCAGCACGTAGGCGCGTCATAGAACAGACTGAGTCGAACTCCGACACATCGTGCTCAGTGATGCGCGACCTCCCAGCGTCAACACGTGGCTGATGACTGATGTGGCAGTGTCAATGAGACCTACTGTGTGAGGACGACACTCAGCACGTAGGCGCGTCATAGAACAGACTGAGTCGAACTCCGACACATCGTGCTCAGTGATGCGCGACCTCCCAGCGTCAACACGTGGCTGATGACTGATGTGGCAGTGTCAATGAGTCCTACTGTGTGAGGACGACACTCAGCACGTAGGCGCGTCATAGAACAGACTGAGTCGAACTCCGACACATCGTGCTCAGTGATGCGCGACCTCCCAGCGTCAACACGTGGCTGATGACTGATGTGGCAGTGTCAATGAGACCTACTGTGTGAGGACGACACTCAGCACGTAGGCGCGTCATAGAACAGACTGAGTCGAACTCCGACACATCGTGCTCAGTGATGCGCGACCTCCCAGCGTCAACACGTGGCTGATGACTGATGTGGCAGTGTCAATGAGACCTACTGTGTAAGGACGACACTCAGCACGTAGGCGCGTCATAGAACAGACTCAGTCGAACTCCGACACATCGTGCTCAGTGATGCGCGACCTCCCAGCGTCAACACGTGGCTGATGACTGATGTGGCAGTGTCAATGAGACCTACTGTGTGACGACACTCAGCACGTAGGCGCGTCATAGAACAGACTGAGTCGAACTCCGACACATCGTGCTCAGTGATGCGCGACCTCCCAGCGTCAACACGTGGCTGATGACTGATGTGGCAGTGTCAATGAGACCTACTGTGTGAGGACGACACTCAGCACGTAGGCGCGTCATAGAACATACTAAGTCGAACTCCGGCACATCGTGCTCAGTGATGCGCGACCTCCCAGCGTCAACACGTGGCCGATGACTGATGTGGCAGTGTCAATGAGACCTACTGTGTGAGGACGACACTCAGCACGTAGGCGCGTCATAGAACAGACTAAGTCGAACTCAGACACATCGTGCTCAGTGATGCGCGACCTCCCAGCGTCAACACGTGGCCGATGACTGATGTGGCAGTGTAAATGAGACCTACTGTTTGAGGACACTCAGCACGTAGGCGCGTCATAGAACAGACTGAGTCGAACTCCGACACATCGTGCTCAGTGATGCGCGACCTCCCAGCGTCAACACGTGGCTGATGACTGATGTGGCAGTGTCAATGAGACCTACTGTGTGAGGACGACACTCAGCACGTAGGCGCGTCATAGAACAGACTGAGTCGAACTCCGACACATCGTGCTCAGTGATGCGCGACCTCCCAGCGTCAACACGTGGCTGATGACTGATGTGGCAGTGTCAATGAGACCTACTGTGTGAGGACGACACTCAGCACGTAGGCGCGTCATAGAACAGACTAAGTCGAACTCAGACACATCGTGCTCGGTGATGCGCGACCTCCCAGCGTCAACACGTGGCTGATGACTGATGTGGCAGTGTCAATGAGACCTACTGTGTGTGGACGACACTCAGCACGTAGGCGCGTCATAGAACAGACTGAGTCGAACTCCGGCACATCGTGCTCAGTGATGCGCGACCTCTCAGCGTCAACACGTGGCCGATGACTGATGTGGCAGTGTCAATGAGACCTACTGTGTGAGGACGACACTCAGCACGTAGGCGCGTCATAGAACAGACTAAGTCGAACTCAGACACATCGTGCTCAGTGATGCGCGACCTCCCAGCGTCAACACGTGGCTGATGACTGATGTGGCAGTGTCAATGAGACCTACTGTGTGAGGACACTCAGCACGTAGGCGCGTCATAGAACAGACTCAGTCGAACTCCGACACATCGTGCTCAGTGATGCGCGACCTCCCAGCGTCAACACGTGGCTGATGACTGATGTGGCAGTGTCAATGAGACCTACTGTGTGAGGACGACACTCAGCACGTAGGCGCGTCATAGAACAGACTGAGTCGAACTCCGACACATCGTGCTCAGTGATGCGCGACCTCCCAGCGTCAACACGTGGCTGATGACTGATGTGGCAGTGTCAATGAGACCTACTGTGTGACGACACTCAGCACGTAGGCGCGTCATAGAACAGACTGAGTCGAACTCCGACACATCGTGCTCAGTGATGCGCTACCTCCCAGCGTCAACACGTGGCTGATGACTGATGTGGCAGTGTCAATGAGACCTACTGTGTGAGGACACTCAGCACGTAGGCGCGTCATAGAACAGACTGAGTCGAACTCCGACACATCGTGCTCAGTGATGCGCGACCTCCCAGCGTCAACACGTGGCTGATGACTGATGTGGCAGTGTCACTGAGACCTACTGTGTGAGGACGACACTCAGCACGTAGGCGCGTCATAGAACAGACTCAGTCGAACTCCAACACATCGTGCTCAGTGATGCGCGACCTCCCAGCGTCAACACGTGGCTGATGACTGATGTGGCAGTGTCAATGAGACCTACTGTGTGAGGACGACACTCAGCACGTAGGCGCGTCATAGAACAGACTCAGTCGAACTCCAACACATCGTGCTCAGTGATGCGCGACCTCCCAGCGTCAACACGTGGCTGATGACTGATGTGGCAGTGTCAATGAGACCTACTGTGTGAGGACGACACTCAGCACGTAGGCGCGTCATAGAACAGACTCAGTCGAACTCCAACACATCGTGCTCAGTGATGCGCGACCTCCCAGCGTCAACACGTGGCTGATGACTGATGTGGCAGTGTCAATGAGACCTACTGTGTGAGGACGACACTCAGCACGTAGGCGCGTCATAGAACAGACTCAGTCGAACTCCGACACATCGTGCTCAGTGATGCGCGACCTCCCAGCGTCAACACGTGGCTGATGACTGATGTGGCAGTGTCAATGAGACCTACAGTGTGAGGACGACACTCAGCACGTAGGCGCGTCATAGAACAGACTGAGTCGAACTCCGACACATCGTGCTCAGTGATGCGCGACCTCCCAGCGTCAACACGTGGCTGATGACTGATGTGGCAGTGTCAATGAGACCTACTGTGTGAGGACGACACTCAGCACGTAGGCGCGTCATAGAACAGACTGGAGTCGAACTCCGACACATCGTGCTCAGTGATGCGCGACCTCCCAGCGTCAACACGTGGCTGATGACTGATGTGGCAGTGTCAATGAGACCTACTGTGTGAGGACGACACTCAGCACGTAGGCGCGTCATAGAACAGACTCAGTCGAACTCCGACACATCGTGCTCAGTGATGCGCGACCTCCCAGCGTCAACACGTGGCTGATGACTGATGTGGCAGTGTCAATGAGACCTACTGTGTGAGGACGACACTCAGCACGTAGGCGTGTCATAGAACAGACTGAGTCGAACTCCGACACATCGTGCTCAGTGATGCGCGACCTCCCAGCGTCAACACGTGGCTGATGACTGATGTGGCAGTGTCAATGAGACCTACTGTGTGAGGACGACACTCAGCACGTAGGCGCGTCATAGAACAGACTGAGTCGAACTCCGACACATCGTGCTCAGTGATGCGCTACCTCCCAGCGTCAACACGTGGCTGATGACTGATGTGGCAGTGTCAATGAGACCTACTGTGTGAGGACGACACTCAGCACGTAGGCGCGTCAAAGAACAGACTGAGTCGAACTCCGACACATCGTGCTCAGTGATGCGCGACCTCCCAGCGTCAACACGTGGCTGATGACTGATGTGGCAGTGTCAATGAGACCTACTGTGTGAGGACGACACTCAGCACGTAGGCGCGTCATAGAACAGACTGAGTCGAACTCCGCCACATCGTGCTCAGTGATGCGCGACCTCCCAGCGTCAACACGTGGCTGATGACTGATGTGGCAGTGTCAATGAGACCTACTGTGTGAGGACGACACTCAGCACGTAGGCGCGTCATAGAACAGACTGAGTCGAACTCCGACACATCGTGCTCAGTGATGCGCGACCTCCCAGCGTCAACACGTGGCTGATGACTGATGTGGCAGTGTCAATGAGACCTACTGTGTGAGGACGACACTCAGCACGTAGGCGCGTCATAGAACAGACTGAGTCGAACTCCGACACATCGTGCTCAGTGATGCGCGACCTCCCAGCGTCAACACGTGGCTGATGACTGATGTGGCAGTGTCAATGAGACCTACTGTGTGAGGACGACACTCAGCACGTAGGCGCGTCATAGAACAGACTGAGTCGAACTCCGCCACATCGTGCTCAGTGATGCGCGACCTCCCAGCGTCAACACGTGGCTGATGACTGATGTGGCAGTGTCAATGAGACCTACTGTGTGAGGACGACACTCAGCACGTAGGCGCGTCATAGAACAGACTCAGTCGAACTCCGACACATCGTGCTCAGTGATGCGCTACCTCCCAGCGTCAACACGTGGCTGATGACTGATGTGGCAGTGTCAATGAGACCTACTGTGTGAGGACGACACTCAGCACGTAGGCGCGTCATAGAACAGACTAAGTCGAACTCCGGCACATCGTGCTCAGTGATGCGCGACCTCCCAGCGTCAACACGTGGCCGATGACTGATGTGGCAGTGTCAATGAGACCTACTGTGTGAGGACGACACTCAGCACGTAGGCGCGTCATAGAACAGACTAAGTCGAACTCAGACACATCGTGCTCAGTGATGCGCGACCTCCCAGCGTCAACACGTGGCTGATGACTGATGTGGCAGTGTCAATGAGACCTACTGTGTGAGGACGACACTCAGCACGTAGGCGCGTCATAGAACAGACTGAGTCGAACTCCGACACATCGTGCTCAGTGATGCGCGACCTCCCAGCGTCAACACGTGGCTGATGACTGATGTGGCAGTGTCAATGAGACCTACTGTGTGAGGACGACACTCAGCACGTAGGCGCGTCATAGAACAGACTGAGTCGAACTCCGACACATCGTGCTCAGTGATGCGCGACCTCCCAGCGTCAACACGTGGCTGATGACTGATGTGGCAGTGTCAATGAGACCTACTGTGTGAGGACGACACTCAGCACGTAGGCGCGTCATAGAACAGACTGAGTCGAACTCCAACACATCGTGCTCAGTGATGCGCGACCTCCCAGCGTCAACACGTGGCTGATGACTGATGTGGCAGTGTCAATGAGACCTACTGTGTGAGGACGACACTCAGCACGTAGGCGCGTCATAGAACAGACTGAGTCGAACTCCGACACATCGTGCTCAGTGATGCGCGACCTCCCAGCGTCAACACGTGGCTGATGACTGATGTGGCAGTGTCAATGAGACCTACTGTGTGAGGACGACACTCAACACGTAGGCGCGTCATAGAACAGACTGAGTCGAACTCCGACACATCGTGCTCAGTGATGCGCGACCTCCCAGCGTCAACACGTGGCTGATGACTGATGTGGCAGTGTCAATGAGACCTACTGTGTGAGGACGGCACTCAGCACGTAGGCGCGTCATAGAACAGACTGAGTCGAACTCCGACACATCGTGCTCAGTGATGCGCGACCTCCCAGCGTCAACACGTGGCTGATGACTGATGTGGCAGTGTCAATGAGACCTACTGTGTGAGGACGACACTCAGCACGTAGGCGCGTCATAGAACAGACTAAGTCGAACTCCGGCACATCGTGCTCAGTGATGCGCGACCTCCCAGCGTCAACACGTGGCCGATGACTGATGTGGCAGTGTCAATGAGACCTACTGTGTGAGGACGACACTCAGCACGTAGGCGCGTCATAGAACAGACTAAGTCGAACTCCGGCACATCGTGCTCAGTGATGCGCGACCTCCCAGCGTCAACACGTGGCTGATGACTGATGTGGCAGTGTCAATGAGACCTACTGTGAGGACGACACTCAACACGTAGGCGCGTCATAGAACAGACTGAGTCGAACTCCGACACATCGTGCTCAGTGATGCGCGACCTCCCAGCGTCAACACGTGGCTGATGACTGATGTGGCAGTGTCAATGAGACCTACTGTGTGAGGACGGCACTCAGCACGTAGGCGCGTCATAGAACAGACTAAGTCGAACTCAGACACATCGTGCTCAGTGATGCGCGACCTCCCAGCGTCAACACGTGGCTGATGACTGATGTGGCAGTGTCAATGAGACCTACTGTGTGAGGACGACACTCAGCACGTAGGCGCGTCATAGAACAGACTGAGTCGAACTCCGACACATCGTGCCTAGTGATGCGCGACCTCCCAGCGTCAACACGTGGCTGATGACTGATGTGGCAGTGTCAATGAGACCTACTGTGTGAGGACGACACTCAGCACGTAGGCGCGTCATAGAACAGACTGAGTCGAACTCCGACACATCGTGCTCAGTGATGCGCGACCTCCCAGCGTCAACACGTGGCTGATGACTGATGTGGCAGTGTCAATGAGACCTACTGTGTGAGGACGACACTCAGCACGTAGGCGCGTCATAGAACAGACTGAGTCGAACTCCAACACATCGTGCTCAGTGATGCGCGACCTCCCAGCGTCAACACGTGGCTGATGACTGATGTGGCAGTGTCAATGAGACCTACTGTGTGAGGACGACACTCAGCACGTAGGCGCGTCATAGAACAGACTGAGTCGAACTCCGACACATCGTGCTCAGTGATGCGCGACCTCCCAGCGTCAACACGTGGCTGATGACTGATGTGGCAGTGTCAATGAGACCTACTGTGTGAGGACGACACTCAGCACGTAGGCGCGTCATAGAACAGACTGAGTCGAACTCCGACACATCGTGCTCAGTGATGCGCGACCTCCCAGCGTCAACACGTGGCTGATGACTGATGTGGCAGTGTCAATGAGACCTACTGTGTGAGGACGGCACTCAGCACGTAGGCGCGTCATAGAACAGACTGAGTCGAACTCCGACACATCGTGCTCAGTGATGCGCGACCTCCCAGCGTCAACACGTGGCTGATGACTGATGTGGCAGTGTCAATGAGACCTACTGTGTGAGGACGACACTCAGCACGTAGGCGCGTCATAGAACAGACTAAGTCGAACTCCGGCACATCGTGCTCAGTGATGCGCGACCTCCCAGCGTCAACACGTGGCCGATGACTGATGTGGCAGTGTCAATGAGACCTACTGTGTGAGGACGACACTCAGCACGTAGGCGCGTCATAGAACAGACTAAGTCGAACTCCGGCACATCGTGCTCAGTGATGCGCGACCTCCCAGCGTCAACACGTGGCTGATGACTGATGTGGCAGTGTCAATGAGACCTACTGTGTGACGACACTCAGCACGTAGGCGCGTCATAGAACAGACTGAGTCGAACTCCGGCACATCGTGCTCAGTGATGCGCGACCTCCCAGCGTCAACACGTGGCTTATGACTGATGTGGCAGTGTCAATGAGACCTACTGTGTGACGACACTCAGCACGTAGGCGCGTCATAGAACAGACTGAGTCGAACTCCGACACATCGTGCTCAGTGATGCGCGACCTCCCAGCGTCAACACGTGGCTGATGACTGATGTGGCAGTGTCAATGAGACCTACTGTGTGAGGACGACACTCAGCACGTAGGCGCGTCATAGAACAGACTGAGTCGAACTCCGACACATCGTGCTCAGTGATGCGCGACCTCCCAGCGTCAACACGTGGCTGATGACTGATGTGGCAGTGTCAATGAGACCTACTGTGTGAGGACGACACTCAGCACGTAGGCGCGTCATAGAACAGACTCAGTCGAACTCCGACACATCGTGCTCAGTGATGCGCGACCTCCCAGCGTCAACACGTGGCTGATGACTGATGTGGCAGTGTCAATGAGACCTACTGTGTGAGGACGACACTCAGCACGTAGGCGCGTCATAGAACAGACTCAGTCGAACTCCGACACATCGTGCTCAGTGATGCGCGACCTCCCAGCGTCAACACGTGGCTGATGACTGATGTGGCAGTGTCAATGAGACCTACTGTGTGACGACACTCAGCACGTAGGCGCGTCATAGAACAGACTGAGTCGAAAAACGCCACATCGTGCTCAGTGATGCGCGACCTCCCAGCGTCAACACGTGGCTGATGACTGATGTGGCAGTGTCAATGAGACCTACTGTGTGAGGACGACACTCAGCACGTAGGCGCGTCATAGAACAGACTGAGTCGAACTCCGGCACATCGTGCTCAGTGATGCGCGACCTCCCAGCGTCAACACGTGGCTGATGACTGATGTGGCAGTGTCAATGAGACCTACTGTGTGAGGACGACACTCAGCACGTAGGCGCGTCATAGAACAGACTCAGTCGAACTCCAACACATCGTGCTCAGTGATGCGCGACCTCCCAGCGTCAACACGTGGCTGATGACTGATGTGGCAGTGTCAATGAGACCTACTGTGTGAGGACGACACTCAGCACTTAGGCGCGTCATAGAATAGACTGAGTCGAACTCCGACACATCGTGCTCAGTGATGCGCTACCTCCCAGCGTCAACACGTGGCTGATGACTGATGTGGCAGTGTCAATGAGACCTACTGTGTGAGGACGACACTCAGCACGTAGGCGCGTCATAGAACAGACTCAGTCGAACTCCAACACATCGTGCTCAGTGATGCGCGACCTCCCAGCGTCAACACGTGGCTGATGACTGATGTGGCAGTGTCAATGAGACCTACTGTGTGAGGACGACACTCAGCACGTAGGCGCGTCATAGAACAGACTGAGTCGAACTCCGACACATCGTGCTCAGTGATGCGCGACCTCCCAGCGTCAACACGTGGCTGATGACTGATGTGGCAGTGTCAATGAGACCTACTGTGTGAGGACGACACTCAGCACGTAGGCGCGTCATAGAACAGACTCAGTCGAACTCCGGCACATCGTGCTCAGTGATGCGCGACCTCCCAGCGTCAACACGTGGCTGATGACTGATGTGGCAGTGTCAATGAGACCTACTGTGTGAGGACGACACTCAGCACGTAGGCGCGTCATAGAACAGACTCAGTCGAACTCCGGCACATCGTGCTCAGTGATGCGCGACCTCCCAGCGTCAACACGTGGCTGATGACTGATGTGGCAGTGTCAATGAGACCTACTGTGTGAGGACGACACTCAGCACGTAGGCGCGTCATAGAACAGACTGAGTCGAACTCCGACACATCGTGCTCAGTGATGCGCGACCTCCCAGCGTCAACACGTGGCTGATGACTGATGTGGCAGTGTCAATGAGACCTACTGTGTGAGGACGACACTCAGCACGTAGGCGCGTCATAGAACAGACTGAGTCGAACTCCGACACATCGTGCTTAGTGATGCGCGACCTCCCAGCGTCAACACGTGGCTGATGACTGATGTGGCAGTGTCAATGAGACCTACTGTGTGAGGACGACACTCAGCACGTAGGCGCGTCATAGAACAGACTCAGTCGAACTCCGACACATCGTGCTCAGTGATGCGCGACCTCCCAGCGTCAACACGTGGCTGATGACTGATGTGGCAGTGTCAATGAGACCTACTGTGTGAGGACGACACTCAGCACGTAGGCGCGTCATAGAACAGACTGAGTCGAACTCCGACACATCGTGCTCAGTGATGCGCGACCTCCCAGCGTCAACACGTGGCTGATGACTGATGTGGCAGTGTCAATGAGACCTACTGTGTGAGGACGACACTCAGCACGTAGGCGTGTAATAGAACAGACTGAGTCGAACTCCGCCACATCGTGCTCAGTGATGCGCGACCTCCCAGCGTCAACACGTGGCTGATGACTGATGTGGCAGTGTCAATGAGACCTACTGTGTGAGGACGACACTCAGCACGTAGGCGCGTCATAGAACAGACTCAGTCGAACTCCGACACATCGTGCTCAGTGATGCGCGACCTCCCAGCGTCAACACGTGGCTGATGACTGATGTGGCAGTGTCAATTAGACCTACAGTGTGAGGACGACACTCAGCACGTAGGCGCGTCATAGAACAGACTCAGTCGAACTCCGACACATCGTGCTCAGTGATGCGCGACCTCCCAGCGTCAACACGTGGCTGATGACTGATGTGGCAGTGTCAATGAGACCTACTGTGTGACGACACTCAGCACGTAGGCGCGTCATAGAACAGACTGAGTCGAACTCCGACACATCGTGCTCAGTGATGCGCGACCTCCCAGCGTCAACACGTGGCTGATGACTGATGTGGCAGTGTCAATGAGACCTACTGTGTGAGGACGACACTCAGCACGTAGGCGCGTCATAGAACAGACTCAGTCGAACTCCGACACATCGTGCTCAGTGATGCGCGACCTCCCAGCGTCAACACGTGGCTGATGACTGATGTGGCAGTGTCAATGAGACCTACTGTGTGAGGACGACACTCAGCACGTAGGCGCGTCATAGAACAGACTGAGTCGAACTCCGACACATCGTGCTCAGTGATGCGCGACCTCCCAGCGTCAACACGTGGCTGATGACTGATGTGGCAGTGTCAATGAGACCTACTGTGTGAGGACGACACTCAGCACGTAGGCGTGTAATAGAACAGACTGAGTCGAACTCCGCCACATCGTGCTCAGTGATGCGCGACCTCCCAGCGTCAACACGTGGCTGATGACTGATGTGGCAGTGTCAATGAGACCTACAGTGTGAGGACGACACTCAGCACGTAGGCGCGTCATAGAACAGACTGAGTCGAACTCCAACACATCGTGCTCAGTGATGCGCGACCTCCCAGCGTCAACACGTTGCTGATGACTGATGTGGCAGTGTCAATTAGACCTACAGTGTGAGGACGACACTCAGCACGTAGGCGCGTCATAGAACAGACTGAGTCGAACTCCGACACATCGTGCTCAGTGATGCGCGACCTCCCAGCGTCAACACGTGGCTGATGACTGATGTGGCAGTGTCAATGAGACCTACTGTGTGAGGACGACACTCAGCACGTAGGCGCGTCATAGAACAGACTAAGTCGAACTCCGGCACATCGTGCTCAGTGATGCGCGACCTCCCAGCGTCAACACGTGGCCGATGACTGATGTGGCAGTGTCAATGAGACCTACTGTGTGAGGACGACACTCAGCACGTAGGCGCGTCATAGAATAGACTGAGTCGAACTCCGACACATCGTGCTCAGTGATGCGCGACCTCCCAGCGTCAACACGTGGCTGATGACTGATGTGGCAGTGTCAATGAGACCTACTGTGTGAGGACGACACTCAGCACGTAGGCGCGTCATAGAACAGACTCAGTCGAACTCCAACACATCGTGCTCAGTGATGCGCGACCTCCCAGCGTCAACACGTGGCTGATGACTGATGTGGCAGTGTCAATGAGACCTACTGTGTGAGGACGACACTCAGCACTTAGGCGCGTCATAGAATAGACTGAGTCGAACTCCGACACATCGTGCTCAGTGATGCGCTACCTCCCAGCGTCAACACGTGGCTGATGACTGATGTGGCAGTGTCAATGAGACCTACTGTGTGAGGACGACACTCAGCACGTAGGCGCGTCATAGAACAGACTCAGTCGAACTCCAACACATCGTGCTCAGTGATGCGCGACCTCCCAGCGTCAACACGTGGCTGATGACTGATGTGGCAGTGTCAATGAGACCTACTGTGTGAGGACGACACTCAGCACGTAGGCGCGTCATAGAACAGACTGAGTCGAACTCCGACACATCGTGCTCAGTGATGCGCGACCTCCCAGCGTCAACACGTGGCTGATGACTGATGTGGCAGTGTCAATGAGACCTACTGTGTAAGGACGACACTCAGCACGTAGGCGCGTCATAGAACAGACTCAGTCGAACTCCGGCACATCGTGCTCAGTGATGCGCGACCTCCCAGCGTCAACACGTGGCTGATTACTGATGTGGCAGTGTCAATGAGACCTACTGTGTGAGGACGACACTCAGCACGTAGGCGCGTCATAGAACAGACTCAGTCGAACTCCGGCACATCGTGCTCAGTGATGCGCGACCTCCCAGCGTCAACACGTGGCTGATGACTGATGTGGCAGTGTCAATGAGACCTACTGTGTGAGGACGACACTCAGCACGTAGGCGCGTCATAGAACAGACTGAGTCGAACTCCGACACATCGTGCTCAGTGATGCGCGACCTCCCAGCGTCAACACGTGGCTGATGACTGATGTGGCAGTGTCAATGAGACCTACTGTGTGAGGACACTCAGCACGTAGGCGCGTCATAGAACAGACTGAGTCGAACTCCGACACATCGTGCTCAGTGATGCGCGACCTCCCAGCGTCAACACGTGGCTGATGACTGATGTGGCAGTGTCAATGAGACCTACTGTGTGAGGACGACACTCAGCACGTAGGCGCGTCATAGAACAGACTGAGTCGAACTCCGACACATCGTGCTTAGTGATGCGCGACCTCCCAGCGTCAACACGTGGCTGATGACTGATGTGGCAGTGTCAATGAGACCTACTGTGTGAGGACGACACTCAGCACGTAGGCGCGTCATAGAACAGACTCAGTCGAACTCCGACACATCGTGCTCAGTGATGCGCGACCTCCCAGCGTCAACACGTGGCTGATGACTGATGTGGCAGTGTCAATGAGACCTACTGTGTGAGGACGACACTCAGCACGTAGGCGCGTCATAGAACAGACTGAGTCGAACTCCGACACATCGTGCTCAGTGATGCGCGACCTCCCAGCGTCAACACGTGGCTGATGACTGATGTGGCAGTGTCAATGAGACCTACTGTGTGAGGACGACACTCAGCACGTAGGCGTGTAATAGAACAGACTGAGTCGAACTCCGCCACATCGTGCTCAGTGATGCGCGACCTCCCAGCGTCAACACGTGGCTGATGACTGATGTGGCAGTGTCAATGAGACCTACTGTGTGAGGACGACACTCAGCACGTAGGCGCGTCATAGAACAGACTCAGTCGAACTCCGACACATCGTGCTCAGTGATGCGCGACCTCCCAGCGTCAACACGTGGCTGATGACTGATGTGGCAGTGTCAATGAGACCTACTGTGTGAGGACGACACTCAGCACGTAGGCGCGTCATAGAACAGACTGAGTCGAACTCCGACACATCGTGCTCAGTGATGCGCGACCTCCCAGCGTCAACACGTGGCTGATGACTGATGTGGCAGTGTCAATGAGACCTACTGTGTGAGGACGACACTCAGCACGTAGGCGCGTCATAGAACAGACTCAGTCGAACTCCGCCACATCGTGCTCAGTGATGACAGGGGGAAGCAATAATATCCATTGGAAATAATCACAAATGAGGCCGCTCAGAGAAATTTATTTTACCATTATTTTGAAATTTGGTGAAAATGAGAGATTTGCTTAGGAAATTTAAATTCAATTTCACGTCGAAAATACTTTTCTATTATTTTAATAAATTAGATTTTATTTCTAGGGCTGCACGCCGGATCCATCGGGGGCGTCGCACTGTTCTGCAGCGAGGCTAATGGCGACGGATGAATGATTATTATGATGATTGGGAGATGATGGTGAAGAGTATAGGCAATGATGGAAGGTGGGAAGGAGGCGGTCGTGGCCTATTAGTAGTGTGCCTGTCGACTGAGGGAATACCACGATAAAACCCAGCCAGTAAGGACCCGGGCCTCCGGAATACAAGTTCAGAGCGTTACCACTCAGCCATACCTGATAAGTTCCGTATACCAAAACTATAAATATTGGTTTCTGAAATCCTAATTAAAATATCTGAACTTTTTGATCCTTTTCATGTTGATAATTATAAAGGCAACCACATAAAGCATAAACTGATGAATCTCGACTATCTTCCTTTCACTTTGTCTCTGCCTGCATCTGCGGCATGCATATGATTGGACCGCATCTGACAGCGACAAGCTCGGCTCATTAGGCGACGCATTGCACAAGAGATGTGAATAGCGCCTTATGTCATCCGCTTGCGTCCTTCCCGAACATTCTCAGACTCATCCTCAGCATTCCGACTCGAGACAACGTACAGAGTTAAGAGGCAAACGGAAGCGAGCGGGAATCGCACGGTTCGTCACAGCGTTTTTTTGAAATTTTGGCTTCCCACACAATAATTTTAAAAAATCAGATAGTAACGACCCATTACAGCCTAATAGACTAAATAATGCCGCAAACTGGAGTTCATTATGACCTCTGGTGCGACCTCAAAGTGTTAAATACGATATTTTTAATAAAATAACCGAAAATAATCGTATTAAACACTTTGAGGTCATACCAGAGGTCATAATGAACTCCAGTGTGCGTCATTATTTAGTCTATTAGGCTGTAATGGGTCGTTACTATCTGATTTTTTAAACTTATTGAGTGGGAAGACACAATTTCAAAAAAACGCTCTGACGAACCGTGCGATTCCCGTTTGCTTCCGTTTGCCTCTTAAGTGCGACTCACTAATGACAACATAGACACAAGGCTTCCGTCCGCGCGGAGATGTTGATCCTTACGTTCCAGCGATGTCGACGTCGTACATTAACGTAACTTTTAAGACGGCTGGGTAGTGAGTTTGTCCTTGAAGGGTTTTTTAATCGATTTTTATCAATATCTTTTTCCAATGTAATTGTTAACAAAATAAGGCTTTGTACGAGTATTCAGAACAGTTCAATGAAAATAATTCCATAGCTTGTAATGGTTTATTTGATTTACTTTGTCCTACAGACGTTCAGTGCCCGAAAATTAGTAAAATTATGGCACTAAACATCAGTTGGACAAAATAAAACTAATAACTTATTCCAAACTATTGAATTATTTTCATTGAACTGTTCTGAATACGCGTACAAAGCCCTATTTTGTTAACAATTACACTGGAAAAAGATATTGATAAAAATCGATTGAAAAACTCTTCAATGCCACGCTCACTTCTCAGCCCTCTTTAATAGGCCTGGGTAAGCAAACGGGAGTCGTACGGTTCGCCGGAGCGTTTTATTGTAATTTTTCTTCACACTTTCAGAATATAAAAAAATCAGATAGTAGCGACCCATTACAGCGAAATAGACCAAATATTGCCACACACTGGAGTACTTTATGACCTCTGGTACGACCTCAAAGTGTTAAATACGATATTTGAGGTAAAATAATCGTATTTAACAAATTAAAGTCGTACCAGCTGTCGTAAAGTAATATTTTTAAAAATAAATTTCATACGGCACCCATTGAGACAAGAAAATATATAATTTTTCACAAAAAATAAGCTAAAAATTAAAATTTACCAAGCGATAACACTAAATTTGTATTTTATCTTATCACGATCAAAATTTCAAAACATTTCGTGAACCCATTTCATCTCCAATCGCATCCAAAAAAGTGCCCGCTACACTCGGCAAAAAGGAAATAATTTCCTTATTGCCTTGCGTCCTCGAAGGCTGCCGACAGAAATAGCTCTGCTCGTGAGCGATCTGATCGGACCACGTATGATTGCGTGCGAGGAGAATCTTGCAACACGCGAGACCTTCACCTTGCCACGAGTTTCCCTCAATGTCGCGCTTCTGGAGAAAACTCCGCCGACACACCCGTGTTGCCATGGCAACGTGAACATGAATGACACTCGCTTGCCACATCCAGAGCATCATGTAATCAAACACCTGTGCAGCAGCAGCTCTTTCATCGACTTTCAGTAATTTTTTTTTATATCAAATCTTTAATTTACATATTATGCACACTCGACAATTCATAAAACATAAACCTAGGCGGCTCCTTGGTGGTCCTTGAATGGCACTTTGTAATTTAAATAATATCAGAATTCGACAAAATTGAAAATTCGAAAAAAACGGCCTGCGGGCCAACATTTGGAAAGTTAATTTTTCAGTTCGTTCATTTAAAAGTACCAGAATCACTTTGAAATTGTTGAAATTCTACAAAAAAACGCCCAGCGGGGTAACTATTGGCAGGTTATTTGTTTCAATTTGAACATTTTAGAGTCCCAAAATCACTTTTAAAATTGGTGAAATTTTAAAAAAAATCGCCCTGCGATTTTTTTCGCAGGCCCCAATAACTGGGGCTTTCGTCAAAATATCAAAATAAACAAGTAATTGCATTTATTACTTTCGGTGTAATTACCTATTATTTGATTGCCTCTACTGCGGCTCGCGTTATAACCTAATTAATAAATTTTTGGGAAATTGGCTCATGCACCAAAAAAGATTGCCGAAACGGTTGTATAGGTAAATACCAAATAGATTGTTTCAAGACTGGCAACATTTGCCCTCGCAAGAAGCCTTATGAATTCGCTCGAGTCTGCAACGTCGGTCCAACTTCCTCCTGCTCTAACAATGAGGCCCATCAATCAGGTGGTTCATTTAATAACAGGTTGGTGTAGGAAGCTGAGAAGGGCAGGTGTCATCCCGAGAAGCAAGGTCGAGAGATCGCTTCCATCCCGGCAAGGTCCGCGCACGATCACGAGCAATCAGTCCACCGAAGTACACTCTACTTCAGCACTGACCTTTCTCGATCAGGGAGTTTAATTACTATCATAGTTTAATTGGGGCAATTTGACATTCGCATTGCATTGAGAGCTCGATTTGAAACTGAGAAGGCCGGTGCCCGGGTTCGATTCCCGCGGACGTACATCCTTATTGAGGTGTATTAATGGTGTCACTTAATCGAGAGGCAAATGATGGGAAGGTTCCCTACTTACAGGCCATGACCGCCTCCTTCCCACCATCCAGACAGTCTGAGGCTTTCTTCATCCACCCTTACCCCCCATGTCACAGCTTGTCACAAAATCAACTACCCCCCTCGGTAATTAAGTCACAAATTGTGGACCCCCCCCCCCCCCTTTAAAAAAATATTGGTACCTACCGTATTATTTGGATTTACGAATTTTGATTTTCCAAACTACTATTTAAACATCACCAACTACCAGAATTATTCAGCCAACTTCAGTAGATAATTAAAACTTATTTTCGGTTTCAAAAATTAAAAAATATGTTCATTTGAGATTTGGAAGCGTGACGTCACATAACTACTTACACACCCTCCCCCCCCCCCCCCCCTTGACACACTTTGCCACAAATAGTGAACCCCCTCCCCCTACACACCAAATCGCGAACGTAATTTATGGCATTTATTCTTCTTCATCATCATAATCATTCATTCGTCGCCATTAGCCTAGCTGTAGAACATGCGACGTTGAACGAAACTAAAATATAATTTAATTGTTTCATCTCTCAATTTCTCACTTGATGAGGCGAGTGTGGACAAAAATATTGTAAATCTAAACATCAAATTTATTAATAATCATTTGAATGATTCAAGCACAGTAAACAGATAATCGGTAATATTACCATGCATGATGATTAAATTAAATGTGGAGAATAGTTTACTGGTCATAGAAATAGAAATACCAAGTTATAAATTTACTATATTTGTCCACACTCGACTAAAAAGTGAGACATTGGGAGATGAAATATTATATTGTAGATAATATTTCCTAAATATCGTAATAAATGTTTATTTATTCAAATTATGAAAAATTTTAACAGTTATAATTAGCTTATTTGTGATTCGATATAAGCAAATCAACAACTAATAACTAAAACCATGCCCAAAATCGTGTCAAACTGAAATGTTCCATACTTTCACGAGTTTATATCGTATTCATCAGTTGGAGTGCAAACCTATTACTAAGGTGGACTTAAAAATTAACTACAAAAATTATTTTTCACATTTAAAAAAGGTACGAGGATATTTAGGAAATATTCTCGCACAATGTTTGGCTCGATAGGGCACTGGCCAAACTTTCCCCCGCTTGCATGGCGCTAGCATCGAGACAGGTCAAAACCAAGGTCCATCAAAACTACAACGCGCGAAACATTTTTGACAGGCAAAAGAAGATGTACTTACTGTTTAGATATATTCATTTTTTACTCTAGTATTATAACACCCCATAAAAAACACTCCGTGTAAAAATACCAGCCAAGTCTCTTTAACTAAAAAAAAATAGAAGAAATCTAAAAATTCAGCACTGAAAAGTAGTGATATCAAAAAATGGCCAAGTCAAAACTTTTCAAAAAATACTTGACGCATCGTGCATATAAATAGTATAGAATTAAGCCGGAAATCAAATACCTATACTCATCTATTCATAAAATATATCTCTAATCTCCTAAGAAACGATGCGCCAAGTATTTTTTGAAAAGTTTTGACTTAGCCATTTTTTGATATCACTACTTTTCAGTGCTGAATTTTTAGATTTCTTCTATTTTTTTTTAGTTAAAGAGACTTGGCTGGTATTTTTACACGGAGTGTTTTTTATGGGGATATCACTCCTTTTTTCAGTTTATTCTTACAACTTTTAACATATATTGTGACACCAATAACTATAATTCCTTTAAAAAAAAAACGCCTTTGTGGTTTGGTTGCTAAGAAGAATTGTGTTTGGTGCTAAATGTACGCTTAAAATTATATTCCATGATGAATTGCGAAAGCATCGTTCCAATCGGTCCAGCCGTTCTCGAGTTATCGCATAACTTCCGGTTTTCTGACATCGGCTGACATCACTGCCACCTAAAATTTGTATATATAAAGTCCCATTTACACGGTGCAATTTCTTGAACAACTTCTGTGCCACAGAGATTCTGCTCGTGCGCAGTATCACTTTTAAGACGATAAATGGAATCTGCACATGTGCAGAACTTCTGTGACACAGAAGTTGTTCAAGAAATTGCACCGTGTAAATGGGGCTTAAACGTTATGTAACACTATAAGCCTTCTGAATATGTAGTTATTGTTATAAGAGATGATTTTAGTCAGATTTGACATTTTTATGGCGTCATTTCCGGTTTTCGTAATAGTGCATTTTTATTTCGAATATTGTTATTTCATAAAGATGACCGTCTGAATCGATTGGCGCAAATTTCGTTCCGATCGGTTCAGCCGTTTTTGAGATATGACGTCACTTCCGGTTTCAAAACGGCGGCACAAAAAATGTGTAGGGGCAAGGTATCATCAGACGCCAAAAGTGCACATGTGGTAAAAATTTCAGATCGATTAGTTCAGCTGTTTAGGCTGTGGCGGTGACAGCAACGTTTCCTGATATCTGAAGAAGCGGAGAAGAAGAAGAAGATACCTTTTAAAAAGGGGTGTAATTTCACTGTTTTCACGGCCCTCTAGCTCGCAAATGGCATAACTTGTTGTTCCCAAATTTGGTATATGTTGGCAGGTGGGCCATAGCTCGAAATTAGGATATTTCGCAACAATGTGAGTTTTCCCAATTTTGAGATCCAGTAGGCCGAAAATGCCATGTTATTGCTTACAGTAAAAGTGTTTGGTCTGCTCCTCAGTTTATTATGCATTTACGGTTTGTTGAGTGAGTGTGAGTGTACAGTACGACTTGGCTGGGTGGAGCGACCGCTCCACTAGATGTTTGAAAATCAGAAGAAATTGCAATTTCTACATCAAAATCCATGTAATAACGAGACGACACCCCCTCAGTTGTTTCATTGTTTCCATTTGCCGTGCGTCTTCAAGTGATCTTGGAAACAAAAACAAAATACTGTCAGCTGTCAATACACGATCAAAATATCTAGTGGAGCGGTGCTCCACCCAGCCAAGTCGTACTGTACACTCACACTCACTCAACATACCGTAAATGCCTAATAAAATGAGGAGCAGACCAACTACTTTTACTGTAAGCAACAACATGGCATTTTCGGCCTACTGGATCATAAAATTGGAAAATCTCACATTGTTGTGCAATATCTTAATTTTAAACTATGGCCCACCCCACCACATATACCAAATTTGGGAACAATAGGCTATACCTTTTGCGAGCTAGAGGGCCGTGAAAACAGTGAAATTACATCACTTTCATCTTCTTTAGATGATGATTCAGAGGGTCAGGAAATACCGCAATCACCGCCACAACGTAAACGGCTTAGCCGATCGATCTGAAATTTTTACCACATGTGCACTTTTGGCGTCTGAGGTGCCTTTTTATAAAACCAACCGGTAGTCGCCATTTTGAAACCGGAAGTTACGTCATATCTCGAAAACGGCTAAACCGATCGGAATGAAACTAGCGCCAAATGATTCAGACGGTCGTCTATATGGAATATCAGTAGTTAAAGTAGAGATGTACTATTACCGAAACCGGAAATGACGTCATGAAAATGAAGATCTAGATTTTAATGACCTCTTACTACAATAAATACATATTCAGAAGGCTTATAATGATACATAACATTTATAGAAATAAATTCTAGGTGGCAGTTATTTCAGTCGCCATTTTGAAAACCGGAAGTGATACCATATCTCGAAAACGGCTGGACTGATTGGAACGAAGCTTTCGCAATTCTTCATGGAATATCACTTAAAGCTTAGGTATATTGAGCACCAAACACAATTTTTCGTATTAACCAATTCGGAAATGGCGTATTTTTTAAAAGTATTTAGTCATTGTTGCTCCGATGTGTGTTACAAGTTGTGTAAATAAACTAAAAAAATAAGTGATATCCCCATAAAAAAACACTCCGTGTAAAAATACCAGCCAAGTCTCTTCAACTATAAAAAAATAGAAGAAATCTAAAAATTCAGCACTGAAAAGTAGTGATATCAAAAAATGAGCCAAGTCAAAACTTAATTTTAAAAACCAAAATATACTTGGCGCATCGTTTTTAAGGGCATTATAGGTATATTATATATAATTAGGTAGGTACATTTGATTTTTGGCATATGCTTCTATACTATTTATATACACGATGCGCCAAGTATATTTTGGTTTTTAAAATTAAGTTTTGACTTGGCCCATTTTTTGATATCACTACTTTTCAGTGCTGAATTTTTAGATTTATTCTATTTTTTTTTATAGTTGAAGAGACTTGGCGGGTATTTTTACACGGAGTGTTTTTTTATGTCATTATTACACTACAGTATCTAATAATAATCCACTATTTCAGTTAATAACCAAATATCAACATCAATTTTTTATTCTTATTCTCAATTCTAATGAAAATATTTTGTGTATCAAGAAATCCTTTGATTTAAAAGTGACCTCCCTCGACGCTAGCGCCAAAAGTGACCGACCCGTCGTCCTATCTTGGGATTGTCCTATTGGACTTGATATCGGTCGTGTTGGAACCAAGGAGGTTGAGACACGGCGAGAAGTCAAGGTCGATCAATCAGCTCTTTCCTCGCAAGGTCCCGGGATTGATCACGCAAAAGACGAGATCCACGTTGATTGACAGCTCTGAGAGAGAAAGATAGTGAGAGATCTTCCGCTTCGACCTCCCTGAAGAGGTTGTGGGCCACTTTCCAGCCGGACAGATTACCGACGGACATATTACCGAAAAACAGGGGCGGACACTTCACATGTTTTTCTTTTTATTTCACATTTTGGACACAAATCTCATGACATTTTCATATATTTTTTTTTCAAAATGTTACAAAATAAAAATAATTTATGAAGCCAAATCAATATTGCAATATTTTTAAATAGAAATCAATATTAAAAAAAAGAAAAATAGACAAAACAAATAAATAATTTTTTACATTTTTACGAAATATTGTATTTTTTTTAAATGTCGAAATAAACAGAAAATTAAATATTTATAAATATTTAAATATGTTTGAATACATATAAGCTACTTTAACCAAAATATTGCTGTTTAAGCTTCAAATGTTTTCATTATTTTCTAAAAAATTGAAACAAAAAATTGAAAATTTTACAAGATTTGGCTACATTTTTTCAAAAACGTTAAAAAAAATTGGTTGCCCCTGAATAACTTCCATCTGTCAGAGGCCCAAACTCGTTCATGCTAACGACTAAAAATTTTCAAAACATACAAAAGTAATGACGATATTTGGCACATTATCTCGAATGCAGCTGACTCATAAATATACCCCATTACAGCAACAGATGACCTAAAGATGTCAAAAGATGTGTAAAGTGTCGAGATATTCCACGTACGAAGAGTCTGATCCTTGAAATACTTCTCGGAACTTGCAACTAGCCTGCTAATTGCATTGCAACTCTGCGAGTGACTCAGTCTTCAAGTTCACATTCCGCGCAGTTCAATGCTATTGTTTATTCACACTTCATGGAACCCGCATATCGCATCCACACTCATGCTGGACCTTGCCAACGACATCCGAGTCAATGAGGAAGTCAATCTATCATCACTTGGGCTGGGATGTTTAGGACATATCCTTTTTTAGTTTTTGTTCACACACGTTAAACCAACTATTAAAGTGGTCCCACTGCTCCAGCCAAGGTGCTTAGAATTCGCCGTAATTCATACAAATCTCTGATGAAATAATACCTCAAACAACAGCATAAAATATTTATATCTTTCCGTGTGCTCCAATTATATGTTTTTATTTGAAGTTCCAATAAACTATCCCAAAATAATTCATAATTGTAGTGCAATGTTGCCAGATTTATGGTAAATTTCACACATTGTACACATTTTCTTTCTTATTTGGCCCGTGACCCCATATTTTCAAACGGCAGTCTTATTCTAAAAATTATTATCTTTAATTTGAGACTATTTTTAATAATTTGTCATTCCTCTTGCGGTTTTAGGAGCAATTAAAGGCCAATTTTCAGGGACGATTTCATGTCTCCCTGTGTTATCTTATGGGGCAAAAAGTGATCTTCAATCTAGAATATCTAATTATATTATACCGTAAGGGGCAAATATTTTTTGCTAGTTGTATGTAATATGGTTTCATTAATCTTTGGTGTGAATTACAGCAAATTCTCATTCCTATGCCGTAACCCTGGAACCCCCTTAAACTCAATGAATTAATTGAAACAGATCATTATGTGACTTGGATCATATAAAATGGCGGCTCTATCTCACGTGCCATCTTCTCACCCTAGAAGGCTGTGAACAACACTGCGATGAGAAGATGCCACCTTGTAATGACTGGTTGTCCACATGGCCACGTAATTTCCCACAATGTCTGACAATGTCGTTGCTTCTCATCGCCCACCCCGTGTTTCCCGACACGACACTCGATGTAAATAGAAACAAGTCATCGAGTTGGCTCAGGCGACACCGCACGGGCCACACTGCAGGGGCCTCATTCACAGAGCACGGATAGCTTGGGTTATCTCCGATCAGAGCGAATGGAAATCACAGCCTTGTATACCTAAGATGAATAGTGTATCCACTGAACGCGAAAACGTGTAACATTTTTTGAGAATAAAATATGACCTTGAATTCTCTTTAGAACGACGCGATCCTGGCTGCATATGGAAGAACTACATAGTGTTAAGTTTTTATTATCTTATTTACCCTTTGTTATTGCATTTATTAAACCAGAGTTGTTTTATTTAAATAATAATATAATAATAATTTAAAATATGTTCCTAAAATGGCATTTTGAATGAGAAATTAGAATAAAATTTCCTAGTTGAAACTTTGACCGCAGCGCAGACTAGCGCTGCGAACGAAAGAGAATCAAACTCGCCGCCCAAAATCATCTACATTCGGCCCAATGTTAAATGCGTTCAGTGGATACACTATTCATCTTAGGTATACAAGGCTGGGATTTCCAATCGCTCTGCTCCGATTAGCGCTGACCTTGAGAAAATCCGATTCACGACCTAACATTCACTAACCCCGCTACGGGGTAGTGTTAGCGCGGATTAGCGGGGGTTTGTAGGTTAAAAGCGACCGACTCTCACAACTCATGCATTATTTTGATGATTTATATTTTCATAGTTCTTGAACTCTTTATGGAACATATTAGAGCATGTGTACTGTGTTTTTACGTGTTCTTATAATGATTTTACAGTTTAAAACATTAGTTTACTCGTAAATTAGATACCGGAAGTAGCTTCAAATTATGTGACAGAAATATTTCGACGAATTCCGTAACTTTGTGAAAACAATACACGTCATTGCGGGAAAGTAAATAATTTCAAAATGTACGTTTCTGATTGGCTACTGAACTTTAACACAAGGGCGGAGCCTAAATGTTTTGTGAATACGATTTTCCATCTTGTGCTAGCGGCGATTAGAGGCAGGATAAGGTAATCCGGAATAGCACCGATTATCGAAAAGTTTCGTGAATGACCCCCCAGGGGCCTCATTCACAAAACTTTTTGACGGTGTTACCGGGGGCGGCCAATGTTATTTCATATGGGACTACGAGCTAATCCGAGCTAAACCTGCTTTGTGAATGAGGCCCCGTAGTCTCATATGAAATAACATTGGCCGCCCCCGGTAACACCGTCAAAAAGTTTTGTGAATGAGGCCCCCAGAGGTTCCAGGTTCGATCCCCCCGGTCTTTCCCTCTCTTTCTGGCAAACACTTCGTAATGGGAAGTAAAGTGACTGTGACAAAAACACTACTAGGTACTTACTTATTTATGCAAATAGATATCTGATTTAGAATGTGGGATACATAGGTACTGTGTTCTGACAGCTATTACATCATGAAGGAAATATTAACAGTGAATATGCCCTATTTCGAATTAAAAAATCGACAATTTTTTACTCTAGAGGGTTTTCACGACCCCAATTGCATCCCAGAACTATCGTGAATGACATTTGAAAACATAATCTAGTTGGATCAACCATTTATTTCACTTCAAAAATGTTAAAACTGGAATTTTATAAAAATATTTTTTTCTCTCATTTACAAAGTCTTTGCCAGAAAAATATTCGCCCCCAGTCCTGTCTGACCATGAGGTGTCCTCGTGGCTCCCTCAGCCATAACTGGCTAATAGGACACGACCGCCGCCTTCCCAACGTCCATCATTCCTCGACATCGTCTCCCAATCATCATCATAATCATTCGTCCGGCGCCATTACTATAAACAAAAATAAAACTTTTTGGAAACAGATCTATACTCTTAACTTGTGAAAATTTTAATACAATCGGTAAAGCCGTTTAGAAAAAAGTAGGGGCCGCCTTTTTATGTTTCGTTTAACATGGATTTCATCAAGTATATTATTACTTATGATCAGGGCCAGTTGTTTATGGTTTCCACGATAAACGCGAAATGTTTAGAAACATTAATTTTCTGTCATATCTTTACGTTTCATACACTCCTGATTCCAAATATACATGTATCTTTTTCTCGCGAATTTTCGCGAAATTTGTGTTTTGACGCGATATTGACGAATTCTCGCGATTTCACGCGATTTTGTACCAAACCTACGTGTTTTGCAACATTTCCCGATTCCGAGTATATATTTTACGAAAATTTCCTCGATCTGTGTCTAAAGTACCACGAAATAGAAAGAATCACAGTGTTTTCTTCGTAAGCCAGCTGTCAATGCTAGCCAAAGAGTGTATGGGTGTGCCAGCTGGTTGGCTGCTGAGCATGGAATGACGCATCTACATGACCTTGAACAGGGGTGCGCATGCGCACGCGCCGAGTCTCGCTAGTGAGAGGGGGGTTGGTAGTATTGCGGCTAGCTCGCTCGTCATATTTCACACTTATTCCTACCAAAAATATTTTTTTTGTCCATTACACCACCAATCGCGAAAATTAACATAATTATCACCACCAATTCACCACTTTCGGAATGTCGAAAACGAATTTTGTCATTTTTTATCACCACAAACAACTAGCTCTGCTTATTAGACTCTGAAGATTTGACGATGTGCCGAGTCAGTCCAACACAAAGACCAACAGCCGACACAATGACTTGGCTTCTCGATACTCATTACCTAGCAGAAGTACTCGAATTATACTCTAACTGAATGATGTCATTATCACCACTTGCAGAGCTTCCGCACTGCAATTTAACAGTACTTTCAAGTTCAACAAAACTATTACAATCATACTTATAAACAGAATAAGATGAAAATTCTAAGGAAATGCGGAATTTCTGGAGGACAAATTATTCACATACCAATGAGTAGGATTGGTAAGTCTCACAAATAGATTAGTCATACTAAAAACAGATTATAAATTAACTTGGAATCATATCACATTTGAGTTGACCCTTCCCAACATATTAAGTTCCGGGATTGTTTTTATTTGTTATTCACGTTGAGCTATTGATTTTATTTACGGATTAAAACACGATGTATAAGAATATTTTTATATAATTTTGTATTTTATTCGCAGAAAATTTCGATTCCGATGTAAAAAAAATCCTAGAAATACATACAAATACAATAGCTCTGGATTGTACGTGACATTTGTGACATTTAATCGTGTGTTGCATGTTGCATACTTCTGTGAAGTAAGTTTTTTTTAATTCAAATATTGAAAACCACAAAATACATAAAAAGGTGGCACCTACTTTTTTCTTAACGGCTTGACCGATTGTTTTCAAAATTTAACAGCATAGAGATAAAGAGTAAATCTGTGTCTCTAGTGACCCAAAAAAAATATATATATATTTTTCTCGTTTAGAGGAAGAGCTATAACATGGGCAATATATTAGTATTTTTGGCACCTCTGCCCTGAAATAACTTAACACAAAATAAAACTTTGGAGCCACTAGAGACACAGATCTAATCTTAATCTATAACCTGTGCAAATTTGAAGACAATCGGAAGACGTTTAGAAAAAAGTAGCGGCCGCCTTTTTGTGTTTCATAAAACATGAATTTCATCAAGTATTGTGGACTCTTAAATACCTAGTTATTTTTTTTAATAAACCAAAAAATTAAAAGAATAAAAATAATTTTAAAGTAACCCGTGTTTGCTTCGCCCCTGTTTAGATAGATCCCTATCAGTGCTTAGCGAGGATAAGGAGTGTTATTCGTGCACGACATGAACGTGTGACTCGCACCGGATCAGTTCCGGTATGCACATTGCTCTGACGGAGTTCCACAATGCTCTGACAACCCCTCCTGGCCACACCTCGCATCGCATTAAACAGCACGGTGAGGTGTGCAGACCTTGCGACAGTCCAGCGTCCTGGTCAATGCCCAATCATCCGTCAAGTCCGCTCTGGAACACTAGGGAACCCACTCGACGTGGTACGTTGTCCGCAGGGTGCACATTGCTCTGACAACCCCGCCTGGCCACACCTCGCATCGCATATAACAGCACGGTGAGGTGTGCAGACCTTGCGACAGTCCAGCGTCCTGGTCAATGCCCAATCATCCGTCAAGTCCGCTCTGGAACACTAGGGAACCCACTCGACGTGGTACGTTGTCCGCAGGGTGCACAACAGCACAGTGAGGTGTGCAGACCTTGCGACAGTCCAGCGTCCTGGTCAATGCCCAATCATCCGTCACGGCTACAAAATCCCGGTAACAAAATCTAGGGTAACAAAAGTCAAAAAGCAATATTTGCAATTTTGTGATATAATAACAACATAAACCATGGATAGCTTCTTTAACCCCAAAAAGTCCGTTTCTCATGCATCCCTGGACTGGTACGGAGGTACGAAAAGTTCATACGCATTGTGAATTAGTGACGTAAGAATAGACCACATTAAAATATATCTAATTAGCCCTGACTTTTCAAAAATGTCAAATGCATCGAGCTTCCAGAAATCTATTTTATTAATGTTATTACATATTGTTGATAAACATAAATAGATACAAGGGGGCTGCTTCCTTTACGCATTTTCACTCTCTTATCTTAATTTTTAAGACAGTAACAACCGTTGTTATGGAGTTTAACATTAGAACAGAATTAACGATACGATAGCTATCTTAAGAGACTAAAAACGTACAGGAATGAGCACCCAGGTCGTCGAACTGCATTTGAAATTTTATAAAATGTAGATAGCTAACTAGATAGTTTGTAATGCTGTCTATTATTGAAAATATGAAAATAATTTTTCTTGAAAAGAGCATATTTGATTTAATGGGATGATTTTAGTGTACACCTGATTTTTTAGTAATGATTTTTATTGATTTTTGATGTTTGCAAATAATTTTTTATTTTTGTTAGTGATATTTTTTCGATTTTTTTTGAAATCTTGATTTTTTTTGAACATTACGTGATTTTTTTGGTGATTTTTTTAAATTTTTAGTTTTGTAGCAAGATTTTCGTTCCTTCATTTTTTTAAGTGTTCACTGTTTTTTTTAATTGTTCACCCCTCGAAAAAAGTCATGGAATGATTTAATTTCACTCTGGTAATTCCATTTGTGAGTCAGAAATTATCGTTAATGGGCAATATTGGTGGGTATCGTATGTCCGTATAATCGTCTCTGAAATGCTGAATTGCCAATGATCGGATCCCAGCAAGACGCTGGAGCAGAAGATGGACCATATTTGTGTTGAGAAGCAAAGTCTCGCATGAGTCATGGGATGATCGTGCGACTGAACGCCTCGCAAAGTGTTGGTCTAACCATAGACCATTAACATAGACATTGTATAGCCTTATGGTCTAACTGACTCGGACATAATTCATCTTCTCCCACGCGGCTCCAGGCGAGACTTCGTCGTGATTCAAATCTACCTATGTGGTGTGAGTTGGGCCAGGTCTAGGAGACTAGAGGAAGAGGAACCACCGACAACGTCCACTCGACTTTTCTTCTTACCGGGACAAACTGGATCGTATTTTTTGATTTTTTATGATTTTTATAAATTTTTGATTTTGCATTTTTTTTTTGTAAAGAGAGATTTTTTTAAATTTTTTGATTTGTTACGCGAATTTTTTGATTTTATTCATTTTAATGTGATTTTTTTTTATTTTTTTTTTATAATTTTTTTTTAAGTGTACTTTGATTTCTTTTAATTGTTCACCCCCTGAATAAAATCATGGTTCTTGATACCGAGTAAAATCATACATAAAAATATGTACACTTGGCCAAACAAAACCATCAGAAGGCAGTCTATAAGCGATCTCATTGTCTCACTCTAGTAGGTGACCTCACATTTCAATGATAATAACAAGCTTTAATTGGTTATGGGACATGACCTCAAAAATTTAAAAAAAAAATCTCAAAAAATTATAGCACAAGCTGCTAATCGAAAATGAGTACATCGAAAATTATCGAAAATTAGTATAGTATCACTTAGGTAAGTAAGTATAAAACATAGCAACAAAATGGCATAAAAAGTGTACATCGAGTCGTGTGAAACATGAGATCAGCTGGAAACCTCAGATAGTGATGTGAGGAAATACCAACTGCAAGGTGAAACAACTTCCTAGAAGAGGAACATCTTTTCATCTGCACTTAAGAGTCGACAGGACTCGCAGAAAATTTCGATGTCGATGTAAAAAAAATCCTAGAAATGCATGAAAATGCATTAGCTCTGGGTTGTACGTGACATTTGTGACATTTAATCGTGTGTTGCATGTTGCATATACTGCTGTGAAGTAAGCTATTTTAATTCAAATATTGAAAACCACAAAAACCATAAAAAGGCGGCCCCTACTTTTTTCTTAACGACATGACCGATTGTTTTCAAAATTTAACAGCATAGAGGTAAAGGGTAAATCTGTGTCTCTAGTGAACGAAAAAAATAATAAAAAATGTTTTTTCTCGTTTTGAGGAAGTGCTAACATGGGCAATATTTGAGTCTTTTTGGCACCTCTGCCCCGAAATAACTAAACAAGAAATTAAACTTTGGGGCCACTAGAGACACAGATCTACTCTTTATCTATAACCTGTGAAAATTTGAAGACAATCGGTAAAGCCGTTTAAAAAAAAGTAGGGGCCGCCTTTTTGTGCTTCATAAAACATGGATTTCATCAAGTATCGTAGACTCTTAACTAATAGCGTATTCATTCTTTTGCACTAAGCTGTGGGAAAACAATGGAGTAGTATTAAAAGGGCTGGGATCTCCCCGGGCAACGAACCCGCCGTGAGCCCCCGGACCCGGGATATCCCGCCCCGGACCCGGATGTCTCAGACACGATCAGTCACGATCAGCGCCCCGGGCGGCAGATCATTACACCTTCACAACTACACACTCAATTACATGCGCTTTAACATTCAATTACTGTGGTGGTTTTAGCTTTGTTTACTCTTAACGAAAGGTTGTAGGGCACTTTACCAACAGACAGATTACCGACACTACCTGGACATTAACCGATTGGTTTTTTTTTTCAAAATTTAGCCAAAATCTTTTAAAAATTTTCAAAGATTTTTAAGTTTTTTGTTAGGGTAAGGCCTTGTTTTTTATTATTTTTAAAATCTATATTTTTTTGTGAAAATTTTACGAGATTCTGGCTTAATTTTGTAAAAAAATTTAAAAAAAAAGGTCGGTAAAGTGTCCGGGTAGTGACAATCTGTCCACCGGCATCTGACCTTGGCGAGACGCAGGATAATTTCGTAAACGCTTTCAGAACATATTCAAAGTGAAAAGAATACGGACGAGCCAGATGGAGATTGGAGACTAAAGCTGGCTTTCCATGATCCGTCATCTTCCGTCATCTTCCGTCAACGTCCGACGAAAACGACCACGTGACCCGTCTTGACCAATCCCTCGCCGTCCGAGATTTTTGGGGATAGCTCTGATTGGTCGAGACGGGTCACGTGGTCGTTTTCGTCGGACGGTGTCGGACGTTGACGGAAGATAACGGAGCATGGAAAGCCAGCATTAGTTCGCAATTCAACTTACAAGTTACAACTGTTACCGTTGCTGTAATTTTCAATCAATATTCTCGTTTCGTCGGCGATTATTTGGAATTGTCAATTAAAATGAATTGAAAGGTTGAAGCAACAAGGTCCAGATAACACCTCAAACGTGAAATAATCCAACCTTTTAGAGATTTTTTTATATTTTACAAAATGTAAATAAAAATTTCAAGTAGGTACCACCTACTCTTTATTTAGCTTCAAAATGAAACGTTTTCCTTTTAATAACTTTAATGGGGACTAGGTGAATGTTGAGATTATATTTTATTTATATACAGAATAGCCTCAAAGAGCAATGTGATTTTTTTGTATTTTTTTAAATCATATATTTCCCACAATTAATTTATTAGTTTCCGACATTTCACTCCTCTGCAAAATCAAGCTGTACGTCACAAGCCGTGTTCCCTGTGTTACGGGATGCATAGAACTGGCTCTGGCTAACATTATCTATACGGCCCGACTCGGCGTGTGACGTCAAATCGTGTTTCATGGACAGCTACAAAATACGAAACTTTGTAAATTCGTTCCTTGAAAACTATTCATCACATAACAAAAATAATACCACATCTGTCTTCAACAACATCTCAACTTTCATAAAATATGTATTATTCTAAAATCTAAACTTCACTTCACTTCCCTATTGAACTACAAAGAGTTGAAGCCACGAGCAGCTTGAATGGAATGGAATGTCCGCACGAGTCGCAAGTATGAGAGATTCAGCCCTGAATCTGCATTCTCCGCTCATCTGCTCGTGTTGCCAGGAGACCGCGGCTCCAGCACAGCTTCCTTGCATCACCGTCTGCACCGTAGAGGGGATCCAGAAGCAAAACAAGAGTCTGTAGTAGTGGTTAAGGTGGTGCAAGTGCTCGGCCGTTTAAAAAAATTGAAAGAGAAAAATTGTTTCATAAATGAGTGTAACTTTTACAGGATGTTCACATGATCAGTCTGATTGGATATTAATAGCACTTTTTCATTTCTGCTTATTGCATAGTTAATTAGGCGCCGGTTATTCAACAAAACCGCGCAAAACTATGAAATTTACGATACGATTGGAGACCAAACCCGTAAACCAATTGATCTCTAATTTTAATCATGATTAGATGAAAGACAAACTTAGGGTTATCACTTGGCACATTTTTTAAATTTAATTTTATACTGCGCCCAGGGAGACAAGAAAATAGATAATTTTTCACCAAAAATCCAATAATTATTACTAATTAACGAAACAAAAAATTTAAAATGTACCAAGGGATAACCCTAAGTTTGTCTTTTATCTAATCACGATTAAAATTTCAAATAATTTGGTCTACCCATTTCGTCTCCAATCGTATCGCAAAAAGTGTCTACAAAAAGCAGCAAAATTCTCGCGCTTGCAGCACCTTAAAAGATACCGGGGTATGCAAACGGGAAGAGCACTGTACGTCAAAGCGTTTTTATGACATTTTTCTAACTGACAGAATTTTTAAAAAATTAACTAAATAATGTGAAGGGAAATGTCAAAAACCGCTTTGACGAACAGTGCTTTTGCCGTTTGCTTGCCCATTTAAGAGGCAAACGGAAGCGAACGGAAATCGCACGGTTCGTCAGAGCGTTTTTTTGAAATTTTGTCTTCCCACTTAATAATTTTAAAAAATCAGATAGTAACGACCCATTACAGCCTAAAAGACTAAAATATGCCGCACACTGGAGTTCATTATGACCTCTGGTGCGACCTCAAAGTGTTAAATACGATTAATTTCGAATATTTTATTAAAAATATCGTATTTAACACTTCGAGGTCGCACCAGAGGTCATAATGAACTCCAGTTTGCGGCATTATTTAGTCTATTAGGCTGTTATGGGTCGTTACTATCTGATTTTTTTAAATTATTTAAGTGAAAAGACAAAATTTCAAAAAAAAACGCTATGGACGAACCGTGCGATTCCCGTTCGCTTCCGTTTGCCTCTTAATGTCACACCAAAGATGTTATGAATACTAGTTTTAATAATATCTTTGGTCACACTGCTGATATTGGTATTCATAGGTTGCACGTGATGTCATCTCATTGTTGCCTGCTACCATCTTGATGGCACGCAGAATAGCTGTGATTCTCTGCGTTTTTCACGATAAATTGTACAGGATCCGGAGAGATCTTTAGTACGAAGAGGAATCACTCACATTACAAAAGTAAATCGATTTACCACAATAAAGTTATAATCTGACCGTCAACGTGCCAACGCAATGTCGTCCTCAGGTGAAAAATTCAATAATTTTGCATTGCTGATAGAAAACAAAAGAAGTTCGTGAAAGCTATGAATTGAGAATTGTCAATATTTTTTTAAAATTCCATGCAATTTTTCCAATGTTTGCAATTTTAGTTGAAAATAAATTACTAGGAAAACGCTCAGTGTAACGCGTTGGTGAGCGAGCACGGGGACGTGCAAATTCTCGAACCGGAAATGCGTACACAAGCACAGAAAACATATACATCCATATTGAATTGAAATATGATCACTCAATCATCACAACATATTATGCTTTTCATTGAAACTTGAAAATAACATCTAAGCATCCTGGTAAATATAGCAAATCAGATGCAATTCGCTTGGCACTGGAAAACATTCATTTTGATACTTCATTACTGACAGATATGAAAAATGTTAATAAGTTCATACGTTCTTAACTGATTGGGATGAAATTTTGTAAAATAAGAGACAATGTTGGTCTTAATGATCATGCAAAATATGAGTTTGATCTGAATTATCGAAGACCGTTTTAATTTTTCAGCCTATCAGGAGGTATTTATTTAAATTTTAACCAATGAATGGATTTCACAAAAAATTATGGTCTGCAAACAGAGAAGGTTGGTTTTACATGTGTGCAAAATTTCAGCTCGATCAAAGAAAAACTCTGACCTGTATAGCCAAAATATGAATTTGATCAGATTTATCAAAGACCATTTTCATTTTTTAACCGATCAGGAGATGTTTATTTAAATTTTAACCAATGAATGGATTTTAAAAAAATTTGGGGCCTGCAAACAGAAAAGGTTGTCTCTACGTGTGTGCAAAATTTCAGATCGATCTAAGAAAAACTCTGGCCTGTACAGCCTCACCCAACAGAAAAAAAACAAAAAAAAACAGAGGTCCATGCCAAATGAGCCGAAAGGAGACGCTCGCTCAATTATAGCCGAAAAAATATATTAATTTATGTTTTTATGAAATCGAAAATTCGAATCATAAAAGTGTGCTTAATGAGATCGACTGCTTTCTGTGTTAGAAATAAAAGTAACACCGTTTACAATATCACAGGGTAAAGTAAATAAACAATCGTGATTTTACGCATTATAACTTTGAATAAACTCTGCGATTGCACCACAATAAAATCCAGCTTTGTCACCGATCAGGATGGACGCGTGGGAAGGAGAGGAGGCTGTCGTGGCCTATTAGATCCTGGTCGCGTGTGTGGATGAGATCCTGCCCCCGAGGCGCTGCTAAGTGCTCAGTGCAGATCCTAGAGCTCGCATGAGCGGCGGGCGTGTAATTACAGAGCACTTGCAGAGTAACACCATGTAATACCGCCACTTCGCACGTATCACATGCGTGATGGTGGATCATACCATCATGCACACGTGGCACCGCATGGCACAGACTAGGGATGGAGAAAATATCGATATATCGATATATATCGATATCAAAAAAATATCGAAATATCGATACCTGAATATATTGAATATCGATATATTGAAATATTGATATATTGAAGCCTTACCGGACGATACAACTATGTTCTTAATTGAAGTTTATACCTACTATGACAAAATAATTCATATTTGCAGTGCAGCGTTTACCAGATTTATGGACTTTCTCAGATTATTCACATTTCTTTCATATCTGGCCGGTGACCCTATATCTTGGAATAGCTGTGTTATTTCTATTTACATTTTCTTTTGAAATTCATAGAAGTTTTAGGAGCAATTTAAGGCATTTATGCGATCCAATATCAATAATTCCATACCTACATTGTAATATAATACTTCCATATCAATATTTCGATAAATCGATATTTCAATATTTCAATATATCGATATTTCGATATTTCAATATATCGATATTTCGATATTTCAATATTTCAATATATCGATATTTCAATATTTCGATATTTCAATATATCGATACTTCAATATATCGATATTTCAATATTTCAATATATCGATACATATCGATATATAAATGATATCGATAGTCGATATCAAAATCCAAGTTCGCTCCATCCCTAGCACAGACCAACCGACTCCAGTGGAGGAGAGACAGAGAGCGTTGGTGAGCGAGCACGGGTACGTGCAAATTCAAACAGGAAATGCGTACACAACGCACAGAAAACATATACATCCCTATTGAATTGAAATATGAGCCACTCGATCAACATAAAAGAATCTGCTTTTCATTAAAATGTGAAAATACATCTCAACACCCTGGTAGGTACCTAAAGCAAATCAGATTCAGTTGAAAAACAATAATTTCGATACTTCATTTCTGAAAGCTATTAAAAATGTCAATATGTCATGACTGACTGGGCTGAAAAGGTGTAAAATAACAGACAATGTGGGTCTTATTGACCATGCAAAATATGAGTTTGATATTTAAATTGTCTATTATTACCTACCAGTTTTATAAATATCATTGTAATTAATGAAAAATAGAACAGAAGTGCAGTTAATATGATTCGTCACTTATACATTACCATACACCCACCAAAGATATTATTAAAAATCACGATTCATATACGTGAGTATTCATAATATCTTTGCCCTTACGAAGAGAGCTTGCTACCCAAGGGTCATTGTTTTATGTACTTATGCAAAATAATCGGAAATAAAACTGAAACTGATACCACGCGACTTCACACTTACAGAATAAGATATTAGCGACCATTTCACGCTTAAATTCCCAATTCTGATGGAATCTGATTCGGTGCAATGTTAATCCTTATGGCCGTGACCGGATTCCATCAGGAATGGAATTCAAGATTCAAGATTCAAGATTTTTTATTGTTGTAAAGTTACACATATATTACAATTGCAGTGTGTATACCCTAGGAGAGACAATTGTCTTTGTGTCAGGGTACCTAGGTATGCTAAGTACATATATACATCTATATCTATATTTTCTAATAATAATATTAATATACCTAGTGATAACATTGATAATTATTGTAAACACAGAGTTAATAATTATTCGAAACATATTAATAATATTATATTATAATATGTGGTTTTTAATAATTTATGATACTATGTATTTATCTAATTTTAAAAACTACGCATGGACTAAGTGATTATTATCGCTAAGTTATCTGATTTTCTTTTGAATTCTGTTAGTGTGAAGACAAATTTAAAAAAAAAATGCTTTGACGAACCGTGCGATTCCCGTTCGCTTACGCAGAACAGGCCGTTTAAGAAAATTGATATTTCATAAGTTGGTGTAACTTTGATAGGATGTTCACATGATCAGTCTGATTGTTTATTAGTAGCACTTTTCTATTTTTGCTTCGTGCCTTGTTAATTAGGCGCCGGTTATTCAACAAAACCGCGCAAAACTATGAAATTTCCGATACGATTGGAGACCAAACCCGAGAACCACTGATCTCAAATCTGAATCATGATTAGATTTAAAAAAAAAACAATCTTGGGGTTATAACAATTGGCACATTTTTGAAATAAAATTTGATACGGCACCCAGCAAGACAAGAACAACTCATTTTTCACCAAAAGTTACCTAATTATTACTATAATTAACGAAGCAAAAAATTATAAATGTACCAACTGATAACCCTAAGTTTGTCATTTTATCTAACCAATATACAAATTTTAGATCATTTCGTCCATCCATTTTTTCTCCAAACGTATCCAAAAAAAAGTGCATGCAACAAGCGGCAAATCGCCCGCGCTTGCAGCATTGGCAACAATGAACGATTACGCTGATAATGAATAGGTAAAGATGACCGGTGGGAAGGAGGACTATTCTATGGGAACCTCAACTGAGACCTCTGAACTGATCCAACTTGCTCCACAGCCCGGACAAATGCCGGGACGGTCTCCACGTAGCACCCAGCATGTCGTAACCAATGTTTCCGCTCCATCAGTTGCCATGGCAATAGGTGATCTAATGGCTGGAAACAGCGGTGAAGCAATTGGTAGTAAAAAGCGTCCTTGTCTGATGGGGGCTTGAACTCCGTAGCAATGCAGCGGACTACCTTGAAGCTCTTCCCTTTGTGGATACAACGCTAGTCGGTGTGAAGCTCTTCCCTTTGTGGATACAACGCTAGTCGGTGTACTATTGTCCCAGTGTCCTCACTTCAGGTTTCAAGCGCCCATCAACAGGTGTCTTATACACTCAGGGGCGTATCCAGGATGACATTTGGGAGGGGGGGATGGGGGGGAATTCCTGATATTAAAAAATATATATATATACAAAGGGTTCGGGGGCACAGCCTCCGAGCAAATTTTGGATCAAGGTCGTTCGTTTAGGTGCAATTTTGAATCGCAGTGTATAGCTATTTTTGGGGAATTATAAATTAAAAAATAATCAAAAATTGGTCTAAGAGGTTTAAGAATAGGTACATTTTTTTAACTAAGTAGGATATTATGCAAGTCCGGGCGCATAGCCCCGGGAAAGTTTTGGGATTTTTAACCAATTCTAACCAATTTGGAACGTTTTTGATATGATTTGTCTATTTGTAAGTGTTTTTTTCACATTTTATATGTGCTTATTGAGCGAGCGAAGCGAGCGTCTCCTTTTGACTCTTTTGACACGGACCTCTGTTTTTTTGTTTTGTTTTTGTTTTTGTTTTTGGCTGTTGACTGGAGCAATGGAAGTCGCACCGTTTCACCGATCGATCTGAAATTTTGCACACAAGTAGAGACAACCTTTTCTGTTTGCTAACCCCAATTTTTTTTGAAATCCATTGATTGGTTAAAATTTAAATAAATATCTCCTGATAGGTTGAAAAATGAAAATGGTCTTCGATAATTCCGATCAAACTCATATTTTGCATGGTCATTAAGACCAACATTGTCTCTTATTTTACAAATTTTCATCCCTATCAGTTAAGAACGTACGCACTTATTGACATTTTTAATAGCTGTCAGAAATGAAGTATCGAAATAACTGTTGTTCCTCTGCCGCATGGATCTGATTTGCTTTAGGAACCACAGTGTTTAGATGCTACTTTCACGTTTCAATGAAAAGCAGATACATTTATGTTGACAGAGTGGATAATTTTTCAATTCAATATGGATGTATATGTTTCTGTGCGTTCTGTACGCATTCCGGTTCGAGAATTTGTACGTACCCGTGCTCGCTCATCAACGCGTTACACTGAGCGTTTTCCTAGTTATTTTTAGGAGAAACCCTGATTTCGGGGGGGGGGGGGCAGGTTCGCCGGCCCCCTCCCTGAATTAGCCCCACTTGTTTCATCACCTACATCGCAAATATCTCACAAAATATATCACAAGATATATTTCAATACTTTACCCGACATTTGTAATTAAGGGTCAGTTTCTCAATACGATGCTAAATTTTAAACAGTTGATTAGGACCATTGCTATGGTAACAAACTAATGACATTCCTTGAATCAACATTTAAACTTAATTAACTTTTAGAAAAGCATTGAAAAACTGACCGTAATTAAAATCCTGATTGGCAGTTTAAAAGTGAGCAAGGCATTTAAAAACTGCCCATAGCGCGATTTCAGTACATGATTTGGTCAATTTGATCGCCTAAATCTACTTGTATTTTGACAATCACTAAAAGACGCTGTGATTTTCAATGTTTCTTGTCCGATTGTCCTGATGACATTCGATGTTGTCGACATGTGCGATAAGGGCGACTTTACAGCGTATTAACATGAATACCTCGACCTTAAGGTGGCTGCATATCACGTGACTTTTTAACCAAAAAGCTATACACATTTTCTATTGGAAGAGTTCAGTTTAACAAAGACTTCTCTCTCATCAGATAAGTTAGGACACATCTGTTGGAACTTATCTACGCAGAAAAGAACTGCGAGAATAACATATTAGATGATTTTACTTCCTTGCACCTAAATATTCTCAAATCAAGACTTGAAGTTGAAGGAAATTCTACGAGTTGCCAAGAACAGCAAACTTTACTCTAATAAAAAGGCATAAATGCATCACAAACCTGACGCAATGTCAGAATATATAACATGCGCTCTTTCTTACTCTTTCCAACGAAATGTTGAGATATTAATTATATCCACTATTATGAATATAATGTTTAAACGAACAGCACTTGGTTTTGACAGTCTTCACACGCGTACGTATACACGATATTTGTGTTGTTTTTATTATAAAACCACTGCAAAATTAAATAATATTGACTGCAAATATTGATAAGCTCCAGTATGCAGTGAATTTCCTTCATAAATCACCTTGGATTACTCAACATGAACGATGTAAGGTATGTACTCATAGGTAACTATTTCTTTTGATCGGATGTAGAGAAATAAAGTCACGTGATACACAGCCACCTTAAGGAGCACCACAAGAGTCGGGTAATACATTACTTGCTTCATTAGAATACAATGGCCAGTCTCAGAGCACTGCAAGACGAAGCTCCGGTCCGCAGCATCCGAGTCTTGAAACAGAGACAAGCAGCTAGACGCTCTGCACATGCGCGGGGCGGGGTTCGATCCCACAGTCTCTCAGTCCAGACGCAAATGATGGGCAGGGTGGCCATTCAGACATTTCAAAAGATGGGGGGGGGGGGGGGGGGGGAATCCGAGCGGGTCAGGAGCGAGCAGCATCTGAACATTTTGGATTTCAGGAATTCATTTGGTGCGAAATTAATTCCTGAAATCAAAATTGCATAAACACTATTTGTCGAAGAAAATGATTAAGAGGGCTGAGTAGTGAGCGTGGCCTTGAAGAGATTTTAAATCGATTTTTATCAATATCTTTTACCAATGTAATTGTTAACAAAATAGAGCTTTGTACGAGTATTCAGAACTGATCAATGAAAATAATTTCATAGCTTGGAATAAGTTATTAGTTTTATTTTGTACAACAGATGTTTAGTACCATAATTTTACTAATTTTCGGGCACTAAACATCTGTATGTAATAAACCATTACAAACTATGAAATTATTTTCATTGAACTGTTCTGAATTCACGTCCATAGCCTTATTTTGTTAACAATTACATTGGTAAAAGATATTGATAAAAATCGATTAAAAAACTCTTCAAAGTCAAACTCACTACCCAGCCGTCTTAAAATGTTTAAAATTACTCGCATGTATTATTCAATGCGGTATTGAATAATTAAGTACTCGGAAACTGATATATTTGCATTATTTACAGAAAAAGCTAGTTTATAAGACGTAAATATTTTGGAAAAGGCGTATTGCCGTACTAAAACATGTCCGAATTCAGTACATTTGTATGAGGTAGTTATATTTGTACATTAAATAAAGTGCATTAAAATTGAACAGAAATTAAAAGTGAAATTAGTAAATATAAATAGTAATTGTAAATAATAGTAATAGTTACAAATAATAGATAGTAAAATAGTAAATTAAAAGTAAATGACATGAAGTGCATTAAAATTTAAAAGTAGACTTCCACAAATCTGCTGACCACCAAAATTTTCTCGCGGACCACCGGCGGGGGCTGATTCTACATCATGATCATCATCATCATCGTCATCGTCATCGTCATCGCCATCGTCATCGTCATCGTCATCGTCATCGTCTTCGTCTTCGTCTTCGTCTTCGTCTTCGTCTTCGTCTTCGTCTTCGTCATCGTCATCGTCATCGTCATCGTCATCGTCATCGTCATCATCATCATCATCACCATCATCCGGCGCCATCAGCCGAGTTGCAGAACAGTGCGACGTTAACACATTGAAACGAAATATCTCTGGCCCGTGGGATCATTAGAAAGCTAAACTATTTCCAGGGGCCCGGAAGCTTTTGCAACATCTTGTTGGTAAATAATGCAATTTAATGAGCGCTGAACAATAATCTGTATAAGTACCTAATTAAATGCACTAATTAGACATTGTTTTGTCGACTGAACTTGCCGACAAACATGTTAAAACATGAACTTGGATATACCTACATGTTCTGACATATTTTCTGTCTGAGTTATAAGGATATTGTTACCATTTAGAGA
Organism: Leuctra nigra; assembly: GCA_934045905.1. Taxonomy (NCBI): domain Eukaryota; kingdom Metazoa; phylum Arthropoda; class Insecta; order Plecoptera; family Leuctridae; genus Leuctra; species Leuctra nigra. The sequence continues at coordinate 6,904,328 of OW203769.1, read as the reverse complement.
TTTAAATGTATGGCCTTGATATTAAGACGGCTGGGTAGTGAGTTTGACCTTGAAGAGTTTTTTAATCGATTTTTATCAATATCTTTTTCCTGTGTAATTGTTAACAAAATAGGACTATGGACGTGAATTCAGAACAGTTCAATGAAAATAATTTCATAGTTTGGAATAAGTTATTAGTTTTTTTGTGTCCAACAGGTGTTTAGAACCCAAAAATTTTGTAATTTTCGGGTTCTAAACCCAAAAATTACCCAAAAATTTTGTAATTTTCGGCTTCTAAACACCTGTTGGACACAATAAAACTAAGAACTTATTCCAAACTATGAAATTGTTTTCATTGAACTGTTCTGAATTCACGTCCATAGCCCTATTTTGTAAACAATTACACTGGAAAAAGATATTGATAAAAATCGATTAATAAACTCGTCAAGGCCACGCTCACTACCAAGCCCTCTTAATTGGGACTTCTTTTATTAAATTCAGGAATATGCAACGATTTTAATAAGGGGTAAATTACGATTACCTTTTCCGCAGTTTATTTCCGTTTATTTCAGTTTCCTGCGTATCAAGCTGCACTTTCGATTCGACGTTGCCAAACTTCAAATCTCCCATTTCAAACTTCAGACACGTACAGAGAAAATGCCCACAAAGGTCGAAAACATTTGATAGCACTTGATTTGATAGATGGTATACCTAGTGGGGGAGGATTTAAGGTATAACCACCATAACCTCAATGTTTCCGATTAACTTGAAATTTTGGTGACTTATTGATAATCATACAAAACTCAATCCCTGAAAAAATTAAACAATTCGCGTGTCCAGTTTCTGAGATAAATCGATTTGTTTTCCCCATGTTATCTTATGGCGGAAAAAGAGAATCGTGTCATTTTTAGGCTATAATGAAGATCAATTTTTTTTGCGTCGATAGATTTGAACGAAATTTTTTATTATGGTAGACATATGAACATACTATCAGAAAAAAATTGAAAACAATACTAACGTGTGCTATTTTAAAAGTTATATACCAAATTCGAAATGATTTTCCTATACCTTCCATGTTAAAGTTTTGTTCATCCTCTGATGACATAAAATTGAAAACTCATTGTTGGACTGGAGTTGCAAACTACATGACTTTAAATGAGTCTGTTATATTTAAATATAGTTGAAATATAGGAAAACGTTTTTTGAACATGTAATTTCAAGAAAAAATATTTTTGTATATATCGATCGATTGCTCTACCTTAAATTCGCTCGGCTTTGCTCGAGTATATTCGTGATTGTTCGCCAAGGGAGGATCCACCCCGGACCTCCTCGGCTGTTATCGGCTATGCTCGTGCATGTTCGCTAAGTGCGGATCAACCCCGGATCCACCCTCCTCGGCTGTTCTCGGCTACACTCGTGCATGTCCGCCAGGGTTCTCACCGGGACCTCCTCGGGATCCACCCGGGACACGCTCGGCTCCACTCGGCTAAGCTCGGGCGTGCTCGCGCAGTATATGCGCACGCTCGCGAGCCGCACAGGGTCAGTCTCTAGTCAGCCGCCGAGCACCGCGGACGTGTGAGTGCGAGCGAGAGAGACCGAGGCACCACGCGCGAGTGCGAGAGAGACGGACAGAGGCACCACGTGCGAGGCACGTTGACACCGGTCGTTCCACATCCGCGTGGAGGTGCACATTAACACGAAAAAAAAACATCATTTTTAGCATAAAAAGTATTTTTCTTGACGTTTAGTTTTTGAATCTCCGCAAACAAAAAATTACGTCAAAACGAAAACTTATTTGCGATTTTTGTCTACACTTGTATAGAACTATTTTGAAATCGAAAGTGTCCTTGGCCACCTCAGTGACAGTGTCAACAATCTTGTTAAACACGGAGCAACTGGATATATCTGCCTCCGATCTTCTCTACGCCGGGTTCGAGCCCGGGCGGTGTGAAAGTGTTATCATGGGAGCGCGCGTAATTAGCAGGGCCGAGTGATTAGTGTTAATTAGCAGTGTGTAGGCGCAATGGAGAGCTACGTGATACAGGGGCTGCCCGACGCAAGCGCAGAAAAAGTGAGTATTGACAGATATCAGTTAGGGGCGGACAGACCGCCGTTGAAACTGACGGCTGATTCAGAATTTCCCAAAATGCGGACATAAATTCCAGGACAATTTGCAATTTGCATTACTTTTAAGCTACTTTGGGAGGTAGTATTGATACCCATTTTCTGAAAATACCATTGCGAAAATTTAAGAAATACTTGTAATTAAACTTTTTTAACCTTTAAAATTAAAAAAACATTTCTCAAGGCTGATTCAGAATTTCCCAAAATGCGGACATAAATTCCAGGACAATTTGCAATTTGCATTACTTTTAAGCTACTTTGGGAGGTAGTATTGATACCCATTTTCTGAAAATACCATTGCGAAAATTTAAGAAATACTTGTAATTAAACTTTTTTAACCTTGAAAATTAAAAAAACATTTCTCACGGCTGATTCAGAATTTCCCAAAATGCGGACATAAATTCCAGGACAATTTGTAATTTGCATTACTTTTAAGCTAATTTGGGAGGTAGTATTGATACCCATTTTCTGAAAATACCATTGCGAAAATTTAAGAAATACTTGTAATTAAACTTTTTTAACCTTTAAAATTAAAGAAACATTTTATTACCTTTAAATATTTCTTAAATGTTTTCAATAGTATTCCCAGGAAATGGTTATCAACACTACCTCCCAAAGATGCATATCAGTTGAGTAATAATGGTTCTGGAATTTAATGAGCGAGCCAATTCGTATTGCATGCGAATTGATGTATTCGCAATTTCTGCTCTACAGACCTTGGAAAGTGTCTAAACGAAATGCGTGAGAGAAGCAGTGATAAAATATCTGATATTTCCTTCAAGAATTTTGACAAATATTTCAAGACTCGCATAAAATGTCCATAAATTGTCACTAACTTTTGAAGTCTGAAAATTGACCATCTCGATGACAATGCACATTGAAGTATAAGCTAAACGGTTCCGGTTTAAAATTAAAAAATATCACAGGAATTATGTGAATGGTACGTCTGGGAATGGTGCACAGGTACATTTGTTAGAAAAATAAAAATTCCTTAAAGAGAAATGTTGGAGTTTGAGTAATAAATATCATACATTATAATTGGCAACGTTTATCCGGAAATTAGTTTTAAAAAGCGAACGTTTACTCTTTAGAAACTGATCAAGTAATATATCTCTGTGGTAGTTGGACGTGAAATCACGGCGTGCTATAATCCGACTAGCCGGCCAGTCCGCATGTGCAAATATTCGACTACGCAAATTCAGCAAAATATTGTATGTGATCATAAACAAACTCGAGAATAAACTCCCTGTAAGAGCACATTTTTCTGGCAAAGACTGTTTAAATGGGCGAAAAATGTGACGTTGACAAAAACTCTTGTAACTGATATAGAAATATGTAAGGAAAATGTTGTGTTCTGACAGTTATCAGCACAATGAAATTTAAATTATCGAACTTTTTAAGGATGAACCGTCGCTTTAAATGACTATATTCATTACATGAGATAAATTAATTCAGAAAACTGATGTTTAAACTTTAAAACATAGTTTTATAATGCAATATGTGTAGCATAATAAGATGTGAGATAATGAAGAATTTTATGGCAAAGTTTTCGTTAAATATTTTTGTTAAGAATGCAGCAGTAGTTTTGACTAGTACGGTTGTCCCATGCTAAATGGACATATATCAAGATTTTCAAACATTTAAAAGTGACAAATGTATTTAAAGATTTTAATGCATTCAATTTTAGTCGATGAATACGTCAATAGTTTTCTGTTGAAATTGTTGGTGCGGATTAGAAATAAATATATTAAAAATCTCTAACTTTGAAAACGTTTTACATAAAAGTTAGGTCGGTAAGGTATACATTTTTTGATCTTATATTGTAGATAATACTATTAGGAACAAAATAAAATGGTTTGGAAAAAAATCTTGGTAGATGACCTGGCGTTGGTTCATCCTTAAGAGGGCTTGGTAGTGAGCGTGGCCTTGACGAGTTTTTTAATCGATTTTTATCAATATCTTTTTCCAGTGTAATTGGTAACAAAATAGGGCTATGGACGTGAATTCAGAACAGTTCAATGAAAATAATTTTATAGTTTAGAATAAGCTATTAGTTTTATTGTGTCCAACAGGTGTTTAGAACCGAAAATTACTAAATTTTCGGGTTCTAAACACCTGTAGGACAAAGTAAATCAAATAAACAATTACAAGCTATGGAATTATTTTCATTGAACTGTTCTGAATTCACGTCCATAGCCCTATTTTGTTACCAATTACACTGGAAAAAGATATTGATAAAAATCGATTAAAAAACTCTTCAAGGTCAAACTCACTACCCAGCCGTCTTAAACGGTTTTCACAACTTGAATTCCACATAAAACCAGATAACACTGGAACTGTGTAAGTTTAAACAATTAATTCTGTCGCCCATTAACGAGGTCTGGGCAGAATGTATTCGCCCACTGGAACTGCGTGGAGTGAATCATCGCTACTCTGAAAACAGACGGCGGGTTTCCCCGAACATCTTCCAGTCAACACCTTGCATACACGGCCGTTCACAACACCTCGCTAGGACCTTCAGTGCGTACGTGACGCACACACGCAGACCATTGCGTAGCGAGCGGACAATATTACGAGGATTCTTAGAGCCCCCTACACCTATACCGAACAAATCATTGCATCTTTTTGTGTTCATTTTTAAATACTATGATGACTCTTTTTCGACTACCCAGTGTAAATCCAGTTGCGAGGGATATTTGTAGTGTAAGTTAGAAACCAAAATATTATATACCAGGTCCGTATGTACGGTTTACCGGGCATTGCAGACAAAAACGCAAGCAATCAAAAATATTATGTAATGAATATAATACCAGTAAATAAACCCAGTAATAAAGTATGATCCGTAATGGCGGCCGTGTACTACTGTAGTCTAGCGAACAATTGTATGTATACCTACACATGTAAAGATCAATAATCGTAAATATGTATAAGACGACTGTAGATAAAATAAATCAATTTTATTGAATTTTTCTGATATTTTCTACTATTAAAAATTGTGTATTTGACATAATTTATACAATTTCAATAATACAAACTGGAAAGCTTCTTGCCATTGACAGGGCAGTGTTCATGGGAACGACCAATGAACGACGGGATCGACTAAAACGTCAGAAATATTCTTAACGCGAACGAACTTGAGTATACACATATTTATTTTCTAACATCACACTTTTAAGAGGCAAACGGAAGCGAACGGGAATCGCACGGTTCGTCAGAGCGTTTTTTTGAAATTGTGTCTTCCCACTAAATAATTTTAAAAAATCAGATAGTAACGACCCATAACAGCCTAATAGACTAAATAATGCCGCACACTGGAGTTCCTTATGACCTCAGGTGCGACCTCAAAGTGTTAAATACGATATTTTTAATAAAATAATCGAAAATAATCGTATTTAACACTTTGAGGTCACACCAGAGGTCATAATGAACTCCAGTGTGCGGCATTATTTAGTCTATTAGGCTGTAATGGGTCGTTACTATCTGATTTTTAAAAAATATTAAGTGGGAAGACACAATTTCAAAAAAACGCTCTGACGAACCGTGCGATTCCCGTTCGCTTCCGTTTGCCTCTTAAGAAGAAAAAAAATACATAAAAATAATTAAATTTGGGAACTGGGGATGAGCAAACAAGGAAAAAATATCTTAAATAGTAAAAAGTGCGAGTAGGTCTTTACGATGTTGAGAAATTGTAACATATCGTCATCTAGCTGTCCTCGTATAACTCATCTATTTCCAAGACACTCTTCACTGCTGGCTGCGATCTGTTCTGCTGGACATCCTATGCGATGCTGGCGCGAGACATCCGACAAGACAGCCTCCTCGCACACCGATGACGCAACAGTGAGAGCGCTGCTGACCTAGCGCAACAGCGAGACCGTGACCTAGCGCGCAACATCACTGCGCTACCGTTACGTCAGAGCAGTGATTAACACCTCGTGTCCGCTAGGAACATACACACGCTAACAGACTTTTCATTTCGAGCTCAAATTTATGACGGCTGGGTAGTGAGTTAACCTCGGAGAGATTTTTAAACGATTTTTATCAATCTTTTACTAATGTAATTGTTAACAAAATAAGGCTTTGTACGAGTATTCAGAACAGTTCAATGAAAATAATTCCATAGCTTGTAATGGTTTAGATTTACTTTGTCCTACAGACGTTTAGTGCCCGAAAATTAGTAAAATTATGGCACTAAACATCTGTTGGACAAAATAAAACTAATAACTTATTCCAAACTATGTAATTATTTTCATTGAACTGTTCTGAATACTCGTACAAAGCCCTATTTTGTTAACAATTACATTGGTAAAATATATTGATAAAAATCGATTTAAAAACTCTTTAAGAGGCAAACGGAAGCGAACGGGAATCGCACGGCTCGTCAGAGCGTTTTTTTGAAATTTTGTCTTCCCACTAAATAATTTTAAAAAATCAGATAGTAACGACCCATAACAGCCTAATAGACTAAATAATACCACAAACTGGAGTTCATTATGACCTCTGGTGCGACCTCAAAGTGTTAAATACGATTATTTTAGATATTTTTACAAAAATATCGTATTTAACACTTTGAGGTCGTACCAAAGGTCATAATGAACTCCAGTTTGCGGCATTATTTAGTTTATTAGGCTGTAATGGGTCGTTACTATCTGAATTTTTAAAATTATTAAGTGGGAAGACAAAATTTCAAAAAAACGCTCTGACGAACCGTGCGATTTCCGTTCGCTTCCGTTTGCCTCTTAATGCCACGCTCACTATTCAGCCCTCTTAAAGGTACTAATTTTTAAATTTAAAATACAGCTCTTCTTCCTGCCGCCCATATTTTCCCCAATGCATAATTCTACAAAGCGGCAGCTATAATCTTAACACACATTGCGAATTACGCTAGCAATCGAAAATATTTTATCGAATCAGGATTCAAGTCCATTTGTATTTTTAATAATATAGAATATCTCGGTTAGTGTGCTTTTGTTGATTCAAAGAAAACAGTGATAAACTGTCCGGGACTGATGCCCTTTCCTGCAAAATTTCGTAAATTAAGAGCGGATTTTAGGTATTAGGAGTGCTGGGACTGACGCCCCTTTCTTGGTAAAATGAGTGTCTATACATAAATGCTAAGAGACGATTGAAAAAAAATATATTAATTTCTGGACCATTTTTGGACTTACGCCCTTTCTCAATCTTCTTTCAGTTTTAATGTCAATATTTCTGTATACATATCACCACCCGGAGGCGTCTTTCCATACCCTAATCGAGCCCAACTCATTGATTTGATTTTTTGCATTTTACGCGCATTTAAAGCCGAATCTATTCGGTATAACCAAACATTCTAACACTCCCATTCATAATGAAGCAGATAAGTGAGGTGTCTCATCAATATTGAAGGTTTTACTCACGTAATTGTTGACAGTTTGAAAGTAAAGAACATTGTTCGGAAAGTAGATTTAAACACTTTATAAGGAGATACAAATTTCTGGATAACAAAATTCGGACACGAGACAAAAATGCATTTGATTATAAGCAAGGCGAAACAAAATGAGCAGAAGAGGTTGGCTTTAATCAATAATTATAATAATCATGAAAATTAAATTAAGACTAATATTTCAGGTCAACCCCATAGGTCTACGCAGAAGTACCAACTACTTTTGGACTATTTTTATTAATACCAACGAATGTTTTGGATCAGAATAGATTCTCTGATATTGTCAGCAAGGTTTATTGTAGGTCCAATATACCAATTTAAGATGGTTGCTAATAAGTGTTTTTGTGTTACAAGGTGTTCAGGTGCTTAGGTAACTATACCTAAGGTACTAAGAATTGACATAGGAATTCACTAGAAGGACGACACAAAATAATTTGAATTGATAGAAAATATTTTGTTCAGTTCTTTAGTCTCTAAACAGTTGTATTGGGTTGGGCTCGATTAGGGTATGGAAAGACGCCACCCGCGATTCCAGCTAATAGGCCACGACCGCCTCCTTCCCACCGTCCATCCTCACCGTCATTCATCCGTCTATTAGTCTACAGTTGCCGAACAGCGACGTTGAACACCACTGACACAAGCACACGGTCGGTTTCGTTTCCGCCGTCACCTTGACTAGCTTCCCAGGATGTGCAACTCTCCGCCGATAATCTCTGGCGTTGCATTGAAGTGCATTGCGTTGCCTGTGAACATCCTGCATGCAGCCTTCTGTCTGGCTTTATAGGTCACCAGGTCGGGGAATTATCCAGCAGTTGACCAACACTAATCTCTCAAGCCTTTGTTCGGTCTAGACACTTGGCAGCAATTCAAGACAATCTATGGAACAAGAATTCAAAACTTTCAAGATTTTACCCCCAAAAAAACGAAAATATATTATTAAGACGGCTTGGTAGTGAGTTTGACCTTGAAGAGTTTTTTAATTGATTTTTATTAATATCTTTTTCCAGTGTAATTGTTAACAAAATAGGGCTATGGACGCGAATTCAGAACAGTTCAATGAAAATAATTCCATAGCTTGTAATGATTTACTTTGTCCAACAGGTGTTTAGAACCCGAAAATTTAGTAATTTTGGGGTTCTAAACACCTGTTGGACACAATAAAACTAATAGCTTATTCCAAACTATGAAATTATTTTCATTGAACTGTTCTGAATTCACGTCCATAGCCCTATTTTGTTAACAATTACACTGGAAAAAGATATTGATAAAAATCGATTGAAAAACTCGTCAAGGCCACGCTCACTACCAAGCCCTCTTAAAGTTTGTTTAATGTAAGGATAATGATACGCAATGGCTGTCGTGTAGATACTCATAATACTACTGGAGTCTAGATTGTAAATACACACGTACACATGTAAATACCTATCAATATAATTATCAAAAAAAATTATAATACGACTTAAGGTGCTGCAAGCGCGAGCGATTTTGATGCGTTTTGTAGACACTTTTTGCGATACGATTGGAGACGAAATGGGTAGACCAAATTATTTGAAATTTTAATCGTGATTAGAAAAGACAAACTTAGGGTTATCCCTTGGTACATTTTTAATTTTTAATTTCGTTAATTAGTAATAATTAGTGGATTTTTGGTGAAAAATTTGCTATTTTCTTGTCTCCCTGGGCGCCGTATAAAATTACATTTAAAAATGTGCCAAGTGATAACCCTAAGTTTGTCTTTCATCTAATCATGATTAAAATTTGAGATCAATTGGTTTACGGGTTTGGTCTCCAATCGTATCGCAAATTTCATGGTTTTGCCGAGGGTTTTGCGCGGTTTTGTTGAATAACATGAGCCTAATTAACTATGCAATAAGCAAAAATTAAAAAGGCTACTAATATACAATCAGACTGATCATGTGAACATCCTGTAAAAGTAACACTCACTTATGAAACAATTTTTCTCTCTCAATTTTCTAAAACGGCCGAGCGCTTGTATCACCTTAAGATAAAAATAAATCAATTTTATTGAACTTTTCTAATATTTAAAATTAAAATTTGTGTAATTGACATAAATTATACATTTGAATAACACAAAGAAGAAAGTCTTGCCCTTGACAGGGCAGTGTTCAAGTGACTGACCAATGAACGACGTGATCGAATAAAACGACAGAAATATTCTAACAGTGAACGAACTTCAAAGGAATGGCAATGCAAGATCAAAATGTTCGACTAGGCCATTTACCCAATTATTTTTATTTTAGTTTCGTTTAACGTCGCACTGTACTGCAGCGAGGATAATGGCGCCGGATGAATGATTATGATGATGATTGGGAGATGATGGTGAAGAATACGTAAGGAAGGATGGTGGGAGGAGGGTGGTCGTGGCCTATTAGGCGCGAACCCTCCCAGCATTTGCCTCTCGACTGAGGGAACGAAAAACATGTCAATGACGGCCGCGGGAATCGAATCCGAGACCTCCGTGGTGCAAGTCCAACCCCTTGGTTCATTTAGTCGCTTACATAGGAAAACTCTTCCATTGGCACCGTGCGTTCAAACTTCAAACTTCAAAATGTGTGGGAGATTATCTTGGCCGTGACCTAGCAACCGATCAATGTCAACAAATTACTAAAAATAGCTCGGAGTTAGAACCAAGGCGCGCATATTAACATTGTGATCAGATTCAGTGAAATTGTGTAACTTAATTATTATTTTGATTGCGAACAAACTTTTGATAAACTTGTGTAAATTTTAAGGAGTGATAATGCGTAATATGTGCAGCAACATAACGTATAACTGCTGCGACTTGGACGCCTTGCCAAAGGTAAGCTTCCTTCCCACAGCTTAGGTGGCTCTGTATGTACTTTTCGCAGCGCTATCTGTAATCTAAACTCGCTGCCTATTAGGAACCAAATCATCTCTGAACCTAGCAAAGCGATCGCTTCGTCTAACAAAACGCTATTCTACTCCGTGTCTGGACCCTGGAGGCTGCAATTTAGTGACGTCAACCCGACATTCTTCATGAATCAAACTCGACGTGAAAATCAGTCCGACCTTGGTCGTCGACTCCCCCGCCAATATCTCGGACTCCGTGTGACCGCGTCGTCCTGGGAGGCCCGGGGGGTCATCACGAGACTTGCTAACAGATTCATCGGGGGTGGTTATCGTGATGGGCTGCAGAATCAGTCCGACCTTGGTCGTCGACGCCCCCGCCAATATCTCGGACTCCGTGTGATCGCGTCGTCCTGGGAGGCCCAGGGGGTCATCACGAGACTTGCTCACAGATTCATCGGGGTGGTTATCGTGATGGGCTGCAGAATCAGTCCGACCTTGGTCGTCGACGCCCCGCCAATATCTCGGACTGGTGATCGCGTCGTCTTGGGAGGCCCAGGGGGTCATCACGAGACTTGCTCACAGATTCATCGGGGGTTCCTTGATGTTGGTACACCTTTGCGACAATGTTATTTCTCATTGCACTGCCAGCTAACCCAGGCTAATCTGACCTTTTTAAGTTTTTTAACTTTCAACCTCTTAAAGAATGAATTTTTTGAATAATATAGCTAAACGCCATTATACCTATACACTCAAGAAATTCTACATTTTTATATAACGAGTCAAACGGTTAAGCGAACGGGAATCGCACGGTTCGTCAGTGCGTTTTTTCGATATCGATTCGATATTTCTCTAACTCTTATGAGAGATTAGCATTGACTCGACTCCGTAGTCGATTAACTGCAGGCGCGTAGGAACTAAAATTGCAAGGGGGGGATGATATTGTAAAAGAACAGCCCCCCGCGAAATGCGGGTCAGGGGCGCACAGCCCAGGAATTTTTTTGAAATTCAGGCATGAATTTGGTGCATTTCCACGCGATTTTAAGGTGATACTAGCGCTCGGCCGTTTTAGAAAATTGTGAGAGAAAAATTGTTTCGTGAGTGAGTGTAAATTTTACAGGATGTTCACATGATCAGTCTGATTGTATATTAGCAGCACTTTTTCATTTTTGCTTATTGCATCGTTAATTAGGCGCCGGTTATTCAACAAAACCGCGCAAAACTATGAAATTTGCGATACGATTGGAGACGAAACCCGTGAACCAATTGATCTCAAATTTTAATCTTGATTAGATAAAAGACAAACTTGGGGTTATCACTTGGCACATTTTTTAAATGAAATTTTATACGGCACCCAGGGAGACAAGAAAATAGCTAATTTTTCCTAAAAAATCCACTTATTATTACTAAAAAACAAAACAAAAAATTAAAAATGTACCAAGGGATAACCCTAAGTTTGTCTTTTATCTAATCACGATTAAAATTTCAAGTAATTTGGTCTACCCATTTCGTCTCCAATCGTATCGCAAAAAGTGTCTACAAAAAGCAGCGAAATCGCTCGCGCTTGCAGCGAACGGGAATCGCACGGTTCGTCAGAGCGTTTTTTTGAAATTATGTCTTCCCACTTAATATTTGTAAAAAAATCAGATAGTAACGACCCATTACAGCCTAGACTAAATAATGCCGCAAACTGCAATACTTTATGACCTCTAATGCGACCTCAAAGTGTTAAATACGATTATTTGACTAAAAATATCGTATTTAACACTTTGAGGTCGTACCAGAGATCATAATGAACTCCACTTTGCGGCATTATTTAGTCTATTAGGCTGTTATGGGTCGTTACTATCTGATTTTTTAAAATTATTAAGTGGGAAGACAAAATTTCAAAAAAACGCTCTGACGAACGGTGCGATTCCCGTTCGCTTCCGTTTGCCTCTTAAGCTCATTTTTATCTTGACATATAAAATGTAAGGGCATATGGCAATAGAATCAATGGGGGGATTACTCCCATTCCTACGCGCCTGATCGACTATGACGTGCCAATGTTCTCTGCCATAAGCGTTGAAGCTACACGAAGTGATGTGTGGATGTTAAGTAAGCACGGTGTCGTACAAGCGGCGTGTCGTAAGAGCGGTGTTACGCGAGGAAGCACTGCCGGTGTGCGAGGTAATACACGAGTGTTATACACAGCACGGGACCTTCATTACACCTTGCGACATGCGTTGTCCGACAAGACCACCGCACATGGCCAACATTCTGCAGGTCAACACGCAACAATACTAAATCATTATTAAAAACATCTTGATTGGGATATTTCATCCTGTATTTAGTTTATTTGTAAGTAAAGTCAACAGTTTCGGTCCATATGGTTGGACCTTCTTCAGGACAAAACTTCAAATCATATAAAACAATTAAACATTTCAAACAAAGTACTAAAACAATTTTCTAGAGGCTACAGGATGAAATACATGAAATACATGAAATACATGAAATACATGAAATATTAAATATTATTATTTATTAATTTCAATATTTCAATATTTATATCAATATTTATATCAATATATATCAATTTATATCAATATATATCAATATTTCAATACTTTATTAAATATTGAATAAAATATTATTTCATTAAATACATGAAATAATATGAAATACAGGATGAAATATCCCAATCAAGATGTTTTTAATAATTATAATAATCCTGATTCTTTCAAAACTTTTATAATACTAAATCATATCTGTAATCGTACCATGAGTGTGAGAGATACTTCATTTGTTGACATCAGTCATATAGGATGTTTAGGGCTTATGAAACCTCCAAAAAGGCAGGCAAATATTACCTTAAAACTAGTAAAAAAGGACAACAAAATCCCGGAAAAGGGACCATTTTATGTTATCTAATTTTCGTCATCATATTATTTGATTTTTCGGTTTAGGAGTTGAACTTGGAGTAATATATTAAGAGGCAAACGGAAGCGAACGGAAGTCGCACGGTTTGTCATAGCGTTTTTTTGAAATTTTGTCTTCCCACTTAATAATTTTAAAAAATCAGATAGAAACGACCCATAACAGCCTAATAGACTAAATAATGCCGCACACTGGAGTTCATTATGACCTCTGGTACGACTTCAAAGTGTTAAATACGATATTTTTAATAAAATAGTCGAAAATAATCGTATTTAACACTTTGAGGTCGTACCAGAGGTCATAATGAACTCCAGTGTGCGGCATTATTTAGTCTATTAGGCTGTAATGGGTCGTTACTATCTGATTTTTTAAAATTATTATGTGGGAAGACAAAATTTCAAAAAAAAACGCTATGACGAACCGTGCGATTCCCGCTCGCTTCCGTTTGCCTCTTAAAATTAACTTAAATTATTGTATGAATGTGTCAATGTATTAAGTGTCAATTGTTGATGGCAATCCAAATGGTAGATGTAAATTTTATAAATTGTGGTTCATACCGAAATTCATAAAATTGTTGAACTTGCAACAAGCATTTCATATTATTTTCTCAAATAATTTAAAAAAAAGGACAAAAATGCCTTAAAATAGCAAGAAAAGGACTGAATTCGTAAATAAAAACTTGAGAAAAGGGCATTTTCAGGCAAATTTTTTATTTATTTTTTTTAATCAGGAAAACATGAAACATATTAATATATTAATTTTAGATGTGTCTGAACAAAAAACGAAAAAAGGATGTGTCCTAAACATCAAAGCCCTTGTCATTATCTACATCGTCATAATCATTGATCCGTCGCTATTAGCCTAGCTGCAGAACAGTGCGACGTTAAACACCAATTAAATAATACTAAAATAATTGGCCCGTGCGGAGAAGATTAAAATCTGTAGCCAGGTTGCATTGTTTTCATTTCTCTCTTTTATTACAGGCCCACCTGAATTTAAAATGAATTCCGCGTTCGTTTCTCCAATTTAGTTAATATGTGAAATTATAGAATTTAGGCGAACGGTTTGGGAGATAATAATAAAAGTTTCGTAACTGCGATTGTAATTTGGTTCGAACGCTGCTTTTCATATATTTTGATCTGGGCGACCGATTTCGTCTCATCCAAATTCACATGTAAATATCTCGAGAATCAAATTTGTCGCGAAAAATTATTTGATAATGGTTCGATCGAATTTAATTTTGATTTAACAAATAAGTGTTGAATTAATACTTTTTGGGCAGGGGAAAATCATGCCCGAGGTCAGAACAACGTACCCCGAAAAAAAATATATAAACAAAAAAAAATTATTAAAGTAGGTATCTATTTTTTGTTAAGGTGCTGCAAGCGTGAGCGATTTTGTTGCTTTTTGTAGACACTTTTTGCGATACGATTGGAGACGAAATGGGTAGACCAAATGATTTGAAGTTTTAATCGTGATTAGATAAAAGACAAACTTAGGGTTATCCATTGGTACATTTTGAATTTTTTGTTTCGTTAATTAGTAATAATTAGTGGATTTTGGGTGAAAAATTAGCTATTTGCTTGTCTCCCTGGGCGCAGTATAAAATTAAATTTAAAAAATGTGCCAAGTGATAACCCTAAGTTTGTCTTTCATCTAATCATGATTAAAATTTGAGATCAATTGGTTTACGGGTTTGGTCTCCAATCGTATCGCAAATTTCATAGTTTTGCGCGGTTTTGTTGAATAACCGGCGCCTAATTAACTATGCAATAAGCAGAAATGAAAAAGTGCTACTAATATACAATCAGACTGATCATGTGAACATCCTGTAAAAGTTACACTCATTTATGAAACAATTTTTCTCTTTAAATTTTTTAAAACGGCCGAGCGATAGTATCACCTTAACAAGTTAGGTAGTTTAACACTTTAATATTTTGTGTGTTGCACATTTATTTTTAATGCAGGAAAAATGTAACACCGTGGTGCAATGAGCTATGTACCCCCGCAACTGCAATCTCTCGACAAAGATCTTACATTGAAGGACAGAAAGTGTTAATTTGGCGTGAAAACGACTGCAAATGAACCAAGGAACATGAGAAACCGCCGCCCTGTGCATTGTGTTGAGCGTTGTCAAGGCGAGGACCAATGGTTCTCCGCATCGTGTAGGTCGAACCAATCACAGCACTTCCTGACAAGACTCCTCACACGTAGAGCTATCAAGCGGGGACGCATTCAAACAATTAGAGGATTAAAATATGGAGGATATTAACAGTAAATATTTTCCATTCGAATTAATTAATCGACCATTTTTAGGGTTTTCACGACTCCAATCCGTCGCAGGACTGTCGTGAAATACATTTTACAATAAAAATATGTTTTTATCTTTTGTAAATATATTTTTTTCACTCTAAAATTTTTATATTTATAAAAAAATTATGGTGAATTTTTTTTTATATTTATAAAAAAATTTAGAGTGAAAAAATTATATTGGAAAAAATATTGTATTTACAATATTTTTTCCCAAACTTGTGTCAAAGATGTAAAAATAGGGAGAATACAGCTCTGAGTCGAGTTTGCGCACGAATAATGTATATACGTTTGTAAACTATTTTTTTTAAATACATAATTTGAAAAGTTATACGACGATATTTAGGTAATTTTCTCCATTACTTCGAATGCAGAAACACCGTGATTTTGGTATAAAATCAAAACTCAAAAATAAGTAAATCCGTTTAAGGAGCCCTTATGTGCATCTAGCCCCAGAGCTCTATAAAGCCCAATTTACACGGAGCAACTTCTCGTTCAACTTATGTACCACACTTCTGTGTCACACTTCTTGATAGAAATTAGAACATGTTTTAAGTTCTGTGACAGAAAGTTGCGTCGTGTAAATACAAAATTGTATGAAAAATGAGAATGTGACACAGAAGCTGTTCAGAAATGGCACCGTGTAAATGGGGCCTGATACAAGAGTTGAGCTCGAGTTCTGTGCCAAGAAGTTGTATCGAGTAAACACAACTCTGCACCGACGTCCGCGCTAAGGTCCGAGACGCGTTGGGCAACATCTTGTGGCCTTGAGTGACAACGCGGAGCCCTGACACCAAACTGATCCGGTGCTAACTGCCACTTCCTCGCCAGTTAGCAGGGGACTAATTGATCTTCGCAGTCAATCACTCGCGCCACTGGCCTCATGCGTCAATACCAATTCATGGGTTGCATGTGATGTCATCTCATTGTTGCCTGCCGCCATCTTAAGAGGCAAACGGAAGCGAACGGGAATCGCACGGTTCGTCAGAGCGTTTTTTTGAAATTGTGTCTTCCCACTATATAATTTTAAAAAATCAGATAGTAACGACCCATTACAGCTTAATAGACTAAATAATGCCGCACACTGGAGTACTTTATGACCTCTGGTGCGACCTCAAAGTGTTAAATACGATTATTTTCGATTATTTTATTAAAAATATCGTATTTAACACTTTGAGGTCGCACCAGAGGTCAAAATGAGCTCCAGTGTGCGTCATTATTTAGTATATTAGGCTGTTATGGGTCGTTACTATCTGATTTTTTAAAATTATTTAGTGGGAAGACAAAATTTCAAAATATAGCTCTGACGAACCGTGCGATTCTCGTTCGCTTCCGTTTGCCTCTTAAGGCGAATCGACCGGAAAAAATCAATACTAATTTTCTTCATATTTCGTTAGAGGGAGCTGGTAACATTTTTATCAAGTGACATTAACGTGGCTCAACCGATCGAACATTCCAAAATATTTATTTTTTGAAATTACCATCATGAATTACTTTTTCCAAAATTTCAACTATATTTAAGTATAAAAGAATCATAAAATGTCATTTAACTTGCAACTCCTGTCTTACAGCGAGGTTTCAATTTCTTGCCTTTTTAGATTGAACAAAACTTTAACACAGGAGGTATAGGAAAATCATTGCGTTTTTGGCTTATAACTTCTAAAATAGCACACGTTGGTATTGTTTTCAATTTTTTCCCTAATAGGATATCCATATATCTACCAGAAAAAAAGTTTTTTGATCAAAGTTGAGAACACATAAAAATTAGATCTTCATTATTAGCCTAAATTTGACACGATTTTACTTGTCTGCCATAAGATAACATGGGGAAGAAAACTCAATTTATCTCAAAAACTAGACACGAGAAGTGTTTAATTTTTTCAAGGATTGTGTATGGCATGATTATCAATAAGTAGACAAAAAATTATGAAAATCTGAGACCATGCCCGATTGGATGAGCCACCTTAATCGTTTTCGGGCGCCACAAAAAAAACAGGGATGTTTTCAAATGTGTAAAATGCACATTTTACCTTTGACAAAGAATAGACAAAACCGTTTGTCTGAATGACACACAACTTGGAGAGAATATTCAGTAGATATCGAGTTATGGGCTGATGTGGCCCTTTTTCTAATTTTTTGTTTACATTTTGACACAAAAAATATATAACGTACCGGATTTTAGAGTCAAATATTACCGATTTAGTATAGAAGCTATAGTCGAAGTAGGAATGAAGTTATCGAAATTTGGGCTTAGTCATGACATCCGCCCATTCTTTGTGAACAAAATGAGCCCTCGTGGAAGTCTGTAGTGTGAAAGGTGGGGCTTAAATCGTGACAAAAATAATTATGATTATTTTCAAAAATTAAAAAGTCAACATTTTACAGTACAAAAATAATGTGTTAAAAAAGATACAGTGAGTTGTAGAATCACTTACTGAATGAGAAAAATGCCCTCCTGACTCTTTGAGTGCATTAGTTTTGACAATAACGTGATTTATATTTTTAGTCACGTGGTATCGCTCGAGTCGCGTTAATGGCACGCAGAATAGCTGTGATTCTCTGCTTTTTGACGATATTTTATAGTAAATGACTACCTGGGAAATTGTATAGGCTCCGGAGATATCTTTAGTACGAAGAGGAATCACTCACATTACAAAAATACATCGATTTACTTCAATAAAGTTATAATCTGGCCCGTCAACGTGCCAACGTAATGTCCGTCCTCAGGTAGAAAATTAATTTTGCATTGCTGATACAAAACAAAAGAAGTTCGTGCAAGCTTTGAATACTCGGACCAGATTCACAAAAAATATTATCTGCTAATACGTATATACTATCTTGAGTATTATCTCATTGTGTTTTTGTAATACGAATTAGCAGATAATACTTTTTGTGAATCCACCCCCTGGAGGTCAGTGCATGGTCCGCAGGATTTCTGCCTGGTGGGGCAAGGCAAGGAAAATAGTGTTGCACTGGTTAAGGGGGGTATGGGGGAGCGCCCTCCACGATAGTCCCGAACTGCGAAAAATAAATTAAGAGTAATTAGTGATGGCAATTTTCTGAAGAAAAAAAAATTTGAAAATTTTCATGAAAATTTTCAATGCGTTGAAAATTTTTTAAATTACTTTTTTTATTGCTTTATTGCACACAATTGTTAATAATATATCTGAAAAAAGCGTAAAATCAAAATCAAAATGAAAGCCAAATATAAGCCCAAATCTCAGTTTTTCTTCATTGTAATTTTGGCCAGACTGTAATTTCTACATACGCAGGAAATTTGAATGCTGTATTAAAGTGGTTCCATGGTTTCGGCATAGGAATGAGAATTTGCTGTAATTCACACCAAAGATTAATGAAACCATATTACATACAACTAGCAAAAAATATTTGCCCCTTACGGTATCATATAATTAGATATTTTTGATTGAAGATCATCTTTTCCCCCATAAGATAACAGGGAGACATGAAATCGTCCCGGAAAATTGGCCTTAAATTGCTCCTAAAACCGCAAGAGGAATGACAAATTATTGAAAATAGTCTCAAATTAAAGATAATAATTTTTAGAATAAGACTGCCGTTCGAAAATATGGGGTCACGGGCCAAATAAGAAAGAAAACGTGTACAATGTTTAAAATTTACCATAAATCTGGCAAAATTTTACTACAAATATGAATAATTTTGGGATAGTTTAATTGGAACTTCAATTAAAAACATATAATTGGAGCGTACGGTAAGATATAATTGTTTTATGCTGTTGTTTGAGGCATTGTTTCATCAGAGATTTGTATGAATTACGGCGAATTCTAAGCACCTTGGCTGGAGCAGTGGGACCACTTTAATGATCATTTTGCACATTTACCACTCAGACAACAACACGCATCATAATAGAGTTCAGTATGCATCCCAAGTATGCCCATACATTTATTAAATCAAATATAATTGATTTAAACTTTTTCAAAAAATTTCAAACTTTCAATGGTCATTGAAAATTTTCTGAAAATTTTCATTTTTCTGAAAATGTTAAATGGGCCATTACTAAGAGTAATATATGTAGCACAAATCATTTCATTCGTAACTTAGTTCATATTTGTCTTGTAAATTGATGTATCCATAGCCATGTAATTCCCTGAACGTGTCCTCTTGGCCTAAACTCCCTTCGTGCTCGGCACTGAATTCTTGATCGACAGAAGTTTCAACGAAAGTAATCATGAACGCGTATGAGTGAGTGCCTAGTAGTCCAGTCAAATGAGAGATTTACCCAAAACAAATTGCAACATTTGGTTTTTGGTGTCATTCTCTTCAAAAAAATGCCCTCTACAACATATCCAAAATCCGCCAAAATCCGCGCACCGGAAGTACTTTTTAATCACTGTTTAATTTAATTTCCCATGTTAATTTCATCTAGCAAAAAAAACTTTTTTTCATGTAACTCCGATTTTGACGAAACTTGACAGAATTGTTCACCATCCTAAAATAACCCAAAAAGCTATCTGAACGTTTTTCTCTAAATCTTTTCGTTTGGGAAATATGGCCCATTGAAAAGTCATATTTTAGTCAGTTTTCGACGATTTCGGCCACTTTGAGTGTAATTTGACGTTTTGCGAGGTCCATATTTCCCAAACGATGAGATTTAGAGAAAAACGCTAAGAGAGTTATTTGTTTCATTTAGAATGGTGAACAATTCTGCCAAGTTTCGTCAAAATCGGAGTTACATGAAAAAAAGCATTTTCTGAAGAGAATGACACCAAAAAAACAAATGTTGCAATTTGTTTTGGGTTTGGACATTTTTAAGCTTGATTTGACTGGACTATAGTGACTAGTGACTTACTCGCGCATTCAAGTCTCCAGCTAACGGTGTTGCGCGACCTTGACTTCACTTGCACTGATTGCATCGCGCATACGTGGTCACTCTCTTCCGTGCCGTGTCATGGCGACAGATGACGGTGTTGCGCGACCTTGACTCCACTTGCACTGATTGCATCGCGCATACGTGGTCACTCTCTTCCGTGCCGTGTCATGGCGACAGATGACGGTGTTGCGCGACCTTGACTTCACTTGAACTGATTGCATCGCGCATACGTGGTCACTCTCTTCCGTGCCGTGTCATGGCGACAGATGACGGTGTTGCGCGACCTTGACTCCACTTGCACTGATTGCATCGCGCATACGTGGTCACTCTCTTCCGTGCCGTGTCATGGCGACAGATGACGGTGTTGCGCGACCTTGACTTCACTTGCACTGATTGCATCGCGCATACGTGGTCACTCTCTTCCGTGCCGTGTCATGGCGACAGATGACGGTGTTGCGCGACCTTGACTTCACTTGCACTGATTGCATCGCGCATACGTGGTCACTCTCTTCCGTGCCGTGTCATGGCGACAGATGACGGTGTTGCGCGACCTTGACTTCACTTGCACTGATTGCATCGCGCATACGTGGTCACTCTCTTCCGTGCCGTGTCATGGCGACAGATGACGGTGTTGCGCGACCTTGACTCCACTTGCACTGATTGCATCGCGCATACGTGGTCACTCTCTTCCGTGCCGTGTCATGGCGACAGATGACGGTGTTGCGCGACCTTGACTTCACTTGCACTGATTGCATCGCGCATACGTGGTCACTCTCTTCCGTGCCGTGTCATGGCGACAGATGACGGTGTTGCGCGACCTTGACTTCACTTGCACTGATTGCATCGCGCATACGTGGTCACTCTCTTCCGTGCCGTGTCATGGCGACAGATGACGGTGTTGCGCGACCTTGACTTCACTTGCACTGATTGCATCGCGCATACGTGGTCACTCTCTTCCGTGCCGTGTCATGGCGACAGATGACGGTGTTGCGCGACCTTGACTTCACTTGCACTGATTGCATCGCGCATACGTGGTCACTCTCTTCCGTGCCATGTCATGGCGACAGATGACGGTGTTGCGCGACCTTGACTTCACTTGCACTGATTGCATCGCGCATACGTGGTCACTCTCTTCCGTGCCGTGTCATGGCGACAGATGACGGTGTTGCGCGACCTTGACTTCACTTGCACTGATTGCATCGCGCATACGTGGTCACTCTCTTCCGTGCCGTGTCATGGCGACAGATGACGAGCAGGAGGCGGTCGGGGACTAGTAGGAAGGACGCGAATATCCTGGCAAACACTTTGTAAATGGGAGAAAATAATACTCGTTTTAGCTTTCAGTTTGAACGAGTGAAATATACCCATGGTTGATAAAGTCTTGGACGGATTTGGAGTCCTAAAAAAAATGTAATTCGAAATGGTGCATATTTATTTTATGTTAAAATATCCTTAATTTATAGATGTCAGAACACAATATATTCTGCACTTCACCGACAAAAACTAATATCAAACTAATTATCTTGTTTTACCAGCACATCTTTATGAACAGAGCCATTAATAACGATAAAATACAAAGTTTAAACACCGTAATATCAAGGTAACAGAGATAATGGTGGTCATAATGTACAGTTATGCCTTTTATGAATCCAGCCCCAGAGTTCTGATTGTTTCAATAAGTAAGTACGTCTTGTCGTAAAACTGGCGAGCTGGTTTGACGGATGTGCCAGCCCTCGGTCTACAGATCCGCTTCACTCGCCCGGCATTATGTAATTATACACACTCAGCTAGCAAGTACGTGCGACCTTGCCAACAGCTATTAGCAATACCCTTGCTTCACTGAGCGACTTAGACGCGCTGGCGGATTCCAGTTCCATTCAATCATCCACATTCGACACCGTGAAAACCAGTGTTGTGAAGTAACATGATACAAAGTCACATGTTACTGGTAACATGTTACTTTTTACAAGTAAAAGTAACTGTAACATGTTACTTTAAAAAAAAAAGTAATTTTAATTGTATTCAGTTACTTTCTTTATTGAAAATTGTAACTGTAACTTTATCCCGTTACAATTTTGAGTAACTTTACTGAAATGTAACATGTTACATTTAATCCATCACTGAATAATGTAAAATGTCCAATATCATTAGAAAATGGTAAAAATCAACCCTCTAGAAGGCATAAAATGTCAAAAATTTCTAAAAAGCCGCTAGACTGAACTTTTTTCTTGTCCTGCCAGCCCTGTTCTCTATCTACAGTTATCAATCACAACGTAATTCAATCCCTTCAAATGTAAAAAATTCAAGGAAAAATGCTTCCATATTGAAAGTAACTGTGAAAGTAACTGCTGTCAATATGAAATTAACTGTAACTGAACACTGATACTTTTCGTTCGAAAAGTAACTGTGTCGGTGTTACTTTTGAAAACCCTGTAACTGTAGCTGTAACACTGTTAGAATTTTGAGCAAGTAACTGTAACTGTAACACTGCTACATTTTAAAAGTAACTTTGACAACACTGGTGAAAACTACATCTTGATCTATCAACCATCTAGTTCACTGTACAAATGTGAAAAATGAAAAATATTGTTTCATAAGTGGGTGTCTTACAAATCCATGGTGTGACTTTGATAGGATGTTCACATGATCAGCCTGATTGTATATTAGAAGTACTTTTTAATGTTTGGTTCTTGCATTGTTAATAAGGCGCCGGTTATTCGACAAAACCACGCAAAACTATGAAATTTCCGATACGATTGGAGACCAAACCCGTTGATCAATTGATCTTAAATTTTAATCATGATTAGATGAAAGACAAACTTAGGGTTATCCCTTGGCACATTTTTAAAATTTTGTTTTATACGTCACCCAGCGAGACAAGAAAATAGCTAATTTTTCACCAAAAATCCACTAATTATTACTAATTAACGAAACAAAAAATTAAAAATGTACCAAGGGATAACCCTCAGTTTGTCTTTTATCTAATCATGATTAAAATTTCAAATCATTTCGTCAACCCATCTTGTCTCCAATCGTATCCAAAATAGTGCCTGCCAAGCGGCAAAATCGCTCGCGCTTGCAGCACCTTAATGGAGAGCAAGAACAAAGAATATATTTCCCATTTTATATTTTCTTTCATTTTTATAATAGTCGTCTCTCAGCAAAGTTATGTCTTCAATATTTCGCAAAATACTCGCTAATTTGAAATTCAGTTAATTTACAGAAACCCTTCTTACCTATAACTTGGGAGATAATTTTCAAAAATACTTGCTAAACTATTTACAAAGCAATTCTTTAAAACTTCGGATCTCTCACTAGACGGTTACGTTAATTGATTACTAGGAACACTTTATTTATTTTTGCAATGATAAATGTGCCAAAGGTTGCAACCTCTGATAATTACTGGCCAAACTGTGCGGTATCGAAGGATTCTTCATTGCGTAAACTGTGTTTCAATATCACTTGCGTGAGTTGGAGCGTGCGCAGTAGGTATGTCAGGGCAAATCCCAAATGTCAAACAATTCCATAACTCTAGTACACTTCGACGTCTATAACTTGGCAGGGCATTTTATAGATTGTTAGAATGTACTATTAGAATGGTAAGA
Organism: Leuctra nigra; assembly: GCA_934045905.1. NCBI lineage: Eukaryota > Metazoa > Arthropoda > Insecta > Plecoptera > Leuctridae > Leuctra > Leuctra nigra. Next base: position 6,880,294 of record OW203769.1, on the reverse strand, counting down.
CTTGTATTATATTGTTTTGATAAATCTGAAATAAGTTCATAAATCTTCAATGCAGGCTGCTCTAATCCGAAAACACTACACACTACTTCTATACACCTTGATCTAATATTTTTTCTTGAAATTACATGTTCAAAAAACGTTTTCCTATATTTCAACTATATTTAAATATAACAGACTCATTTAAAGTCATGTAGTTTGCAACTCCAGTCCAACAATGAGTTTTCAATTTTAGGTCATCAGAGGATGAACAAAACTTTAACATGGGAGGTATAGGAAAATCATTTCGAATTTGGCTTATAACTTTTAAAAAAGCTCACGTTGGTATTGTTTTCAATTTTTTTCTGATAGTATGTTCATATGTCTAGTGTCTACCATAATAAAAAATGTCGTTCAAATCTATCGACGCAAAAAAATAGATCTTCATTATAGCCTAAAAATGACACGATTCTCTTTTTCCGCCATAAGATAACATGGGGAAAACAAATCAATTTATCTCAGAAACTGGACACGCGAATTGTTTAATTTTTTCAGGTATTGAGTTTTGCATGATTATCAATAATAAGTCACCAAAATTTCAAGTTAATCGGAAACATTGAGATTATGGTGGTTCTACCTTAAACGCGAATATGCCACGTCTCTTTGCTACCGCTTTGCAGACAAAGAATCCCCGCCCAGAGCACAACGTGTGCAGTGAAATAAACTTCCACGGTGCAGTGAAATGGACCAACAGACATGAATGCGATCTGACGGAATGCGAAGAGTGAAGGTCGCACTTTCTCACTTCGCCAGCCTTCCTTCTCGCTCCATGTCTGTTGGGAACTATCCCAGCCCTGTCATGGGGGGGGGGGGGCAGACAATACCCTGACATTATCATAAGACAACCGTTCATATGTGACATTTTGCACACGCACTAAAGAGCAGTCACGTTTTTGGACAAGATCCTGAACGATCAACTTACAATTTTGCATGGTCATTGGGACCAACATGATAGTTTTTTTTTGACATTTTACTGACTTTTATGCGTGTTTTATATGTGTTAAATATATTCGAACAAATTTCAACGAAATTATCACTGCCTTGAATGATTCCAGGCTTAGACAAGGTCTGTAGAGCAGCCACTTTCACACGCATGAATTCGCATGCAGTACTGCTGCTCGCTCATCAACGCGTTACACAAAGTCCTTAGTGTTTCTGCGTGATATGCCTCTATAAACTATCTTTGTGGTGAAAAATCGCTTCGAAAACACCGAGGTACAATTCGTAGATAGGCAAATGTAGGGAAGTTTCCCTACACCATCAATACGCCACAGTGATGATTCCAGGCATATCCAAGCGGGGGTCCCTACATTAGAGTTGTAAAATGAACTTAAATTATATAACTTATGTAAATTTTGTAAAATTTTAAGGAAACAAAGATCAACATTTTAGGAAAATTATAGAAATGTCGGTATTTTGCACGGTTCATGCTGTGATTTTCAACAAAAACAGAGTTCTGATGGGAAAATTTCAATTCAATTGTACATTAGTTGGTGATGTTTAAATAATAGTTTTGAAAATCTAAATTCATTTTGTCATAAATCCAAATAATACTGTATTATTATTTTTTTTTTAATGGGGGGGTCCACAATTTGTGACGTAATTACAGAGGGGGGTAGATGATTTTGTGACAAGCTGTGACATGGGGGTTGAAGGCCTAAGAAACTGTGACATAACTAAAGTGGGCATTACACTATACAATTGTATAGACAATTGATTGGACAATTTCAATCATAAGCCAATAGACCAAAACATAAACTAGTGGCGCCCTCAAAGCGAACTAAAAAAGGGCGTGTCACTATGTGTGACCACTCTTAGTGCGCATGTTCCAAGTCACTTAAATGTCAATCTTAATGAGTTCAGTTAAAGTTATAATTACATCGCGAAATAACAGAAATTGATGCAGAAAAACAGAACAATTGCAATCTCTCAAATGGTGATTTTGGTGAAAAGACATCTAGTTTTCACAAGAATGTGTATGAATATGTGCTGAAATGAAATATGCCGATTGTATTTGAATGTTGACACTGAGGTAAGCATCAATTTCTGTTATTTCGAGATGTAATTATAACTTTTACTGAACTATCGTTATACGATTGACATATAAGTGCCTTGCCTGAATGTCACACATAGCTGGAAGAGAAAATGGCGGATTGGGCATGCGCGTTTAGTTTACGTTTTGGTCTATTGGATTTCAGAGTTTCATGAAAAACAATATTTCATTGGCTAGAATTTCAAATTGCCCAACTTGAATTGTAAGTGTAATACCGACTTAATGGACTCTACGAATTGAATGGTGTGAACGAGTCTCTCCACAGCTACAGAACGGCGTGGATGTGAATGTCAATGCCAAGGAGCCAGGTGATAAGTGGCCAATATGACGGACAATCAAAATCTCAAGGAGACGCAAAAACAAGACCCAGTTCTTAGGAGCCACGCCAGTTTGTTTCCATGCAATTACACATTGTTGTGACACCTTCTCTGTTTGCTTTTTCATTGTGTTTTTGCTTGCTGGCCCAGGTAAAACCGTGCAACCAAGAGACAAAATGTTGCTTGCAAACATACTACATGTCATAGGAGCAGTCTCGTCTATATTTTTATTTTTTTGTATATTTTTTAATAAGATCCTGGGATTGGGTTGATCATTTAAACTGGAATTGACCGATCCCCTTTAATTTTGCATGGTTAAGTATGGACCGCAACATTTTAGGTATTTTTGCAATTTTTAGACAAATCTGTCATTATCATGAAAAGTTTTTAGCATTTGACGGAAATGTTATAGCTTCGTAATGTTTCAGAACACATCATTATATATAAAATAAACAGTACGGTATGAGTTCTAATTGTATTTATTTATTTTGAGCGACGTTTCAAGTGAACTGTGTCACCCCTCATCAGGCTCGGAAATGTAACATTTTTGTCAAAAATATTTTGACAAATATTTGTCAAATTTCATTAAAAAAATTTCAATTATTGCCTCTTTAACGCATTTTGTTTTGGCTCTTTCCAAGGTCTGTAGAGCAGAAACTTGCAAACGCATATCAACTCGCATGCAGTACGAAGGCAACGCGTTGCACAGAGCGTTGTCCTGGCCATGTACCGATGTAACAACGCTTGTCTTTGCTTGCAGGACGTGGCTGGAGTGCACAACTGGCACATCCCGCGGCCCTCGCTCATCAACGCGTTGCACAGAGCGTTGTCCTGGCCATGTACGGATGTAACAACGCTTGTGTTTGCTTGCAGGACGTGGCTGGAGTGCACAACTGGCACATCCCGCGGCCCTCGCTGATCCCCTCGGAGAAGGACTCGCACTCGACGCAGCGCGGCTCAGCGTCCAGTCAGGGATCAATCTCCACCACCAGCACGCAGGTACGACACCACATGACAGCTTTAGCCGCTAGCAGAATATCTCTCTCGCAAGGACTTCGGTATGGGAGATAAAACAGTCGGTCAAAATTCCAGTTTTAGTTAGATTTTACATGGTTGATAGACATGATAAAGTTTTCAAATGTTGAAAACTAAAGTCCATAACACACTACGGAATTTAAATTTTGGCAAGTTTGATAGCAGAATAAAATATCAAGTTTTTTCACGCTAAGACCACGGTAGTCCCGGCCTAGTCTGAATTTAATATTAATTTTAATATCACGTTACTGGAGCTACGACGGTCTTACCGGCGGGCTAGATCTCGAGCTTGCTTGACCGCGCTAAGACCTTTTAATATTAAATCGGGACTAGGGAACTGTCTTAGACTAAGAGGGTCTTAGTGTAAGACCAATTTTTCAAATCTGTCCATTTTTCTCCCATTGAAGAAGGCTTTGCCAGAAAAATTCTCACTCGGCCATTTACAAACTAACAAGTACTCTTTTTATTTTGCCACCGGTTTTTCAACAAAACCCCCCAAAACTATGCTCAATCACCATTGGGTACGATTGAAGACCATTAAATGTTAATCAATTTATGTCAAAAATTAATAGGGTGTTGTTCACATATGTCCTAATGGTTGTTACTTGCCAGATTTTAAAATAATATTTATACGTTGTGCAGTGAAAACAGAAAAAAGGTCATTTTCGCCAACATGTAACTATATTACTGATTAACGGCTCGATAACGCTCAAGTAACCTAACCTCGCTCTCTGCTTGTAGAGCGGTGCGTCTGGCTCGCTGCTGCTGACGGCCGCCAACCTCGCCCAGCTGGCCTCCCCCGCGCGCACGAGAGCGTGGGACGCGGGCTCGATAGCGTCTTCCGAGCACTTCACCGTGGTCAACGGTCTGGAGCGGCGGCCGACCAAGCCGCTGCCCGCCTGCTGCTGTCCGCACAGACAGATCTCCGTCCTCGTAACCGCCATGAGCGCCATCTTCCTGGCCGCCATTCTACTAGCCGTGCTCTACTTAGAGAGTAAGTCAAACACTACCTCCTACAACAGGACGCTTCTTCCTGCTTTCTCTTGCGTAGGTGTTCAAAGTTTAGGTCTGGTCGTTCACTCTATAATAGCGGCACTTAAACTGTTTGACCGACAAAGTGTGGTTTGGAGTAGAACTTTCCACACTCGGTATAGGGCGAGCGTCGTCCGGTGTAGTTCCAGTGTCGCTAGTGTAGAACAAATAAACAGACCTAACGTTCAAAGTTCAACCGTTAAATTCTTACATGATCTGAGTTTAGACCGGTGTAAATTTGAAATGATGTGTTAGTTAGTACGAAAGTGCCGAGAATCAGAAATAGTGATTTTATTAAATTGATACTATAGAATTAAATATACTTAAAAGTTAAAACCAGAAAATGCGGGAGATATTTTAATTTCTGAAAATAACATGTGAAAGAAACTTGTAAAATTATCTCCCGGATATTCTGTTTCAACTTCAAGACACCTAACTTTCGTTCCACTGTTTCCAATGTATTGAAATTTTAACACAATCGATAGTCACATATTTTGAATAAAATTATACATTTTAGGCTTGATGATACTTTATCATTAATAGTTTTGAAAAAACGGTGTTCCGGCCTTTGGAAGCTTTCTGGATGCTCGCTGTTTGAGCTCTGTATAATCATTTTTTCGACAACCAAATTCGAGCAGCTGTAACTTCATTTCCTACAAAAGTAATATTTTTGAAACTTTCACACATCAAACCATAGTATGTTGGTCATAACATTGCAAAATTTCAGCCTAATTAATGCAGTAGTTTTATCACAGCGGTGTCTCGCCCATTGGACGCTTTTTTGGGGCCACGCGGTATATTAAAACCAGCTCGGTGGAAATGATGTCACTCATTAAACACCCAATCAAGCGCAACTACGTTTAATATCCTGCTACAAGGAGCATTTCCCAAGTTAATTACTCTAATCTTCTATTACAGTGCGATGGAGAGACATTCGGATGTTCACGTGAAGCAGAGAGAACGTGTTCTTCAGGTGGAACAGAAGACGAAGGGAAGACGAAGGGTATGCCAGCGACATACGTGCTATGTACGTGCGAGGCTTTAGCGTGTTCTTCACTTGGAACAGAAGACGAAGGGAAGACGAAGGGTATGCCAGCGACATACGCGCTATGTACGTGCGAGGCTTTAGCGAGTGTACGTGTTCTTCACGTGGAACAGAAGACGAAGGGAAGACGAAGGGTATGCCAGCGACGTACGCGCTATGTACGTGCGAGGCTTTAGCGAGCGCACTTGTTCTTCACTTGGAACAGAAAACGAAGGGAAGAGCATCGCGTGTCAGCGACATACGTGCTATGTACGTGCGAGGCTTTAGCGAGCGCACGTGTTCTTCACGAAGGGAAGATCATCGCGTGCCAGCGACGTACGTGCTATGTACGTGCGAGGCTTTAGCGAGCGCACGTGTTCTTCACGAAGGGAAGATCATCGCGTGTCAGCGACATACGTGCTGTGTGCTACGTGCAAGCTTTAGCGAGCGCACGTGTTCTTCACGAAGGGAAGATCATCGCGTGCCAGCGACGTACGTGCTATGTACGTGCGAGGCTTTAGCGAGCGCACGTGTTCTTCACGAAGGGAAGATCATCGCGTGTCAGCGACACACGTGCTGTGTGCTACGCGCGAAGGGGACACTATTTATTTCAATTATTATCTAAGCTTTATTGTGAGTTTCGTACTGCGATTATGGAAAGTGGGACTGAATCTGGTTTGTATCGTTTGATGTCATAAGTAAAACAGTTTTGAACTTCATTTGATTTCTTAGTTGCAAGCAATACTGTACACAGGAGCAGCCCAAGCAATCATACGCGATGTGAGAATAAGGAAGAGAGCACAAGATATTCATTCGACCCTTAGACTTATAAACCTTTTCCAAAAGGTATTTATTTTCAAAATATTATCTTATTTTTCGAAAAAAGTTATACACAAAAGAAGTCATTCTGGATTACCTGAAATAAGTGCATAGCAAATTTGAGAAAAAGTGACTTATACAGACTAATAAGAGGAAATTGTTTGTAAGTATTGGTCAAACATTCATTCTCACTACGAAATACTTGTGAAATATTTCAGGAACATTTAGTTTTATTCTCTGTTGTGAACAGCTTCAAATGTTCAAATGAATATTCCGTACTTGTAAAGTTCTCTTATATCTTGCAGAGTACATTAAGAGGGCTTGGTAGTGAGCGTGGCCTTGACGAAAAATAGGGCTATGGACGTGAATTCAGAACAGTTCAATGAAAATAATTTTATAGTTTGGAATAAGCTATTAGTTTTATTGTGTCCAACAGGTGTTTAGAACCGAAAATTACTAAATTTTCGGGTTCTAAACACCTGTAGGACAAAGTAAATCAAATAAACAATTACAAGCTATGGAATTATTTTCATTGAACTGTTCTGAATTCACGTCCATAGCCCTATTTTGTTACCAATTACACTGGAAAAAGATATTGATAAAAATCGATTAAAAAACTCTTCAAGGTCAAACTCACTACCCAGCCGTCTTAAGTACCTAACATCCTATTAAGGGCATTTTAAATTTTGAAACGTTCTCTTAACTGAAAGATGGAACAATTGAATATCCATAAAGGATTCAATATTCAAAGATCTAACACTGTTTTGGTTGTAAATTGTAACTTCTTGCTGGATGTTGTAAATTCAATTCCCATCCAGCGGCAATGGTCCTGTAGTTCTGTAATCAATGTTGTAATGTAGATATTGACGTAAATGGGAAGTTTCATGTACATTAGTTTTCAGAAAAATCTTGTATGTTAGATTTGCCTGAACTCAATGGTATTATTTTTGCTGTGTGACAAATAGATTTCAAGAAATCGATTTATATAAATATTCGAGTTCCCAAAGTCAGTAAAAACAAATTGACATCATAATTTAAACTAGTTATTAGTTACCTTGGCAGTAAAGTCTTCACCATAACATCATTGTTGAAGCTCAAAATTCTAAAAATGTTACATGCCGTAAATTTGAATTTTACTTTTATGAATGATAACTTCACAAATTTAAGGTGCTGCAAGCGCGAGCTATTTTGCTGCTTTTTGTAGACACTTTTTGCGATACGAGTTTCGCAAAAAGTATTTGACCAAATTATTTAAGACCAAATTATTTGAAATTTTAATCGTAATTAGATAAAAGACAAACTTAGGGTTATCCCTTGGTACATTTTTAATTTTTTGTTTCGTTAATTAGTAATAATTAGTGGATTTTGGGTCCCTGGGCGCCGTATAAAATTAAAATTCAAAAATGTGCCAAGGGATAACCCTAAGTTTGTCTTTCATCTAATCATGATTAAAATTTGAGATCAATTGGTTAACGGGTTTGGTCTCCAATCGTATCGCAAATTTCTGAGTTTTGCGCGGTTTTGTTGAATAACCGGCGCCTAATTAACGATGCAATAAGCAAACATGAAAAAGTGCTACTAATATACAATCAGACTGATCATGTGAACATCCTGTAAAAGTTACACTCACTTATGAAACAATTTTTCTCTCTCAATTTTCTAAAACGGCCGAGCGCTTGTATCACCTTAAGGTACTAACTCTTTGTTGTTATTATTTGTGTAGATATTTACAAATTGACGGGAGAATAAACTTGCATGAAACTTCTCTAGTGTTTGAATAAGTTATGAAGATGTCGCTTGATCGTTGTGTTGTGGTTTAGTAGAAAGAAATGTTTAACAATCACTGATAGCTTTGTTACAATCAGCGATCAACAACCTTGCCAAATCCAAACCTTACCGGTGACTCTATTGTTAAAAGCAGTGGTTAATTTGTAAAATAATAAGTTGGCGGACGCATGGCAATTCAAGGGATACATTTCTGCCTACGATAACAATAGGGGTTTGAGGGGAGGGCCCTCCAATACAATGCAGGTCCGGGGTTCATAGCTCCGGAAAATTTTTGAAATTCAGGAAGACTTTCCAAGCGACTTGTGGCACACAATTTTAAGCCAATTTTGACTTCAATGAAAAAAGAATGAGGGGACGCGTCCGCCCTCGTCCGCCCCTAAATTAACCACTGGTTAAAAGTATAGGACAATGGTTTAGATGGATGAAATAAAAACAGAACTAAAAAGTTTGATGTTACGATTTTTGTATGATAAACGATTTTTTGATGTTACGATTTTTGATTTTTGTTTGTTGTCCGTAAAATAATTTCATATAGAATCTAACATTTGCAATGATCTCGAGCGAATCCTCCGAAAGGTAGAGGAAAAGTATAAAAACATCAATGTACAGAAATAGGTATCAAGTAATCAACTGTTTCATACTACCTATCTGATGTTAACAGAAAATATATTTCATAAAAAAAAAACTGTAATTTTTTAGCTACGCTTCTATTTGTATTAGGGGTGTTCAACGATTATTTAATTTAAATCGATTAATGATTCGATTTTCCTAATTTAAATCGATTAATAATCGAATTAAATCGTATTGATATCATCATGTTCAGAGTGGTCATCATATTATCATCTTTTACGGCAAAATTAACCTCAACAATGAAATGTGTCCGGGAAGTCTTTTATTTTTACTTCAAATACGCTGCAATGTGCCGTAATTCATTTCATCATCACTGATAAATGGTAATGCGAATTAGAAATACACACTGAAACTTGGGAAAAAACACACACACATAAATATATCACTAAAATATTACGCACACAAAGAAAAATGTTGACAGAATGAAGGCAGCCATTTTAGATGTTGTTAAGTGGAACCATTTTCAAGGCAGCAAATTCAAATTGATGTAATTCGATTATTTGTACTAACATCGATTAATCGTTTTGAATGTCATAATCGATTAATCGATTCGATTAAATCGTAATCGTGAACATCCCTAATTTGTATTCATTTAAAATCAAACAGATTTAGCAGCTTTATTCAGGTTTTAACTTTTTGCTAGGTTTCAATTTCCGGGATTCTTCATTACGTACTACAGCCATTACATAATGTACTAAAGACATCGCCCCGATGGAAAGACGTTTAGAGTTGGTCCAAGTGTGTTGTAATCGAGTACCCGCTCCGCTTTACGCTACGTTACGGAAGTATTGTATTATTTAACAAAATCATCTGTGATAATCAGTTGAAGATGGAGAGTGAACTGAATAATAAAATAAATGTGATTTGAACTGTTGTTGAATTCTACCCTAATGTTCCCAATGTTCCACGATCACAGGTGACTAGGGGTGTGCGAATATTCGAAAATTTCGAATACTTCGAAAATATTTGGTTCGAATATTCGATTTGGTATTCGAAAATCAAGTATTCGAAATTTCGAATACTTCGAAAATTCGAATACTTCGAAAATTCGAATATTCGAAAATTTTCGAATAGTTTATGTCTTTTAATTCAAAATTATCCCGCCATTTCTCATATGGGAGTGTTTTTCAATGCTGCCAACTGCTGCAAAGTCTAAAACTCCAACCGAAAATAGTCATGGCCGCCATTTTGATTTCGAGGGAATATTATTTGTAGGTTATTGTTCCTCTAGATAGACCTTCCTCATACTCCTTTTGTTCCTGTTAATTTTATTTTTTGTGATGATAAGTGACAACAATATTATCCTTGCATATTACATCATAATCAGTACATTTTCACTGTGGCCATCTTTCATTCTGGTCATATGAAAAGGGTTTGGTGTCCAATAATTTTTTTTAATTGATATTATGTCTTTTAATTTAGATTCCAATTATTCGATATTCGATTCGATATTCGAAATATTCTTGTCAATTTTTCGATATTCGTATTCGAAGTCAAAAATCACAATTCGCACACCCCTACAGGTGACAAATGGAAGGTCGTGTTTTGTTAGCTTGGCAGTAGAGTTGGAAAACCGGTCAATAGGGCACTGGCACGGCAGAGAGATATATATAGATATACACTTACACTATAGCAGAGGTATTCTCACTCCACCAATGAACGTGAAGCCTTTTCGACATGAGAAATATTGGGGTATCCCGGCATCGTTAGCGCATATATCAGCACTAGTGGTAAAAATATGAACTAACTGCTAAATGTACCCATTGAGCCGTCGTTGCATTTATATGCTATGCACGATCTTCTTTTGTTTTATATCAGATATTTACAATTAAACTATAAAATGAACTATAAAACCATTAAATATCGTCAAATAACAGCTATTCTACGTGCCAGCAGGCACATCAAGTGTAAACTATGAATTAGCGGTTGAGCCATCGTCAGAGATTGGTCATCAAGTAGTTTACTCTTCACGCTATAGACGTCGCTCAAATCACGGGGGCCTACCAGATTTCCCCAATCACAGGGTCTGAAAAGGCTTCACTGCGGTCAATGTTATCGGTATAGGAGTGAGACAACCGTCTCTACTAGTATGAATGTAGTAACGATGTCCATGAATCTTGGCGCTACCATCGAGACAGGTCAACTCAAAACTACAACGCGCGAAACATTTTTCACATGCATAAGATGACAAGAAGATATCGCAATTTCTAAATTAGGTGACCATACGTACCGGTTTTACCGGTACAGTACCGTTTTTAATGCTCTTGTCCCGGTGTCCCGAGAACCTTTGCGAACCGGCTAATTTGTCCCGGTTTTGAAATTGCCGCTTAAAATGTCCCGCCCGGTAGTTCACTCTAACGGCGCTAGATGGAACTTTTGTCTACAGCGGTCACATCTAAGATGTGTAAAAGAAGATGCGCACGGATTTCGATTTCGTTGAAAGTTAAGATGGCGTGTGTTTAGATGGTTTAGCCGGTTTGTGTTCCTGTCATTCATCTGTCTGTGATATTATTGTTACTTGTTAGAACTTTTACTTATGGCTCCTCGGAGGAAGTGCAAATTTAACGAAGACTTAAAGAAAGAGTTGTGTTTATGAAAAAGGTAAAAACTGATAATGACCACGAAATAAAGTGCATGGTCTGCGAGACAATACTGTCAATAGCTCACGGCGGTAGGTCGGACATCAATGACCACATAAAAACTCCATCATCCAACCACAAGATCTAGATTTTTTCACGTTAGTTTACCTACTTTCCTGAAAATAACTATACTTTTAAAGTGATTTTAAGCCATAATTGAGTGATGCATTTCAAAAAATTCGCTGCGCGGCATTTTTCTGGGGGGCAAGCCCCCCAGACCCCCCTTCGTATCACTCAAAAACTTTGTCCCGGTTTGACTCCTCTCAAATATGGTCACCTTATTTCTAAATCAAAATCCATGTCAGTTGTTTCATTGTTTCCAATATGCAGGGAGTCTTCAAGAGAGCCTTGGTAACAAAAAAAACATACTGACAGTCATTAAACGATCAAAATATCATTATTACACTACAATATCAAAATAATTATCCACTTTTTCGGTAAATATCCAAAAATCGAAATCAATTTTTTATTATTATTCTCAATTCTTATGGAAATACGGTCTGTGTAGCAAGAAATACTTTGATTTTAAAAGTGACCTCCCTCGACGCTAGCGCTAATAGTGACCGACCTGTCGCCAAGATTCATGGACATCATTACTACATTCATACTAGTAGAGACGGTTGTCTCACTCCTATACTGATAACATTGACCGCAGTGAAGCCTTTTCAGACCCTGTGATTGGGGAAATCTGGTAGGCCCCCGTGATTTGAGCGACGTCTATAGCGTGAAGAGTGAACTACTTGATGACCAATCTCTGACGATGGCTCAACCGCTAATTCATAGTTTACACTTGATGTGCCTGCTGGCACGCAGAACAGCTGTTATTTGACGATATTTAATGGTTTTATAGTTCATTTTTTAGTTTAATTGTAAATATCTGATATAAAACAAAAGAACATCGTGCATAGCATATAAATGCAACGACGGCTCAATGGATAAATTTAGCAGTTTGTTCATATTTTTACCACTAGTGCTGATATATGCGCTAACGATGCCGGGTACCCCAATATTTCTCATGTCGAAAAGGGTTCATTGGTGGAGTGAGAATACCTCTGCTATAGTGTAGTGTATATCTATATATATCTCCCTGCCGTGCTGTCGCTATCTTTGCATCGCCCTATTGACTAAGTTTTTTTCACTGATCAAAAATCGGTCAAATTTTAAATTAGGTGCCTATTACATTCGTATGTAACTTGGTAGGAATTATATCAACCTTCAGAAAGCAGTGGGTGTGTGTGTACTCTACTACTGTAATAAATTGGCTTTGGAGCGAACATGCACAATGAACCAAATGGTTGCAGAACAACCTTATTGTTTCCGTATTTCTTCAAGCTCAACTAATTCATTCTTTAGAGACTCTGAAAGTCTTGGAGCAACCCAAAATTAAGTGCTGTAGGTGCAATGTGTTACTGCTAGTGCTAAAAACATACATTGACCGGAGTCACTGTAAAGTAACTCGTCAATTGACCGAATTTCATTTGACCAGTCAAAATGCCATCCCTACTTGGCACTACTGCTAGAGATTTTAGTTGGAAATATTACGATTTTTCAAAATCTTTCTATAAAGGTTTGAATATTTAGTTTTCAATAAGTAACACAATTTGTAGATTACCTACTAACCCATTATGTATAGTTTATAATACAGCCTACAGGGGGACCAAAAAACTAACCCAAGACATTGCTCCTTCAAAATTGCATCTACTGAATATCAGCTGAAAATTTAACTACATTTTCATAACAAAAACTCTGTTATTCAAATTTTACAAAGTGAGCTAGTCATTCATGTAAAACTTCCTTCCTATAGTTTGAACACTAAAGTGTATTTTGGACCGCCTGGTATAATCAGGTAAGTTGCATGCGTATGCAACCAGCCACGCACGAGTGTCACGAGAAAAGCCTAACATCAAGGTGCAGTACGTTGCTGTAGACTTGTCAAGAAGTAGGTAATCTTAGGTATCTTTAGTAGGTATCTTTAGACATTACAGCGAATGTACAAACTTAAGGAGGGATGCCCAAGTAGATTTTGCGAAAATATTTTTTGTTGAAATGTACGACTTTTATTAATTTTTCAACATTTCAACTATATTTTTATGTACAAATTTCATCAAATGTCTTGTAACTTGCAACTTTCGAATTATATTGAGTTTTCAATATGATGTCTTCAAAAGATTAAGAAATTTTAACACATGAGGTATAGGAAAATTATTTAGAATTTGCCGCCTAACTTTTTAAAACGTACGGCTAGGTGTATATATAAAAATCTTAATAAATACCTCTATGTCTAATACACATAATATTAGTTTTTGGAAAAAATCTATCGGTGGAAAATAGTTTAAATCTAATATTTACTAGGAAAATTACCGTGTTTTTTCGAATTACAATGTTAAAGATAGGGCTAACTCAAATTTAAAAAGTGATATAATATCTTGGAAATTAGTTCGGCTATCCCACTTTTTCTTGCGTTTATATGGTGCACAAGGAAATAATCTATTAAATAAGTATATTCATTCAGATATCTATCGGAGACCTCTACTTGGGCATCCCCCCTTAAAATTCACAGATTAAATGTCTGTGTACACACGGATTATGTAACTAGGTACACTGGCACAACAAAAATGATTTCACTATAAATCTGATTGACTGAATGTTAGAGATCGCGCCATCAGAAGTCAGTCTAAGCGATCTCCTTGTCTCACTCTAGTATGTGACCTCTCATTTCAATGATAATAACAAGCATTGATTGTTACGAAACATGACCAGCAGTCATTGCTGATAATTTTTTACCTTAGCCGCTCAAGCCCGAAGTCCATTCCAATTAATGTATTCTTGAGGTGAGCTCAAAAACCAGTAATTCTGCCTTCATCCAATCATATTTGTAATCGTGACATGAGTCATTGTGTAAGAGAATCAATATAACTGTACTTATTGACTTCAGTCAAATAATGGCAATTAGCCAATTGATAGAGCTTCATTAAACGATTCCAAAAGTATGTAAGGCAAAATCAGGTCTTCTACATCTGTGGTAAAGATTTGATAAATAATATTATTACGTAAAAGCATAACCTATAACGTGTTCATCATTAGTGGCGTAAAGTATTGGGCAAACCATCTGCATATAACATAGGCCTAACATCACAGTGGAATTTGACAAGTCAAAGCAGAAGAAAGAGTTTTGATACAAACACAAACGTCTCGACGGCGGGCGGCACAAGGTGTAAGGTCAATATTTATTCGACACTAAAAGTTGCAAAACGCCACCTAGCGGAAAGAGTTAACATCTATACCTCGAGTACTTATGCACATGCGCACAAGGCGCGTTCAGGCAAGTCACTTAGATGTCAATCGTAACGAGTTCAGTAAAAGTTATAATTACATCGCGAAATAACAGAAATTGATGAATACCTTAGTGTCAACAATCAAATACAATCGGCATATTTCATTTCAGCACACATTCATTCAAATTCTTGTGAAAACGAGTTGTCTATTCACCAAAAATCACCATTTGACAGATGCAAATTGTTTTTCTCACGGCATTCTAAACACACATTTTTCTTGACGCATCGTTCAAACAATTGCAATCTGTCAAATGCTGCTTTTGGTGAATAGACATCTCGTATTCACAAGAATTTGAATGAATGTGTGCTGTAATGAAATATGCCAATTGTATTTGATTGTTGACACTGAGGTAAGCATCAATTTCTGTTATTTCGCGATATATTTATAACTTTTTACTGAACTCGTTACGATTGACATCTAAGTGACTTGTATGTAAGAGATGGTAAAAGTACGCACGCGCTGGGATTGTACTCGCGGGAGCGTCCATCTTATATTTATACTAGCGCACTCTCTAGGTACTTTTAGTGTCGAATAGACTTTCTTGGAGGTAATCCAGGACTATTCAAATAAAAACACCAACTGAAACTCGCACGGTGGCAAAAAAAACACACCAGAGCGACTCAAAAACACGGCACGCGACGCGACGTTCGAATTCATCACTTTTCACATCGCGTCCGAACACATTCGAACTGTGTGACTTACCTCGATCTCGGACAGCGTCTGGGTCCAGCGGTAGCCGGGCAGATCACATCCGTTGCCGGCGTTGGGCTTCAGCTTGCCCTTCTCCTTGGGGTCGTCCTCCTCGTCCTCGGCAGCACCGCTGGCGCCATCGGCGGGCGAGTCGGGGAACTTGGAGCCACCGGCAGCTGGCTCGGTCGGTAACTTCTTCTGCACGCACAAACATACGTCTCAAAACAAACTCAAAACATTTTTACCCATCTTCATTTCCTCAAGGGTTGGTAACTAAAATAAATCTGTAAATAGTCAATGTTAAAATCAGGCCTGGGTAAATTACGGCCCATCAGCTGTGTCCAACTATCTGCCTACTAGGTAATGCATGTATACTTCAATGCAGTTTTAATAAAAATAAATAAATTGTGCCTTCAGTATGGAACATACATAACATTTAGTTTCGTGATTAATTAAGGTGCTGCAAGCGCGAGCGATTTTGATGCTTTTTGTAGACACTTTTTGCGATACGATTGGAGATGAAATGGGTAGACCAAATTATTTGAAATTTTAATCGTGATTAGATAAAAGACAAACTTGGAACATTTTTAATTTTTTGTTTTGTTAATTAGTAATAATTAGTTCATTTTTGGTAAAAAATTAGCTATTTTCTTGTCTCCCCGGGTGCTGTATAAAATTAAATTTGAAAAATGTGCCAAGGGATAAGTTTGTATTTCATCTAATCATGATTAAAATTTGAGATCAATTGGTTTACGGGTTTGATCTCCAATCGTATAGCAAATTTCATAGTTTTGTGCGTTTTTTTTTTAATAACCGGCGCCTAATTAACGATGCAATAAGCAAAAATGAAAAAGTGCTACTAATATCCAATCAGACTGATCATGTGAACATCCTGTAAAAGTTACACTCACTTATGAAACAATTTTTCTCTTTCAATTTTCTAAAACGGCCGAGCGCTAGTATCACCTTAAGCAATGGACATAATATGTCTCAATATTGCACTAAAACATGTAGGTTTCGATGCAGACTTTCCAAAAAAGATTTTAAATCGTTCCCCAGAATGTTCAACAACCCTGCATGTAAGTTACAAGCAATTCTTCCAGTAGGTAGGCTAACTTCCTCATTAAATATAAAATTAAAAAGGAATAGATAAATGTCAGTGCGTAAACGTCTACATCTGCTTCAAATTTAATTCAGAAGTATCACATTCAGCCAGGAAAGACTCCGAACTGGTTTATGCATAACCATGAACTAATACATCTATACAGGGATAGATAACTTCGCGTTTCATTTGAACTATCCGGTTCACCTTAGCCTTCTAAACATTTCTACTTTCGTTTTCATACAGTTTTCATGCATGCAGTAAAAGTAATATAAACCACAGCCTTCTGAAAGTCACTTCATTGAAACAGCTGATACAAAAATGTTTTGACATATTTTCCGTGCTTTTGTCATATACATTGTGATTTTCTTTAATTGTGTCTTCATCCGTAAAATAACTGACAATACTGTGAATACTCCCACGCCAAAGAAGAAGAATCAGTGTTTATTTAATTGCCCATGAAGCAGAGAGTAAATATGTAAATTAGCAAGACATCAGAATGAAACTATTCAATTTTTCCGTTCATATTTAAGAATCTGAAAACCCGCCTTCATGTTGACTGTACATAAGCTGTTTATTAAGGTTTGTCTGGTTTAATTAAGCCGATATTGTATTGGCGCTCCTATATACATCATGTTTTGGTAATATATTGGTGTAGGCATTGTGTCAGCTTGACAAGAAAACTCATAATATTTGGCTTTTAGTGGTCGGCCATGTTTTATTTCTGTGAATTTTATTTGAAAACAGGACACGGATAGGGACTGTCGTTTAGCATGTAATTGATACGGCGTTATCTATCCCTGTATAGCAGTATTAGTTCATGGCATAGCGATCAGTGTTGCCTATTCACAGAGTGATTAAATATCTCTCTTGCACACCTATTCTTTAATTCTATGAAAGCAATCACTCTAGAAACAGCTATTGATGCATCTCACTGGCTGAGCTGAGTAACTAGGACCTACTAAAAAAAATAGGAATGCGTTAAAGTTACGTTACTTTACGAAAAAAGGAACTAGAATAAGTTAAAGTTCCTCGACTAATCAGAGAAACTTGAAGTTCCTTTTCAATTAAAAGTTCCTTTAATAATTACTTTACCATTTTATTTCCGGAATGCAGCCAATTTGTTAGAAAATACAAATTCTGGCTGTAATTTTTCTCTGTGACAAAATTTTCTACGAAATTCCTCCCAGTAAGAATGGCTTGCATCAAATTCTACCCCCTTCCCCATGCCACGGCACAGTTGGCCAAGTGCAAGTGAGAGGGCGAACTGATGACGCACTTGTTTTGACTGTCACCAAGCATGAACGGCGAGATTGGAATGCGGTTTTGTGCAGTGATAAGTGTGTGTGCAGTGTGCAGTGATGTGCCATAAGTGAAGCAAAAGTTTGTCTTTTATCAAGAATCATGATCTTACAATTTTAGATATAAATTGGTTCACAGGTTTGGTCTGCAATCGTATGCGAAATTTCATAGTTTTGCGCGTTTTTGTTGAATAACAGGCGTCTAATTAACAAGGCACGAAGCAACAATGTAAAAGTGCCACTAATATACAATCAGACTAATCATGTGAACATCCTATCAAAGTTACACCCACTTATGAAACAATATTTCTCTCTCAATTTGCTAAAATGGCCGAGCGCTTGTATCAGCTTAATATGAAGTAGTACCTAGGTAAAACATCATATTATGAATTATGCCAACAAGATGGCGTCAACAATGAATGACATCTGACATTCCCGCTCCCCACCTGATCGATCTCCTTCTGCAGCTGCTCCGCTTCCTCTTCAGTCAACTCCTTGATCTGCGGCTCCTCCTTGGGCTTGGCCGCTTCCGCCTCCTTGAGCTTGGCCGCTGCAGCTAGGTGGAGTCTCTCCAGCCGCTTGCGTTCCGCCGCTTCCTTCTCCTGCGTCTTCTTGGTGCTGATGTCCACCGCTTTGGCCTGGTGCTTCCGGAACATCGACATCACCAGCTGCAACACGGCATTGACATTCAGTTTCTTGTTCATCCAGTTGGATCAATATGTATGTACACTCGAACAAATAATACCTAAACCGTATTCGAAATAAATCGAGGTTTGATGGCATCATCCGATGAAGTTGATGCTAACCCATCATCTAACTCGAGTAGGTGAGCTCTGATTTCATTGATAATAAATAACATGGATTGATTGTCAAGAAACCTGACCAGCAGCCAATCTGGTTTATTCAAATACCGTTTTTACTTGGTTCAAGTGTATGAACGAGTACGATATTACACACTTCAACAAGCAACAATTAAAAGGCATAGGTACCTACCTAGGTACTACCTAACTTCTGGCAAGTTGTTCAATACTCAGCTAAAATCACCTAGTCAGTTTAAACGGTGATTCAAGGAATGTCATTGGTTGTTGCCATGGCAATAATAGGTACTATGGCCTCCTGATCAACTGTTTAAAATTTGGCAAGCATTGGAAAACTTTTAAAAAATCTTTATACCTAGAGTTGAATAAAAACAGGTTCTTATTAAAATTCATTTTAAATAAATATTGTGTTTCATAGTCAGCCCTTGATTTCAAGGAGTTGTTCAATTTATTAAAAAATTATGACACAACCTGCATAAGATTTATTGGTGTTGACTGATCTTATGACCAACACGTTGTTCACACTCACTCAATAAATAGATTGGAATTTTGACGCATTGTGGGGAAAAAGCGAAATGACCTACTTTGACCATTAATGCACCATGCATTTAACCAGAAATGCAGCGGAAAAAATACTACCTACTGTTTGGTCCAAGGCAACCATTCCATTTTACCCCCCCCCCCCCCCCCCCCCCTCAAAGCATTGAAATTACGTCCTTTGAAATAAGGCTTAAAAACACTTTTTTTTTTTTTTTTTTTTTTGTCTGGGGCTTAACGTCGCACTGTTCTGCAGCGAGGCTAATGGCGACGGATGGATGATTATGATGATGATCGGGAGATGATGGTGAAGAGTAGGTAAGGATGGAAGGTGGGAAGGAGGCGGTCGTGGCCTATTAGTAGGGTACCTTCCCAGCATTTGCCTGAAGACTGAGGGAAAACCACGAAAAAACCCCAGTCAGGAAGGACGGCCGCGGGAATCGAACCCGGGCCTCCGGAATACAAGCTGAGAGCGTTAACCACTCACCCAACCTGTTCCGTTAAACACTTGTTCAAAAGCCCGTTAAAAGAAGTTTCGTCCGCAAGTAATATTTGCGTAGGTATGTAAGTCCTCAACACCACAAGACCGTGTGCTAATAATCTTATGGACGGAATCCAGTAGACTCTGGACACTTGCGTAGATAAATCTGAACATCCTTCTGAGCATAAGCATGAGGCTAAATATTGTTCAGAAAAGCTGTGGAACAATATTACCTACAATGAGATTGCACTCAAACTGCCGTACTAATTCGAGACCCGTTTTCAATGCTCTCATAAAGAACAAGGTGCATGAGTGTCCTTTAATTTTGTGCGGCATTTCAGCCGAGAGCCGTAAGTGTCAATCTTTCTTGACGACTTGCATGACAAGCTGGGTGACCTTGGCATGAAGGCAGCCGTGTTTGAATTTCTTCAAGCTTCACTGCAATCCCCACACACGATCTATCTTCCAGGCTTGTCCAGGAAGTTCGTCATTCAAGATTGACCGAGTAGGTATATGCCACACTTAAAGCCTACTGAAAGTGACGGAGCACGAAGTCCTGGTAACTGCCTACCCTTATACGCAATTTAACGCTCTCTGTCTATTCTGCTACTATTCCGTCTGCATCATTTGTAGGCGGGCTTACTTTACTCCTACAAACCCGATCACATTACCTACGTCTACTGAGTGTCATAGGCACACCCGGCAACTCTACCGCCCGAAGCGAATAATTTTCTACTGCCAAATATCTTACCGCCTCTCCGGCACCATCTCCTCCCCCTGTGTAGAAATCCGTCTTCCGTGCAAGGAAGCTGAATATCGTGTCCAGCAGCTGCAAAACACAAGAACATGATGAAGTTCTAGAAGAATCTTTGACATAACCTCTAAATATGAGTTGTCATTCTACTCGGTTGATACCTCTTGTACTCCACCTTCGTGTTGCTGCGCCATTGCCAGCAACATGGCATCGAACTGTTCAGAATCACGAGCAGCCATCGCTTCAAATATTATATTTAATTACAATTTGTACAAAGGAAATCGCGAGAGACCGAAATTTTCGACACAAACACACCGCGTTTGATCGATCACACTGGTGTGCTGTTAGCACCAAGCTGACAGCAGTGGCTCTTTATTATTCTCACAGGAGCTTCGCACAACGCGGGATTTGAATACGGTTCATCAAAATCTTATTTCAATATTATAGATGTAATAATTTTCTAGAATCTGAATACAGTTTTAATTTTCCATTTATGTTTTAGTTACTTTTTTCTGAAGTTTGAACACCTGACGCCTTAAAAAAAAAGTAATGCGGGTTATAATCATTTAAATCCTTTCATTCTTTATTGTTTCAATTAATATTAGTTATAAATAATTTCTAGAAGTCTTAGACAAGGTTCTTGCCCAGTTTCTTAGATCAAAGCTCAAAATTAAATGTTTTCCCGATTAACTTTGAATTCACATAATATTAAATATGTATCGTAATATTTTACTTATTTTTGTCAAAATCGGTTGAACATTTTTATGCTTGTTTTAGATTAAATAATTGAGACGCAACAAATTTACTGAAATTTCCAAAATGTAAAATAATAACAAAATTACCAGTCAAGAAATAAAATGTGTCCAAATTTCCATCTTATGCAAAAAATCATAACTTACTACATAATCGACCTACAAAGGAAGTATTATATTATCACTCAACCTTTATTGGACTAGAATAATACACAATGATATTATTCAAATTTTCAGAAACAGAAAGTGTGCAAAAGCGCTGATGAAAACCAATCGATTACACTTATGTTAATAAAGTGACCACTTGTTTTAGGTTGCAATTGCTTGAGAATCATTTTGACCTGATGATCGTAATTCGGAGACCTTTAACTTTCATGTCTGAGATTCGTACTTATACTTTGTTAACCTTTTTAAATTAATTCCCCATGTTAATTCCATCTTCCAAAAAAAAAAAAATTCATGTAACTCCGATTTTGACGGTACTTGGCAGTATTGTTCACCATCCTAAATGAACACAAATAGCTCTCTTAGCGTTTTGCTCTAAATCTCATCGTTTGGGAAATATGGTCCATTGAAAAGTAATATTTTAGTCAGTTTTCGACGTTTTAGCTGTCACTTTGAGGGCAATTCGACGTTTTGCGAGGTCCATATTTCCCAAACGATGAGATTACGAGATTACGATGAGAAAATTCGATTAAATATTTGGAAATGTCATTGACTTGGCTCCTTTTTTGATATCACTCCTTTTCGGTGTTGAATTTTTTTAAAGTAAAGAGTTGGCTGGCTTATTTCACGGAGTGTTGTTTGCCTGGGATTAGATTTACTTTGTCCTACAGACGTTTAGTGCATGAAAATTAGTAAAATTATGGCACTTAACATCTGTTGGAGAAAATAAATCTAATACCTTATTCCAAACTATGAAATTATTTTCATTGAACTGTTCTGAATACTCGTACCAAGCCCTATTTTGTTAACAATTACTTTGGTAAAAGATATTGATAAAATCGATTAAAAAACTCTTCAAGGCCACGCTCACTACTCAGCCCACTTATGATTCGATTTTCTGTTAGCACGTTACATTTGTTGAACCAATAATGAAACATGAACCGTGTAAACTTAGCTTTACACACAGGGGCGGATCTAAGGAGGGGCAAAAGGGGCGATCGCCCCCCCCCCCCCCCATGATTCCTCCTCCACCTTCTATTAAGATCAGCAGGTTGATTTTTCATTTCGTCAAATTTACAAAAATATCGTAATCATGGCTTGTTTATTGGCAAGGATTAATCTTTGCTCTAAAAGTGCTTTAAAACTAAATGTTTTCTTCAATATTTTGAAAAAAATGTTGCCAGAAAAGATAGGGCTTTGGCGGCTGAGAGCATGGGCGTCCACAGGGGTGATTGGGGGGCAAGGATTTCAGAATAGCATAAAAATGTGGTGGTGTTTTTGGTGGGCAAACCAAAAAATACCCTGCGGGGCAATGTGGGGGCACTCCTAACGTCTCAAAATTTGATTTCAAAGTGTCCAAAAACCAAAAACCGCCCTGCGGGGCAGTCCCCCGCACCCCCCTTAGCCCGTGGGACAATTGTTTTCCTTGCATTACTCCCAACCCCTGTCAAAAAATCTGCGGACGCCCGTGGCTGGGGATAGGTACCCCTAGACCCCCTTCATATTTTCCAAAATCGCCCCCTCAATGACGCAGAGGCTAGATCCACCCCTGTTTACACAACGATCAAAAGGTACGTTTAAGTAAATTGTTGCGCCCAACTGTGAAATCAGGTCTAACATGAGTTTTATTTTGTTAAGAAAACGAAAAGTGTTAGTGGGAAATATTTGCTTGATGTGATCACTCATTGCCCTGATTTGGTCCTTATCGACTTCAACCAACATCTTCTACCACTTTCAAAAGTGTGTACCTACTCTGCAGGCAGCGTTTTGGTGACAATGGTTTGATGCCAATAATGGTCAAGTATCACAACAATGTCCATCATAATGCTCTCACACATTATATACCATTTATATTGAAAATTATACTTTAAATTATAGAAATTAAAATCCCTAATTCAAAATAACAGTTTATCTCATAAAAAAAAAAACTGGATACATCATTATTGGGGGAAAAAAAACTTTTTTCCAACCCCGAAAGTCTCTGCACATTTATCATATCTTCATTAAATTTCAACGTCAGCCCAAAACAGCACGAACTCGAATGACGTCATTTTCATCTCAGAAGTTGGAATACATTGTATCTGAAAAGAAATCAGAATTTACAACCATGTCCTACTCCGCTAACAACAAAACGTTCAATACATCACGCTCTTGCCACTTTATTTGCTTGCATTGCTTTGCATTACATCAACATCAAGAAATCAATATGAACTTTTATCGCACACCTACATGCAATCTATGCAGTCATGTGCACAGGCGCGTAGGAAGGGGGGAGGGGATTATCCCCCCTCCCCCCACTCGAGCAGGCAGGCATACAAAATTAAGTTTAAATTTAAATTCTAAAAAAATCGCCTTGCAGGGCAAAAATAGGGAGTTATTTGTTTAATTTGAGCATCCCAGAATCTATTTTAAAATGGTTGTATTCAAAAAATGCCCTGCGGGGCAACAATTGGAAAATTGTTTGCTTCAGTTTATGCATTTTTAAACCCCAGAATCACTTTTAACTGGTCTAAATTCTAAAAAAAAACGCGCTGCGGGGCTAAAACTGGGAAACTTCGCCCCCCTGACCCCCTTTCGGGTGTCACCCCCCCCCCCCCCCATGATAAAAGTTGTTCCTACGCGCCTGCATGTGCATAGTAGTAGGAATAATATAATTTCGCATGCAATGATTGAAATGTATGAAAACAAAACGTTCACAAGAAAAGCTCTACTTTTACAAGATTTTGATTTTTTGATTTAAAGTATGAACAGCTAATTAATTCTAGAGCTTCAAGTGAATGACATTTAAAAAATGGACACGCTAAATTTGAAAGAGTACAACTCTTTCAACTACAACTACAAGCATATTCAGCCCACCCCGCGAAACAATGACATCCAAAAACTAACAAAAAAATATGCCACCCCCAACTATTCAAGTGCCCCTCCCGAGAAAAATGTCTGGATTCAACACTGCGGTATAATACTGACTATACACCACTACAAACACAATAGACACTTGTCCCGCAATCTCGTCCAAATAACACACACAGCCACGATCAAAATGATCAACACCACAAAGAAGAACAGTCAAGTAACGTTGATTTCTAAAAACGTGGTTTTAAACCAGGAATTAGACGAAGTGAATATCTCCATTGCACTGCAAAATGGCGAATGAAATGAATGGAATTTTACCACACAGCTGTTTGATCTAGGTTTGATGATAAAGCGTCTATGAACACGCCAAGGGAGTACTAAACTAACACAATGTGCAATGTTGCCTGGCCAATGAGAACCTTGACCTTGTCAGCTAGGCGGATATCGAGTGGTAGTGCACTCTGCCAGGCGCGTAGGAACTTTATTTTGACAGGGGGGGTCAAAATTATAGGGAATCGATGGATGTCAGGAAAAGTTAGTTCCCTGCTACAAGAGGTCTGGGGGACTCACCCCCTGTTAGCCCCGCAGGGCCTTTTTTGAATTTTTGATACAAAATAATCGAATTTTAAGCTATTCTTCTCAAAGAAATGTAAAATGTGTGATATATGCAATATTCTGTGGGAACCTAAGAAAACTAGTTTTATAGAATTCCCAATGGCCCCGCAGGGCATTTTTTTACATCTTGATAAAAAAAAGAATCGAATTCGACGTTTTTTTTGCATATTTTTAAAAAAAAAATTAAAATGTGTGTCCTATGCAATATTCTTGGGGATACAAGAGACAAAATAGAATTTTGTTATTTGACAAAATCCTAAATGGCCCCGCAGGGAAATACTTGAATTCTAGTGAAAGAGAATCGATTATGAATTGATTTCGGAATCGACCTTTGAAAAATGTTGCAAAAGCAACAGCAATAAGCAATCAATAAGAAAAATATGTATGTGTTTTGGAATTTAATAGTTTAACGTGTAATTATTTAATTTGATTCATGAGGATGATCATGTTGGACACATGAGTAAATAAGTTGTCTCATTGGATAATACCTAATTCAATTAGTTTTGCAAAACTTGAGAAAATGTTGAGAATTCAACCTCATAATGGAGCAAATCTGTGCATTCTGTGCAACACTTAATCAACATTTGTGAATATCTGGAGGTGTTCAGGATCTCTAGCAGGGGGGGTCAGATTCTCTAGCAGGGGGGGGTCAGGCTCCAGACAGGGGGGGGGTCCGTTCCCCCCTTTCCCCCCTATTCCTACGCGCCTGCACTCTGCACTTGCACTCTGTTCGAAATTTGCATTTAGTTTTGCATGGTGATTATAGACGTCCATAGATTTGGAAAAAGGGCGTCGACTTTTGTAAAATCCAATGGGTGCCCGACAGGCGCGTACTCTGAATCACAAACTGAATCGCACAAACTGATCAAACAACCCTCCAGTTGATGCCCCGCAGGGTATTTATTTTGTATTTTAACAATTTAGAAGTGATTCCGGGACGCTAAATTTCATTTTTTTTATTGTGGACATACATTTTATGCGTTTTGAGTGCAGTTTCAACAATGATATCAATATTTATCATTTTTAAATTACAACCATTATAGTCAATATTTCAACATTAAATAACAATACCCAA
The DNA here is from genome assembly GCA_934045905.1 of Leuctra nigra. Classification (NCBI taxonomy): domain Eukaryota; kingdom Metazoa; phylum Arthropoda; class Insecta; order Plecoptera; family Leuctridae; genus Leuctra; species Leuctra nigra. The sequence continues at coordinate 6,854,442 of OW203769.1, read as the reverse complement.
TTTAAAATATTATATCAAAAAGAGGGAATTATAGAAATTATTAAGTATAGGCAGCGTGTTTAGACTACAGATAGCGCTGCAAAAAGTACATACAGAGCCCCCTAAGCTGTGGGAAGGAAGCTTACCTTTGTTACAAAGTACGACAATTGCTGTTTTCCCTTTTTCTTTTCAAGCTCCAGCTAGAAAAGAATGAATATTATAAGAAACGTAAGCTTTTTGAAAGCAAATGTACATATTTTTAGCATAAGTACATCACATCACAACACTGCCATTCAAACGTAGATCTGCAATTATTTTTGAATCTCTAAAATGTTTGCTTCTGTGCAAGAGACCAAAGCGTCTTGTTCTCAGTATCAAAAACGAAATTTTCGTTCCTTTTGTTCTTGATTTAACGATCCAATCAAATAATTATTCCTTTGTTCGAAATCAATTATTGAGCGAGCGAAGCGAGCGACTCCATTTGGCTCTTTTAGCACGGACCTCTGTTTTTTTTTTTGTTTTTTTTTTGTTTTTGTTTTTGTATGCTAAAGGAAGCAATAGAAGTCGCACCGCTTCACCGATCGACCTGAAATTTTGCACACATGTAAAGACAACCTTCTCTGTTTGCAGACCCAATTTTTTTTTGAAATCCATCCATTGGTTCATTGTTAAAATAAGTATCTCCTGATAGCCTAAAAAATGAAAATGGTCTTCGAGAAATGTGATCAAACTCATATTTAGCATGGTCAGTAAGACCAACAATGTCACTTATTTTACCAATTTTCAGCCGAATCTGTCAAGAAAGTATGCACTTATTGACATTTTTAATAGCTGTCAGAAATGAAACATTGAAAATGAATGTCTGTCCAATGCAACTGAATCTGATTTGCTTTAGGTACAAGAGTGTTTTGATGGTATGTACACTTTTTTAGTGAAAAGCAGATATTTTTATGTGTATTGAGTAGATCAAATTTGAATAATTCAATTTGGATCATAGTTTCCAACAAATCATTTCGAGTTTTTAAGGACCTTGATTGTCTTTTCGTCAATTCGTATAGTTCTGATGGCCGTGCCTCCCGTGTTTCTACTTGGCTGATTTTGCATCCAGGAGGGATTAGAAACATAAGCTCACATTTCAATAATATCATCGAGTGGCGTTTGTTCTCTTCTAGCGTTCACACGTCCACGGCCTCCTTTATAAGTTCCGTTTTACTACACGTTTCCCGGCCTGTCCACCAACTGAAAATCAGAAGTTCCACCTTTCGGCACAGGTCAAGAGCGCTAGTTGACACCCTACGCCTTCCTTATGAAAATTGTACATGACCAACTGAAGACAACATAGTGTGCAGTGGTTGCTTTTGTCTTTGAAAGAGCTGTCAGTTAAGAAAATGCAATTAGTAAGCCAATATTGTTCGTGAATTCAACATTAAATATGATTTTAATGCTTTATAAGTAATAAATTAAACAATTAATAATATATTAGTTCTTGAAATATAACCTCAGTCCCAGTTTCGTCTACTATTGAATGTGTTAGGTCAGGTGATTTTACGTCTATTTTTTTAACCTCACAAAAAATTTCGTATATGTACACATTCAATATGTAGACGAAACTGGGGCTTGGTTATATTTCAAGAACTAATATATTATTAATTGTTTATAATATTACTTATAAAGCATTTAAATCATATTTAATGTTGAATTCACGAACAATATTGGCTTACTAATTGCATTTTCTTAACTGACAGCTCTTTCAAAGACAAAAGCAACCACTGCACACTATGTTGTCTTGAGTTGGTCATGTACAATTTTCATAAGGAAGGCGTAGGGTGTCAACTAGCGCTCTTGACCTGTGCCGAAAGGTGGAACTTCTGATTTTCAGTTGGTGGACAGGCCGGGAAACGTGTAGTAAAACGGAACTTATAAAGGAGGCCGTGCACACGTCATTCCAAATCTCTCCTGCATTGTGCTTTTTTTCGTTGATAATTTTGGCAATTTGGTGTACTTTGTGAAGGTATTAGTAAAATTGAATCGCTTTTAAAGCATAGATATTAGGTATCTACAGTTTTTGTCCAGGGGATTGATTATTTCAAATTATTTTCTTCTTGGAAACGTTGGATTTATTCCGTTTCTGAGCTTCTGTCTAGCCTGACATTTCCTTGAAGGTTAGGTATATCTCGGATTACACATTAATGGTGGTCATACAATGACACATTGTTTTATATTGATTCAGTGGATCGTAGTTTGCTTTCAGTTTGACTTAAAATAATGTTTTCTGTGTGTTAACGAACGCATATTCGGTTAATTTTTGCGCACGTGTCGTGCTCGCTCATTCAACGCGTTACACAGAGCGTTTTCCTAGTATAATGAGTAATGACACTGCAGATTGTATTGTATGAGCAAGCAAGTGGGCTCCGGTTCGTTTACCGGGGCTGATCTTCTCTCGTGGTATCCCTCAGATGAATGAGGTTTCTAATAATAGGTCGCGACCGCCTCCTTCCCATCCTCCCATTCCTATTTATCTGATGTCCGTCCGTCCGGATGCTCAGTTGGTAGAGCGCTTGCCCGGCAAGTGACGTCCTGGATATTTTCACAACGCATTACCATTGGAAGTTTTCCATAAAACCCGGTCTCTCTTGATAAGATCAAATTCGAAAATAATATTTGTCAGATCCCACACATTCCCAATAATTATTACTTTATGCATATTATTTGAACGTAGTTATGCAAAAATGAATCAACCCTCAAAATTAAATAAAAAATTGTTAGGATTTTTTCTGATAGATCTTGACCTAAACTTAGCTTTTTCTATGCTACAGAAGCCCTATATCTAGTGGAGCGGTCGTTTCACCCAGCCAAGTCGTACTGTACACTCACACTCACTCAACATACAGTATAAGGCAATGAAACAACACAAAAATCACTGATTTTGTCCACAAATTAAAGAAACCACGATGTAAAACGCGTTTCCCTCAATATCTCAGATGATACATTGGTGGTTGGTTCCTTTTTGCATAACTTTACGTACATTTGATTATTTATTAATTGATTATTATCTTTATTATATTATATAATCTATCATTTTGAACTAGACCTTGACCATGCCCATCTAAAAATGTCTTCGTTACGTCATCGGTGAGCAAGAACAACCTACATCAGCATAATAAAGAGATTAAATTTCATACATCCTGAGGGTAATCTTCCGCCACCTTGTGACGTCAATGATTCCCATAGGTATAAGCAACTACCAGTAATTAGGTCATTAACAAAAATGGCGGTATTCATTGTTTTATATTAATTAACATAATATACAATGGTCTTCCATACAACCATGTCTTCCATACAACCATATACATGTAATAGAATATGCAATTCATTTGCTCGCAAGCGTACCACCGTGATACTACACAACACAGACCTAGTTTAGTATTGACTAGGATGGACTCATTTAAAAAAAAAATTAGCAATAATTAGTTGATTTTAAGTGAAAAGTTGTCTATTTTCTTGTCTCGCTTGGTGCCATATGAAAATTAATTAAAAAAATGTTCCAAGTGATAACCCTAAGTTTGTCTTTTATCTAATATTGATTAAAATTTGAGATCAATTGGTTAACGGGTTTGGTCTCCAATCGTATCGGAAATTTCAGAGTTTTGCGCGGTTTGGTTGAATATCCGGCGCCTAATTAACAAGGCACAAAGCAGAAATGAAAAAGTTCTACTAATATACAAACAGACTGATCATGTGAAAATCCTATAAAGTTACACCCACTTATGAAACAATTTTTCTCTCTCAATTTTCTAAAACGGCCGAGCGCTTGCGCCACCTTAATTCAACGATTTTATTTTAAAAAATCAATTGATTTAAATTAAACATACTCTGGGAGAAACATGAGAACACAATACAAGAAAATCAAGAAACGTACGGAGAACAGTTTCAACACAAATCAAATTGGCACTTTTGCAACATGCTGACAAAGACGTGAAACCCTGGATAACAGCACAGTAAGAGACATTCACCGTTGAGCCACGACATAATGTTCCAGTCCTCATGCTCGGATTGGGACACTCGCATTTAACAGTTTGGCGCCCCTAAGCTAATTCAGATGCGCCCCCCCCCCCCCCCCCCTCAACAAAAAAAGGAACCCAATCACCCCGTCTAGATATCAAACCCTCGACTTCCCCCGCAGGTCCTCTTTTGATTTTTAACAATTTTATAATTAATCTTGGACGTTAAAATGGTGCTCAAACGGGTTGTCTAACCCGGGAGAATGAAGGCGTTAGAAAGGCTTTGCAAAATGCCCCAAAAGGATTTTTTTTTTAGCAATTATGCACTTTTTGATTGAATCTGGGGCAAGGAAATAGTCACAATTTTTTCTAATTGCTGTAATATAACTCAATTAAGGGGTAAATCTCCATATCCCCTCATTCTATTATGTAAAATTACTACAGTAATTTTTTTTGTCTTGACACAAGTTACCCTATTTCCATATTACTTTGCACCTATTGAAGTCTGTACTTACAATTTTATATTTTTTACCATAATTTGGCATTTATTTTACACCGCGGAGCCCCCCGGAAGTTGGCGTTGTAGCCTAATAGGTAATCCGACGCTGCTGATTGGTCCATTGCGACACGGAAGCTGCGCCGGTGCCACCTGTGAGCATCACCTGGAAGTGCCCAGCGCGCCGGAAGACGAACGAATAGCGCCGATGAATATTACGTTCCGTCTTTTGCACAGGGCTTCAGGCGGCGCACCAAGCGAGCCAATTCAAGGCCAGGATCAACGCCGAGTTCGGTGGGAATTGAACCATTCACTTACGTTCTGCTTTCGCCGATGTCGAAGGCCGCACTTCTATACCAGATTCCGGCTTTATAAAGACATATTATTAATTCTTTTTGCTATTAGATCATGTATACACATTTAATGTACTAACTACCCCATCAGAAGAATATTATTGTACTGTGTCAGGTTTCCCTGCAATCTGGTCAAATGTAAGACGATCACAGCCGGACGCGTGAAGAATTTGACCTTGGTCTATTCATCCAAAAAAGTGATAAGAGATGGCGCTGCGGACGCTGTGTGATGCCCGCTGAGAGGAGGATTCAGTTCAAAGCCTACTTGGTTTCTTACGGCAAAACATGGTTCAAAATAACGCACTTTGCCGGATATTCAGACCTATGACGTCACTTTCAATATGAAACTAAGTACTATTATGAATATATATTCAAATAATAATGTTGGTTTCTTGATTATAAGCCGTTGATAATTAATAAATTACTTTCAAAATCAAGTCAATTTAGGTGATAGAGTGCCGTGAATGGTTTGAGTATCCGTTTCCTGTCTTCTCATTGGCTGAAGCCGGCTGAAACATTTCATGTTTTAAACACGATTGCACCGTAATTTGAACTCGGAGAAAAATTCTGAGGTGACAAATCGAACAAGCGTAATGTTTTCTTCATTCCTCATGAATTTGAGGTATATATTTATAATAGTGTCGGATGTAGACCTATCTACATTTCGCATGCTTCGTATAGGAAATACATTCTGTCCTCCTGTCGGTAGTGTCAACTTCTACCGCTAGAGTTCTCACTGTAGCTTTTTTGGTCGAATACGTATGAACGAGACGGCGTGGTTGCGACAGACTTGCGAATACCAAATAAATAATATTTTTTATCAATGATTGAACAGATCTAAAGTTCGACACATGGATTCCAACATGCTTTTCATCACCTAGAAGTTATAATGAGTCTGCTCTCTTGTTAACAATGTTGTCCAAATCCGAGTGTTCGGATAAAACCCAGACGGTTGGCAACCCTACATTCCTACCTAATATTTTAGTAATATTATCTCCAATGTTTACCTTTCAGTACAGCTGACTCTAAGGTGGCTCATCCAGTCGGTCATAGTCTCAGATTTTCATAATTTTTTGTCTAAGTATTGAATATCATGCCATACACAATTCTTGAAATTAAACACTTCTCGTGTCTAGTTTCTGAGATAAATTGAGTTTTCTTCCCCATTTAATCTTATGGCAGAGAAGTAAAATCGTGTCACATTTAGGCTAATAATGAAGATCTAATTTTTATGTAGTCCCAACTTTGAACAAAAAACTTTTTTTCTGGTAGATATATGGATATTCTATTAGGAAAAAAATTGAAAACAATACCAACGTGTGCTATTTTAGAAGTTAAAACCAAAACCGCAATGATTCTCCTATACCTCCTGTGTTAAAGTTTTGTTCATTCTCGGAAGGCAATAATTTGAAACCTCGCTGTAAGACAGGAGTTGCAAGTTAAATGACATTTTATGATTTGTTTATACTTAAATATAGTTGAAATGTTGGAAAATGTAATTCATGATGGTTATTTCAAAAAATAAATATTTTGGAATGTTCGATAGGTTGAGCCATGTTAAGTTCAAATTTTTAATGGCAATTTTACACATTTTCAGCCCAATCAGTCACGGTCATACTTATTGCCGTTTTATGAGTTTTGAATTAGCCGTCGATCGAAAAGTAGGTACCTACCAAATTCATGGAAGGTTTCTTCTGTTATTCAATTTTTGTGAACATAGATGGAAACTTGCAAATGAAAAGTAAGTTATCGTTGATTGAGTGGACCGCGTTTGGTTAGAGATGTTGCCGTGTACATATTGGTGCTCGCTCATCAATGGGTCTACACGGAGGGGTTTCCTCTAGTAATTACCCTTTTTCTATCGACGTTGACATATTTTTGATCTTTGTAATCAGTTTTAATAATAAAAAATTAAGATTTGGAGAAACTATTGGACGAACATAATAAACGCGGGCTTCGATTCTAATTTCTAAGAACATAAGGGGAATGTACACTGAAATTTGTATCTCAGCTAATATAAGTGGCACAACCTTCAGATTTTAGAATCAAATAACAACTTTCTCAAAAAAAAAAAAATGCAAAAAAAATTTTTTTTTACAAATTTTATGGATTTTATTTAGTTTTTATGCATAAAAACATACATCCACCAAATTTGCTACTCCTTTTTTGAATTTCAAAATACAAAAAATCACAATTTTTTTATTAGTTACCAGAGGCACACTGCATAAAACAACGTGGAGTTTTTCTAATAAATTTACTTATTTTAGGAGTTAAAATTTTTTGAATTTGTGCATTTCTGATTTTACTACTTTTACCTATAATTTGACATATTTAGTGCTATTATTTTATAAAAATGTATTCAAACATTTTTAACTGTTAAAATAAGTAAATTTATTTGAAAAACTCCACGTTGTTTTATGCAGTGTGCCTCTGGTAACTAAAAATTTTTTTTAATTTTTTGTATTTTGAAATACCAAAAAAGGAGTAGCAAATTTGGTGGATGTATGTTTTTAAGCAAAAAACTAAATAAAATCCATAAAATTTGTCAAAAAAAGTTTTTTTGTTTTGTTTTTTTTCGTTGACAGATTTTTGATCTTTGTAATCAGTTTTAATAATAAAAAATTAAGATTTGGAGAAACTGTTGGATGAACATAATAAACACGGGCTTCGATTCTAATTTCTAAGAACTTAATAGAAAAACTACTATTAAAAACTATTCTGAAAGTGAAATGGAACTAATAGTGAGTAAGTAATTGTATGATAGGATGACAGTGAGAAAGCCGACAGACATTTTAATTGAAGCAAAATATAATTTATCGACATCATTTTAAACAAATACTACAGAATTCAGGTACCAAACAAGTTTGTCAAAAATTTACCCCTTGATTCCGCTGAGTTCTTTCCATTAACTTTTGTTTTACTCTTCTTTATTTTCTTCGAGTCACTGGCAACAGATAACGTATTTCTATCTAATTTAGCTGATTCTTCATTTTGTCTTTGTCGAGGCAGCACTAAAACGCTCTCAGTGTTTGAAGTCTCAGTTGTTTTGTTCTTCCGCTTTTCCATTCGTCGCAACTTCTCGCTGACGTCCAGGTTGTGTGAGAAGTAGTTCGACTCCCGCTTGGCCTGGAATATCTCCGCTCTCATCCGCTGTCGTCGTGTTGCCTGTTCGTACGCTAACCTCTCGCTCAGGTGGACCCATTTAAACCGAGGGAGATATTTAATGTTCCACGTTTGATCGTAGAACTTGCTCTTCTTCCGTCCGCCAATCATGTTATTGTTCAAAGTTGTTGCGACATGCTTCGCCACTCGCTTGCTTTCAAACTCAATCCAACCTTCTGTGAAATACTTCGCCAGTTTTGGCTTTTTCGTTGTGTTGTTTGATTGTTTTGGTTTCCCAGGTTGGAGGAAGATTCTGCCCACTGTGCCATGCACGCTGAAGATCTCTCTTGCTTTTGTAACATTCATGCCACGCGGAATTGCAGACAAGTAAATTATGCCACGTTTTCTTTTCTTCTCTTCTTTTTCAGGTTTTTCATCCAGATCATCGTCTTCGTCTTCTTCACAAGATATTTCGGAATCTTTTGCCTCGGACGTACTAACCTCATTGTCAAGAGCAGCCATATTTATTTTTCTGTCAGTTTTAAGCCACCGCCGCCCTGTTCTTTCTGTGCAATGCAGCTCAATAGGCGGCGGTGGAAACCCGCGAAATTTATGAAACCCTCTTCTCAAATCGAGGAAAATAGAACAGAAATGTAGAATTTAATTAGACTAGGAAAACGCTCTGTGTAACGCGTTGATGAGCGAGCACGGACACGCGCGACATCGCCAATCGAGCACGATCCATTCAATCAAAGATAACTAACTATACGTCATTACTGATTTTCATCGCAACTTTCCACAAACGTTCTGGAAACATTTAATAACAAGTCAGTGTACCATAAATTTGATTGGTATCAATCTCTGTGAACAGATATTCAAAACACCTAAAGTAGAAATAAGTATGTAAATTTTTGACCGTTGGACTGGAAATGTGGAAAATATGAGATTTTACATATTATGCTATCTAGTCTAGGCTCTCTTATGCTATCTAGTCAAAACGTTTCTTCTAACATAACTGTGAAACACGATCAATACAAAAAAAATATGTAGGCATACATATGGGTACATAATATACATCCCTTATGAATTGTTATATAATCCACACAGTAAACAAGAATAATAATTATGTTTTTCATTGAAACTCAGAATAGCTCTCTATACACTTTGGTACATAAATAAAACAATCCAGAAAGCGGTGGAATTTCCCAATACCATCAATTCTGACAGTTCCAAACATGAAAAATGTCAATAAGTGCATAAGTTATCTAATGATTGGGCTGAAAACTTATAAAATAATAAAAAACGGTAGTCTTAATGTCCATGCAAAATATGAACTTAATCGGAACATTTTGATTTTCGACCAATCGGGAGATATTTTTATTTTTGAACCAATCAAATGACAGCTCTCAAAAACTATACACGATTAAGTTAGAATGATATTAGTATGTGTGCAAAATTTCAGCTCGATCGAAAGAAAATTGTGGCCGGTGCCGTCGGCCCAAACACAAAAACACAAAAAAAAAACAGAGAAAGTGTCCAAAAGTGCAGAATGGAGACGCTCGCTCAATAAATTTGGTGATGGGGGCGTGTGTGTGGAATAAGGGGTTGTAGAACAAAAATGGGAAGCATGGGTAATCTGACCTATTACTTTCTCATCGTAGGTACTTATTAGGTATTTAATTTCTATAGAAACCTTCATGCACTGTTTTTCAACTTCGAGATTGTAGCAGATGCAGTCTGAGAGTGAAAAGGCCATCTTTAAAATCAACCTGTAAACAGTTCTAAAAATTATTGTAACTCTCTTAAAATTTAAAATATCTCAGTTTAAGGCCCACAAACCCAAGGGACCACTCGCTAGGGCAGTAAAACCCTTGATTTTGGAATAATTATGAAAATTCGATGTTGAAAACGTTAAAATATTATTTTGTGTGATTAGAGGGAGGGATCACAGCCCCATCAAGTAAAATGTTGTTTCACTCATTAGTCATTAGGTATATGTGGCCAGACCAACATTTTTTAAGAACAGTAAAAACCAAAAAATTGCATCAGCCGAGTGAAGATGAGTAAGGAAGGTGTACCAAAAAATAAAATTGATACTACAGATTATCTCAAAGGGTAGATTATATTTATTTATTTGTATTATTTATTTAACAACTTTGAATTAAAACACATTCCGTGGTTGTACATCATGAATATTGGTAGCACTAGCATACATTAGATTAGTTACAGTTTAAAATATCATTAAAATATTGCATGTCCTTCGGGAAATGAAGTACACATTTTAATAGCGGATGATATTGTACAAAGAATTTTCATTCAAATTGTCATTGAATTCATTGAAGGAAAGAGAAACTCCTGCTCATAAATAATGAAAAACACAGGCACCTAATTAAATGGAATAAAACTAAACTAGAAAAAATGATTATTTGATGGGTATGTTCAAATGTCCAAAACATAATGTACCTAAATATCAAAGATAATTAAGTAATATCATTGTGTTTATCAGCCTCATGCTCAAAACAAGTTGTGTCCGCTTGTGGATATTTGCGGATGTCAGTCCTCAACACCACAAGACCGTGTGCTGATAATCTTATAGACGGAATCCAGGAGACTCTGGACACTTGCGGAGATAAATCTGGACATTCTTTTGAGCATGAGGCTGTAAATCATCCTTATAAATTAGTCCTCCTTATAGACCATGCGAGCTGGCATGTTTTGACCAGTCACTTAAATTATCAAAAACACTATTGCAAACCTTGCAGAGGAACTTTTGTTTCGTCGAATGCGTTTTCAAATGAGCCTCCAGCAAAGTGATACTGTTGAACGTCATATTGCAAGATGAGCACTTGTATAAAGTAATTCTCTTGCATGGAGGTAATTTCGCCGGCATTTTGACCCGATTTTTAATCCTAGGTTTGGCCGATACGGAAGATTTCGAGCACATTCCTCCGTGAGATTTCGCGTGATCCTCCAGATTCCTTAATTCGTTGAATATCTTGCCGCAGACGTCGCACGAAAACGGGTGAACTCGGTTGTGTACTTTCAACTCGGCCAAACTCGGAAAAATAGCGTCGCAACATTTATATATCTTGTGGAGTTGCTCGTGGTGGTACGATAACCCCAGCCAAGTATCGAAAGTTTCTTTGCAATTCTTCGCTCTGCATGTGAATTTCTTGTCCGAATGCTTGACGACGTGAGATATTGGTTCTGATTTTGAGAAAGTCTTGATGCAATCCGGACAGTTAACTATGCGGCATGTGAGGTGTGATCCGCCATTCGCTTCCACGCGATCGCACGTCGATTGCTTCGCCAATTCACCCGACGTGTTGCGAACATTGTCGCGCAAAGCTTCCGTCCCACAAGCATCGATCTTGTCGCTGCCGTGCGCTTCAAGATGATTTCTAAATAAATACTGTTCCTTAAATGTACGCGGACGGAAAGTGCACTGAAAAAGACCATTGTCATTGACTTTTAACGTATTTAGTGGAAAGTTCGGATGAGAAATCTGATAATCTTGTAATTGTTTACTAGCGACGAGATCACTAACTTTTTGTCTGTGATCTTTTAAACGATGGTAAGTTAATGCAAGAGAAGAGCAGAAACCTTGATAACAAATCTTACATTGCCAACTAGAATTCCTCATCTTCACATGTTCGCTCAACTGTTCTTGCGATGCGAAGCGGCTGTCGCAGAATATACATTGAATCTGCTTTCTGTGAATAAGTAGATGGTCCGTCAGCGAAGATTGCAGCATGAAAGTCATATCGCAGAAACCACAAGCCAGTGGAAGAGTGCCACATATCGTCTTGAAATGCTGGCTGAGGTCGTTCGCAACCGGGAATGTTTTCTGGCAATAGGGACACTCGAAAGTCGTGCCGTTGAAGAATTCGGGATCGGAATCACTGTCCTCGTAATCGCGAACGGAAATCTTTTGTTTCTCCACCTGACCAGACTTTGAAGTGGCCAAAGGATTCTGCGTTGGCGTTTCTAAACGTGATTTGTCGACATCTTCTTCAACCGTCATTTCGAGATCGTCAAAAGTATCCCATTCTTGTCTGATTTTGGACAAAACGTCTTCAGTTCGCGACAGGGATTTCGAACTTTGCTCTTCTGGTAGATATACAAAGTGACGTTCGTAGGTGGGATCGATGTCATTCCACGGCCCGACTGGTTCGACATCGATGTCAGGTTCGACATCAGGTTTGACATCGATGTCAGGGTTGTAATTGACATCCGGTTCAACATCGAAGGCATGTTCGACATCCGGTTCGACATCGATGGCAGGTTTGACATCCGGTTCAACATCCGGTTCGACATCGATGTCAGGGTTGTAATTGACATCAGGTTCGACATCAAGTCCGACATCTACCTCAAGCTTGATATTGATAGGATGTTCTTCAATTTCAATCTTCACAGTTGCATCGGCCAAGGAAATATGTTGATACATCGTTGAAAAGTTCTGAAATCACAAATATCAACTGTGAGAGACGTTATTTGAAATAAGCAGACTTAGCTGAAAATATCAGGGAAGTGATGCAACAAAAGGCCACACTTTTTCACACTTCTTTCATGAATAAAAGATGAAAGGGCATGTGAAAAGAATAAAGAAAGAGAAAAACATGGAACATGAGTGAAGAGGCTTGTAAAATGTGTAGACCTAGGCTCATAAAACCGAAAGGCTATGTCGGAAATGTGTTCTGCAATTTATTTTATTGTTAATGTTAGGTGAACATTTTGGCAAGCTGAATTGCGAATCAATCATTCAAATATATTTGTTGAGCGAGCGTCTCCATTCGGCTCTTTTGGACACTTTATCTGTTTTTGTTGTTTTTTGTTTTTCCCGACGCTGTAGGTCACATTTTTTCTCTGATCGAGCTGAAATTTTCACACATGCTAACAAAATTCTTATTTAGCCTGGGATTGTTTTTGAGCACTGCCCTTTGACTGGTTCAAAAATTAACATTTAAAATCATAAAACCTATCTTTTTATTGGTCGAAAATAAAAATGGTCAGATCAAGTTCAAATTTTGCATGTCCATTAAGATTATCATTTTCAATTATTTAATACATTTTCAGCCCTACCAGTAGAGAAATTATGCACTTATTGACATTTTAAAGTTTTCAAACTGTCAGAAATGACATTTCAAAACAGAAATCCACTGCATTCTGGGTTGCTCTATGTAGCGAAGTGGTGCAAAGTGTATAGATGGCTATTCTCAGTTTCAATGAAATACAGATATGTCGATTAGTGGATTATATTGCCTATATTGCAATACATAGTGTACCTAGTCATTAATGTAGGTATTAATATACATAGGTATAGTTAATCCTTTTCTATTCGAGTACCTACCTATTTTTATTTGTTTGAGTGTACCTATCTAAAATAATTTATTTTATGATTTTGATGGAAAAGTATCAGTACATTAATCTGTTATTTAATTGAACAAAAGTGTTAATGGAAAGTTGCAAGAAAAATGAGTAATAATGTGTTAGTTATCTTTGATTGAATGGATCGTGCTCGATTGGCGATGTTGCGCGTGTCGGTTCTCGCTCATCAACGCGTTACACCGAGCGTTTTCCTAGTTTATTTTCTGAACTTAGTGTATTCACTATTCATGACCTATTTTATGTACACTCAACCAAACATAAAATGATCGTGATGAAAAGGTAGGGAAGCATCTCTTGTCTATTAATTTTCCGATTGCCTGTACAAACCGGTCAGACCTCTCACTCTAGTTGTTATCTCTCTCGGTGCTCGAGTAAAACAAGGGATGGGGGAGATATTGACGTCAAATAGAAACAGGTAATTTATCTATCCCATCAGCCTAGAAGGTCGAAGCTTCATTCGAATCTTGCTCATCAGGCTAACCCGATCGTGGTCTACCGAGATTTTGGCTCAAATTTTCTCAATAAGTTCAATCTATATTATGTTTCAGATTCATAATTTTAAAAGTGTATAATATGATCTTATGCTTTTCCTAATGTATAATTTCATTTGCAAACAATCCGATCTAAGTGCAGTTAATCAATGGAACAAAGTATACCTACGTCTATATAATGGATTGGGCTAAAATTACATAGGCTCTTTAAATTAATTTTATGAGAAAACGTAAATTTCAAAGTTACCCTATCATTGATTCATACAATATTAGTCTATACAAAAAAATTACAAATTGCCAATAGGACAGTTACGATTTATTTTTGAATTTATTTCAAACCTGACTTTAATATTCCCTTATTCATAACAAAAAATATGTAAATTTTCATTAATAAATATCAATTTGAAATTCCGTAAATATTATTCAGTATGTTGAAAATCAGTGTGATGTTATATTTATCAACCAACAATGATGTTGCCATGGCAACAATAAAACTAGGACAGCACATGACGTTAATTCTTTGTCCCGCAATAATGTGCACTGAAAAAATATTCATATTGACGGAGGGAAATTTGGGCTATTGAGTATCCTGACAAAATTAATCTACGCCCACTATTTAGGGTATTCGTAAATATGAATCAAAGGAAAATTTTAGTTGAAAAGTCTGCGCCCTTAATATAAAAGTGACGTTGTTACCATAAACTGCATGCATTGCATTTTATAAAACAATGTATGTAACAATGATCTTATCTTTGTTAAGTGTGCGTCGTTAAATAAACTCACCAGCCTTGTTGCCGTGTGTGCGTCATTAATATTCAGTCAAAGCATGATACATTATGTGTATTTATTTAGTGAGAGCAGAAAATTTAGTTTTGGACATAAGATTTAGCTCGTTTATTAATTACCTTTTTTAGTGAAGAAATATTGTGAGTAATTGAATGCGGTAACATTTTCTGATATTATTACCGTTCTAATGCATCTCAACTAATTGTTCTTGGAGAGCGGTAGTTTCTTTACACCGGGGGTGTTGCAGTTAGTGTCCACTTGATGGATGATAAAAAGGTTACCGGTGGAAGGTGGGAAGGAGGCGCTCGTGGCTTATCAAGCGAATAAAGCAAGCGTCTTTATCTGAAACTTATAGCTCGAATCTCTGATTTTTTGTCTGTTTGTTGTTCTTTATCTATTTCAGGTCAAACGGAATAACGGATTAGGCCAATTTATTCACAACACATTAATTACTATCCTGATTGAGGACTTGATGATTTCTAAAAGATTTGAATTAGTTTCATCTTAAATACCTCCAGACTCCAGAGTGTTTATCGTTTAAAGTGGAAATGCATTTCCATGGAGTCATTCAGACTCAAGCAACTCGTTAAAGTCGAGTGTAAGAGGTTTGCGCACACAAGTGCAAGAGACATGGTGACAGCATCGTCACCGGTGATATGACAGTTCGTAGTGAGCATTCTCTACCTTCATTCCATTCTCCTCGGAGATCTCTAACCCTCATCAGTGCGTTGTGTCTAATGTCCGTCTGTCCGACCGGGTAGCTCAATTGGTAGAGCTCTCGCCCGGCAAGTGAGAGGTCCCGGGCTCGAGCCCCGGTTCGATAGGATATTTTAACAACGCACATCCCTTCATAACAATCTGAATAATGGATAACGTTCATTTGTCGTTCGTGTTAATGCTTTTCATAATCTGTCTTATATTTTCTGTAAAGGGAATTTCAGTTCGACTTCGAGGTGTTGCCCGTTTCGGTGCTCGATCATCAACGCGTTACACTGGGCGTTTTCCTAGTTATTAGTGAAAATCATAGCATTGATTCTCGACTGAGGAACACCCACGACGAACTCAGTCAAGTAGGTCGGTCGCGGGAATCGAAGTCAGGACTACCGGATACAAGTTTAAGGCGTTACTGCCTGAGCCAACTTGCTCCAGTAAAATTAAACTTGATGCATAAATTAGGCTTGGCGCTTAAAATGCAAGCTAAATGCTGCCATTTATTTAACTGCATCCCCTAGAGTAGGTATCCATACAAAAAATTGTTAGGGAATATCCATCAATTTTAAAATAAGTTGGATTATAATTATTCAAAACAACAAGATGAATTTTGTCAGGATCTTCAATAGAAAATAATGTCCTTCATAAATATGAAATTTAATGTCAGTGAACATTATGGCGGGATAAAGACATTAATATCATGTTCTGTCATAATTTTATTGTTGCTATAGCAACATCATTGTTGTTTGATAAATATTACATCACACTGATTTTCAACATAGTGTTAAAGTCCCTCAAAGATATTTACGTAAATTCAAATTGATATTTATTAATGAAAATTGTTATATTTTGAGTTATGAGTAAAGTAATATTAAAGTCGGTTTTGAAATAAATTCCAATGAAAAGGCGTAACTGTCATAATATTGGCAATAGGTAATTTTTTTTTGTATAGACAAAAGAAAAACTTTAATGTGAGTGTTATCCCCATAAAAAACACTCCGTGTAAAAATACCAGCCAAGTCTCTTCAACTAAAAAAAAATTTAATAAATCTAAAAATTCAGCACTGAAAAGTAGTGATATCAAAAAATTGGCCAAGTCAAAACTTTTCAAAAAATACTTGGCGCATCGTGCATATAAATAGTATAGAAGTAGGCCAGAAATCAAATATAATCATATATAGATATAATATTTCAATAATACCCTAAAAAACGATGCGCCAAGTATTTTTTGAAAAGTTTTGACTTGGCCAATTTTTTGATATCACTACTTTTCAGTGCTGAATTTTTAGATTTATTAAATTTTTTTTTAGTTGAAGAGACTTGGCTGGTATTTTTACACGGAGTGTTTTTTATGGGGATATCACTCCTTTTTTTAGTTTATTCTTACAACTTGTGACATATATAGTGGCACCAAAACTATAAGAATACCTTTAAAAAATACGCCTTTGTGATTTGGTTGCTAAGAAAAGTTGTGCTTGTTACTATGTATATGCTATAAATAATATGCTATAAAGTATAGCGGAAGTTTCGTTCCAATTGGTCCAGCCGTTCTCGAGTTATGGCATCACTTCCGGTTTTCAAAATGGCGGCTGACTTCACTGCCACCTAAAATTTGTATCTATAAATGTTATGTAACATTATAAGCCTTCTGAATATGTAGTTATTGTTATAAGAGATGATTTCATTCAAATTTTGCATTTTTATGACGTCATTTCCGGTTTCGGTAAAAGTACATTTCTATTTTGACTATTGATATTTCATTGAGAAGACCATCCGAATCGTTTGGCGCTAATTTCGTTCTAATCGGTCCAGACGTTTTTGAGATATGACGTCACTTCCGGTTTAAAAATGGCGGCACAAAAAATCACAAGAGGCAAGGTATCATCAGACGCCAAAAGTGCACATGTGGTAAAAATTTCAGATCGATCGGGTTTGCCGTTTGGGCTGTGGCGGTGATAGCAACGTTTCCTGATATCTGAATCATCATCATCAGATAGCTTTTAAAAGGGGTGTAATTTCACTGTTTTCACGGCCCTCTAGCTCGCAAACGGCATAACGTATTGTTCCCAAATTTGGTATATGTAGTCAGGTGGGCCATAGCTCGAAATTAAGATATTTCGCAACAATGTGAGATTTTTCAATTTTGAGATCCAGTAGGCCGAAAATGCCATGTTGTTGCTTACAGTAAAAGTGGTTGGTCTGCTCCTCAGTTTATTAGGCATTTACGGTATGTTGAGTGACTGTGAGTGTACGGTACGACTTGGCTGGGTGGAGCGACCGCTCCACTAGATTTTGAAATTTAGTTTTTCTCGTCAAATTAATTTAAAGTCAATGTAGGATGTAAACCCAATCATTTATATAGACCAGTGGTACTCAACCTTTTTGACTTGCGGGCTAATAATACGAATTTGCTTTTGTTGGCGGCCCGCATTTTTTAAAAAAAAGTACAATAATGCTCACGTGTTCAGGTCGGTTCATCCATGCGCGTAGGAACTACTTTTATCTTGAGAGGGGGGGAGGGGGGTATTTCGACACCCGGAAGGGGGATCTAAGGAGCGAAGCATGTAAATTTTAGCCCCGCAGGGCGTCATTTAAAAATTTTACAATTTAAAAGTGATTCAATTTCTGGTGCTCTAAAATGCCCGAACTGAATCAAACTACCCTCCAATTGTTGCCTCGCAAGTCGTTTCTTTAGAATTTAAGCTATTTATAAGTGGTTCTGGGATGCACTTATTTTTGTATGGTCAATGAGGGGTCAGTCTGCTCGGGTTGGGGGGATAATCCTCCATCCCCCAACCCCTTCTTATGTGTCTGGTTAATTCAGTGTATTTTGTTTATTAGGGAACGAATTGAACAAAGTATCACACGCCAAAACAATACACTATTTCACAATTTTCGGAATTGGTAAATGGCTTCATTTTCGTTTTAACAAGTATGAAGTTACATTTAAGAAGTTTTCGTCGCATTTACAGCCTGTTGCGTGGATCCTAACATGACAACTCTCAAAATTCCTCTCAAGTGCAAACAAGAAATTGTTAAAATCTTCTTCATATGGATATTTCATCCTGTTAGTTTATTTCTATGTAATGTTAACAGTTTCGATCAATATGTTTGGACCTTCTTCAGGACAAAACTAAACTTTAAAAAACCAAATCATATAAAATAATAAAACATTTCACATTTTTCAAATAATGTGTTCAATGAAACATTTTGTTATTTGTTATTTTTTTATATTATTTGCACAGTTGATTTTGATTGTGTGAATAAGTACGAGTAGGTATTGGAAACATCAACTGGGGGGCCACAAAAATTAGTTCCACGGGCCGCATGCGGCCCGCGGGCCGCAGGTTGATTGCCACTGATATAGACAGACGTATATTCTTTGTGCTATGAATTGATTAACTGCACATACACCGGATTGTTTGCAAATGAAATTTAAAATTAGCAAAAGCAAAACATCATAATAAATATTTTTAAAATTATGAATCTGAAACATAATATAGATTGCACTTATTGAGAAAATGTGAGCCGAAATCTCGGTAGACCACGATCGGGTTAGCCAGGAGCAATATTCGAATGAAGATTCGACATGCTTAGGCTGATGCGATTGAGAAATTACCTGTTTCTATTTGACGTCAATATCTCCCCCATCCCTTGTTATTACTCGAGCACAGAGAGAGATAGCAGCTAGAGTGAGAGGTCTGACCGGTTTGTACAGGCAATCGGAAAATTAATAGACAAGAGATGATACTCTAACTTTTCATCACGATCACTTTATGTTTGGCTGAGTGTACCTATGGAATAGGGTTGTCATTTTTTTTCAAATCCAAAAGTGTGACACCTGATTTGAAGTACTACATATACTAAAATAATTTGAGGTGGGGAGGGGGCAGGGCCACATGCGGGTCTGGGCCGCACAGGCCCGGAAAAATTTGAATTTTACAAAACAATTTGGACAATTTCTATGCGTTTTGGACTAGATATTTCGCCAATTTGATGCCTAAAATTGACAATCAAGTGCTGCAAATAGTCAATAAGACAACCCCTTTATCTGAGTCTGACAGAATTAGGGGACGTAGTATATAGGTACCAAAGATTGAAAACTCAATGTTTACATTTTATTATTGAACTGAGCAATTTCAAGTTATTGCTCATTAATTTTACAATTTTTTAACATTAGGCGCGCCGCTATCACGACAATAAGCGCTTACCTGGTGGATGAAAAGCAAATTAACTGATAGGGCGAAGTATTGAAAAAGCTATGGCCGCCGTGTTAAATTGTAGAAATATAAATAAAGAAATAAGAATATTGGCTTGTGCTGAAGTAAAACTGACTGAAGTGAGTTTATTACTGATTTTGTTTATAAATATTTATAATGCACGATTATGCCACAGCCCACTGGATTCATCAAAGTTTATATAAACAAAATCGAGTTTTTCGTGTCACTTCAACCATTGACGTACACTGGGGGTGGGGACATGTGCGACTGGCCAGTCATCTGTCGTCGATGTCTAGTGACAAACGGAACCGCCCCGTTCTTACGTACTGACCAAGGTCAAATTCTTCACTCGTCCGGCTGAGGTCGTCTTACATAGGACAAGATTGCAGGGAAAGCTGAAGCAGCACAACAATATGCTTAATTTTAGTCTATGTTATAAATATGAAGGCATGTCGTAGCATTGAACAAAATTAATAATAATGTCTTTATATTGCCAGAATCTTGGCTTGAAGTGCGGCCTCAGACATCGGCGGAAGCATTCAGTGCTGCAGCTATAGCAGTCACGAGTCCCATACTGAGCGGTAGTCAATGCTTCAACACTTGACTTTGCATTCCAGCCGAGCATTTAATTTTCTCTGTCTAAGTACCTAACTTCATTTGGGCATTCATACATCGAAGGATTAGCAGCATTGCGAAATGAATTTAAGCATACCACAACACAGCAAACAGTTTTACTTAGAAACAAGCTAATATTACGTATTTCTTTATTCATATTTCTACTTTTTACACGGTGGCCATAGCGTTACAAGACAATGTTCCCTATCAAAAATCTCGCCATTCCACCGCACAGATGGCGCCTCAGTCTACTTCGGAGGCGTATATAATTGGTGGAAATACTAGGGTTAGGCATTACCATCACTGCAGTTGCATTCACAATTTCTTCTGACTGAAGTTGTCGGTCTTGTTCAAGTCGTCGCCGTTCTAGACCATTATTTTCTTTCGGAGGTTTGTCATGACTTCGCTTCGGAAGACATTGTGATGGAACAGCAGTGTGTTTTAAAATCTTCCATTCACCTAAAATTATAGACGAAATTGTGTTTGTTGCCAGAGCCCTGATTCTATAACTCCATTGCGACCGCTTAGCAATTATTTCAATGTTAATCTTAATCTTATGGAAGAAATTTCTAGCGGACCAGCAATGCAGTTGTAGAATCAGGGCCCAGGTAGCTACCTAATTAAACAAGGGACACACTGACAAGGTACCTACTCTCCGGGTTTTAGATCATGACCGTATAGCAGAGACTTTACATCACTTGACACTGCTATCAGTCGAAGAGAAAGTTGCTCTTCACTCATCTGTAGGTTCACTCATCTGTTTTTTTCTTATTTGACAGTGTGTCCCTTATTTCTACAACTACATAACATTCGACTACGTTATTCTGTCAAAATTACATTTGAAATATTATTTTGTGTAAAATTTTCTACAAAGGGTAAAGTTAGGTTAAACTAGGACATTTTCAACATAACTACACCAAATAAAATATGATGTACAGTAATTTATACATGATAATAGCAAAGTTTTATGTAAATACAATGCTTACCCATCGATGTTACTTTGTAATCCTCATCAGTAAAATGTTTGCTGCACACTTTGGAATGAACAGAAGGGAGTTTGCCAGTTCGAATTACAGCTTTCCATTCTGCTAGGATACACTTATCTGAAGGAAACTTGTGGAATTTTATGGATTTGTCACCCTTTTTGGTTGCCGAATTACATTGTGGAACGAAGCAATTGTATCCCATTATTGAATAATGATGAAAATAGTAGCACAATATTACAAACACAGTGCTGTCACAAGGTAACTTCCCAACTTCCTTCCCCTTCTACGTAACTTCCCAAAACCTTTCTGGGTATTATCATTTCTCAGAAAGCAAATTGGAATTTAAATATGAAGGTATTATCGCTTCTGTGTCGCTTCTGTTCTGTGTCTTTGGTATGTCAAATTGTATTTGCCAAATTGCAGAAGGAAGGAAACCAACCATATAACCACAACAAAAGTCAGAACCTAGCAGGGACCTTGATCATGTAGGTACCTAGGCAATTTCAAAATTTCATCGTTTTGCAAATAACACCAAACAGTCATAAATGAGATCACTGAGTTACATTAGATACGAGGTAGGACTAACCTTAAACATAATAATTAGATATGAAATTTAATTGTTTTCGACGTACAAATACAAGTTCACCTTCTCAACCTCATCTGACAGCTGACTGAAGGAATAACAAATATTCAAGTCGAGGTAAGCAGCTTCTCACCACATGAAGGTAGCATCACTCCTACATTTCTAATACTCACATTGGCATCGCACTATGTTAATCAAGTGTTGGTGCGGAGCTCCGGTTTTCACGATTATTGATATTTCCATTTAAATTTATTTTAGTGCTTCGATGCTTTTTTTTTAAAAGACTCCCTGGAGGCCAATTCTTGAACATTCTCACAAGCCGTCTATCTCTCCCCTAATCCGCATCAATGACCACATTATTCCGAGCACCCCATCCATAAAATTCCTGGGCATCCATCTAACTGCTACCCTCAATTGGTCTACGCACATCCAACACACGGTCTCCAAAATCCAGAGTAGCTGCTTCCTACTACGCCGACTCAAGCCCATAGTTAACGCCCATTCCCTCAAACTGGTCTACCACGCTCATTTCCATTCCCATCTCTCCTATGGACTCCTCTTCTGGGGCACCTCTCCCGGTGCCAACCGCATTTTCATCCTGCAGAAACAGGCAGTCCGCATTATTGCCGGCATCTCTCGCCGCAAGTCTGCCAAACCCGAGTTCATTAAGTTACACATCCTGACTCTCACCTGCACTCTCATCCGTATTGCCAGCTCCTTTGCTCGTGAGCACCCAACCCTCTTCCCCCTAAACTCGTCAGTTCATCAATATGGCACTCGAGGGGGAAACTCCATACGTATCCCCACTCACTCTCACTCCTCATTCACTAGCAGCCCCCACTATATATGCACAATTATCTATAATAAGCTACCACAGCACATCACCACCTCTTCCACCTGGGCCAGCTTCCAATCCAGTCTCAATGCCTACCTCCTCCTAAACCCATTCTACAGCCTGCAGGAATTTCTAGACTCATAACTGTACCAGCACTTCAGTGTCAATCATCTTAACCTCAAGCACTCTCGTTCCATTGTTCTTCCTATTCAACTATCGGCCACGTACTACACGGCATTGTCTTAGCCGAGGCGATTTATTCATTTATTTATATTTATTCTACATGTAATCATTTTTATTATTATTTTTCTTAGGTATAAATATTACTATTATTAGTTTTATTATTTACTGTACATATAACTGTCATTGTAAACATTGTGACTTGTAAATATTTCTGACTTTGTCATAACTTGTACATACATTCTTGACGATACCCATACATGTATTATGTACTGGTCCACGGGATGATAATAAAATACAATACAATACAATACAATTGGTACAACCCTGGTTTTACATCCTGGTATTAGAACCCGCTTGGAACAAGCGGGAAGTTTCAATGATGATTCAATGTTTATAAATGGCATGTTTAAATCATTTTTGAAATACCGTGTAGTCTGGGTCCCTTTTTTAAATAAATGGCACTTTTCATAACTGATTATTTTTATTTATTTTAGATTAGATTAGGAGACTTGGCTGCTGTTTTAAATACTAGTGGTGGTGATTTTGGAGAAATGTAAGCACCTTGACTGATGTGTGGTTTTAGTTATTCTAAAGTTAGATGAATGGCAGTTATGTTTGTGAACGTCAACAACGGGATTGAGTCATTAAGGTGTTACAAGCGCTCGGCCGTTTTAGAAAATTGAGAGAGAAAAATTGTTTCATAAGTGAGTGTTGCTTCTACAGGATGTTCACATGATCAGTCTGATTGTATATTAGTAGCACTTTTTCATTTTTGCTTATTGCATCGTTAATTAGGCGCCGGTTGTTCAACAAAACCGCGCAAAACCATGAAATTTCCGATACGATTGGAGACCAAACCCGTAAACCAATTGATCTCAAATTTTAATCATGATTAGATGAAAGACAAACTTAGGGTTATCACTTTGCACATTTTTTAAATTTAATTTTTTACGGCACCCAGGGAGACAAGAAAATAGCAAATTTTTCACCAAAAATCCACTAATTATTACTAATTAACGGAATTAAAAATTAAAAATGTACCAAGGGATAACCCTAAGTTTGTATTTTATCTAATCACGATTAAAATTTCAAATAATTTGGTCTACCCATTTCGTCTCCAATCGTATCGCAAAAAGTGTCTACAAAAAGCATCAAAATCGCTCGCGCTTGCAGCACCTTAAGGCCGGGTAGGACCAACTTTGGATTAGCTAACTATCAATAGTTAGTGGGCAAATAGCCAATAAATCCAGTTAGCGCAAATTCCACAGTCAATGGGATTCACTAAATTCCTTTAACCATCAATTAACTTTATCCAAAGTTGGTCCTACCCGGCCTAAGAAACTGATTTTGATTGGAGTTCCGGTCTTATTTATACTAACGTTGCCAGATTGACTCTAGCCATAACTAATGGCTAACCCTTTCCTAAACAGTTCATTTCATAGAACAAAGTCTCGTATTAAGACTAGAGATCCAAACACAATTGAACAAATTAAAAAACAGGACAATGTGAAAACAGTATTTAAGAATATATTCTTCTGTACGTCATGATTGTCGATTGAAACATTGTGGCTGGAACAAGAGCATGACGTTGCACGGATTGTGAAGAGTGCGCAGTTCAGGTGCAGGCGCTATCAACCTTTGGGTAATTCCCTTTTTCGGACAATTTTAAGGTTCCATTGGAGGGAATCGCTGGTGTAAAAATTACAAAAAATTATATTTTTAAAACAAATTCTCATAATTGTGACGATATATGGTGACCAAATGTCAAATTGCCAACAACTTTTGTTCAAAACACATAGAAATTGTGTAAATTCGTTTATGACCAGTTTCCCAAGAATAATGTCCCATACTACTAACAGAGAAAATTAATAAAATATTAATAATATTATATACATATTATTTTGAATGCATTTGAGTGGAGTGAATCCATAGACATGTGTGAGTATACTATATTTCTATGGTGAACCTATCTTGGAATAGGAAAATTATATTGAGCATTGGAAAGGAAATTAGACTGTAGCGCAAAGTTTGAGAACTCCTGCAATGGATTTCATTGTGTCTCAAAACTTGATCACTACGTAGTTTTGAAAGAAATATTCCGTTTAATTCAGGCGTAATAACAACACGGGACAAAAGTCAGATGAACATTAATGAAACAGCAGCTTTATTGAGTATGCAGATTGTGAAGTAGTAATGAATGACATCAGCACTCTCCCTGGCCCTGTCCGGGATACACGATGTCGACGGTGGGCAAACGGTCCGTGCGGCCCTCCATGAGCGCGGCGATCATGTACGTGATGAAGGTCTCGAACGCCTTGGTCGTCCTGGCCGTCGCTTCCGCGTTGGTCGCGTAGAACTGCGCCATCTGCAGCGCCTGCTCGTCTTTGACCTTGTGGTTGCGCAGCCACGCCGAGAACAGCGTGGTCATGTCCAGCTGGCCGGTGTGCAAGTCGCCGCCCTCGACGTGCTGAATCTGCGGCGGCCTGTTGCTCTGGTTGGACACGTTTCCGTCCTTGACGGAGCGCGCCGCCCTGCGTCCACGACGCTTCACGTTCCGGCGGTCTCGCGCCACCTGGGCGCCCTCGCGTCGCACCTCCTCGCGCCTACGCATCACGTTGCGCTTCTCCTCCTTCTGCTCCATCACGTATTGGTCGTACTCGCGCTTCTCCATGGTCCTTGCTTTCTCTCCCAACTGCCAGTCGGCGTCCTCGGAAATGTCCATGCAGTTCGGCAGCATGTCGTCGATGGGCCCCTCGTCGGGCGCCAACTCAGACTCGTCGCACAGCTCCTCCTGCAAGCTGTCGTCCAGCATGGGCCGACTCTTGGCGCGCTGAAGCCTCCTCTCTCTGCGCTCGTCGTTCCTGGCCGCCCTCGACTTGCGCTCCGCCGCCCTCCTCTCCTCCCGGCCCGCCTCCCCCTTCCTGAGCTTCTGCTGCTTCTTGATCTCCACGAACCTGTTGTACTCGAACTTGTTCTCCTTGCTGGGAGCGAACCCGCCGGTGAACCACTCGTCGTCGATGGAGACGTCCTCGAGGCGCGGCGGCGGCGCGGCGCAGGACTGTTCCGACATGTCTTCCTCGTCCTCCGCCGCCCACTGGCGCCTCAGCCCCGCCTGATCGACCCCCGGACTGCCCTGGTCGGCGCCGCGCGGACCTGCAAGTACATCTTAAGCGTCAACGGTGCAAGCGCAATCTATTCTTCTGCTTGTTGGACACATAATGGAGAAGATTGGATGGACGAAATAGATGGACGAAATGAACTGACATTTTTTCATGTTAGTAGTATGGGAGGCAGACTGGTACATTATAAATAGATTTTGACGTTACAATTTTTTTATTTTCTATCATATATTTTATTTTTTTCCTCTTTTTTCCTTTGTTGTGTTTCTTACCGATTTTTTATCATTGGTTCTTTGACCGCCGCCGCCAAGTCTCCGTACTTTTTTTTATTTTCTGGCCGTGTTTCGATCCCATGTCAGCCATGGACCTCATATCCTTACTTTATGTTTAAAAGCCAGCGATGCTAACCTCTGCCCTATACAGGCAATATAGCAACAAGGCGATAAATAACGTAGGGCCGAAACCAAGGGGTTAAAAGCCCACCATCACCCCCTTGTCACTTGTTATCACACTTTATACAACCCCCCCTAAAAAGTATGACACACCTGCAGACCCCCCCCCCCCCCCACCAAACAAAAAACACAATATGCATATTTTCACTAGTATCCTATTGATTTATTGCCACAACAAAAAAGTAGAAATACATGAATACACAAAACTTTTTATTGATTTCTTGCAAAATATTACATTGAAATAATGAGAAAACAAAATGTTTCGTAGAATTATATTACTACCTTAATACTTGTAGTATTATCCTCAAGAGAGGGAAAATTAAAAAATCTCAGTTTAGAATAATAATTGTGATATTTCTAAGTGCTGAAACTGTCATTTCGATTATCTGCCCCCCCCCCCCCCCCCCCTAAGGCGGGACAACCTTTATGAACAACCCCTGATGACGACGATGATGATGAATGAATGCTGATGTCATGATGTAAAAAATCACTGCCTCCATGATCGCTGCCTTGACGCGGCGGCTGGAGGAACTGCTGCCAGTTGACCACCGCGTCGAGCACCATCTGGGGGGTGATCTTCTTGTAGAAGCGGTACATCTCAGCCCCGGCAGGGCGCGCCTCCCACATGGGCAGCAGGGCGGCCACTCGCTGCTCCATCGCCTCTGGAACATGACATCTTCTTGTAGAAGCGGTACATCTCAGCACCGGCCTCCCACATGGGCAGCAGGGCGGTTACTCGCTGCTCCATCGCCTCTGGAACATGACATCTTCTTGTAGAAGCGGTACATCTCAGCACCGGCCTCCCACATGGGCAGCAGGGCGGTTACTCGCTGCTCCATCGCCTCTGGAACATGACATCTTCTTGTAGAAGCGGTACATCTCAGCACCGGCCTCCCACATGGGCAGCAGGGCGGCCACTCGCTGCTCCATCGCCTCTGGAACATGACATCTTCTTGTTGAAGCAGTACATCTCAGCACCGGCCTCCCACATGGGCAGCAGGGCGGCCACTCGCTGCTCCATCGCCTCTGGAACATGACATCTTCTTGTAGAAGCGGTACATCTCAGCACCGGCCTCCCACATGGGCAGCAGGGCGGCCACTCGCTGCTCCATCGCCTCTGGAACATGACATCTTCTTGTAGAAGCGGTACATCTCAGCACCGGCCTCCCACATGGGCAGCAGGGCGGCCACTCGCTGCTCCATCGCCTCTGGAACATGACATCTTCTTGTTGAAGCAGTACATCTCAGCACCGGCCTCCCACATGGGCAGCAGGGCGGCCACTCGCTGCTCCATCGCCTCTGGAACATGACATCTTCTTGTAGAAGCGGTACATCTCAGCACCGGCCTCCCACATGGGCAGCAGGGCGGCCACTCGCTGCTCCATCGCCTCTGGAACATGACATCTTCTTGTAGAAGCGGTACATCTCAGCACCGGCCTCCCACATGGGCAGCAGGGCGGCCACTCGCTGCTCCATCGCCTCTGGAACATGACATCTTCTTGTAGAAGCGGTACATCTCAGCACCGGCCTCCCACATGGGCGGCCACTCGCTGCTCCATCGCCTCTGGAACATGACATCTTCTTGTAGAAGCAGTACATCTCAGCCCCGGCCTCCCACATGGGCAGCAGGGCGGCCACTCGCTGCTCCATCGCCTCTGGAACATGACATCTTCTTGTAGAAGCGGTACATCTCAGCACCGGCCTCCCACATGGGCAGCAGGGCGGCCACTCGCTGCTCCATCGCCTCTGGAACATGACATCTTCTTGTAGAAGCGGTACATCTCAGCACCGGCCTCCCACATGGGCAGCAGGGCGGCCACTCGCTGCTCCATCGCCTCTGGAACATGACATCTTCTTGTAGAAGCGGTACATCTCAGCACCGGCCTCCCACATGGGCAGCAGGGCGGCCACTCGCTGCTCCATCGCCTCTGTAACATGACATCTTCTTGTAGAAGCGGTACATCTCAGCACCGGCCTCCCACATGGGCAGCAGGGCGGCCACTCGCTGCTCCATCGCCTCTGGAACATGACATCTTCTTGTAGAAGCGGTACATCTCAGCACCGGCCTCCCACATGGGCAGCAGAGCGGCCACTCGCTGCTCCATAGCCTCTGGAACATGACATCTTCTTGTAGAAGCGGTACATCTCAGCACCGGCCTCCCACATGGGCAGCAGGGCGGCCACTCGCTGCTCCATCGCCTCTGGAACATGACATCTTCTTGTAGAAGCGGTACATCTCAGCACCGGCCTTCCACATGGGTAGCAGGCTGGCCACTTGCTGCTCCATCGCCTCTGGAACATGACATCTTCTTGTAGAAGCGGTACATCTCAGCACCGGCCTCCCACATGGGCAGCAGGCCGGCCACTCGCTGCTCCATCGCCTCTGGAACATGACATCTTCTTGTAGAAGCGGTACATCTCAGCACCGGCCTCCCACATGGGCAGCAGGCCGGCCACTCGCTGCTCCATCGCCTCTGGAACATGACATCTTCTTGTAGAAGCGGTACATCTCAGCACCGGCCTCCCACATGGGCAGCAGGGCGGCCACTCGCTGCTCCATCGCCTCTGGAACATGACATCTTCTTGTAGAAGCGGTACATCTCAGCACCGGCCTCCCACATGGGCAGCAGGGCGGCCACTCGCTGCTCCATCGCCTCTGGAACATGACATCTTCTTGTAGAAGCGGTACATCTCAGCACCGGCCTCCCACATGGGCGGCCACTCGCTGCTCCATCGCCTCTGGAACATCACATCTTCCAATGAAGTACAGGAGAGCTTATACTCTCATTTATTAGGTGTAACATAATCTTGTTTATAAATTTGATTGGTATAATCTCCTCTTGTAATGTATTGGGTAATTTAAATACAACATTTAAATAGTATTTATACCTACTCTTTTATTTAGAGCAGTATTATTACCCCATTGTCAATTGTCTGTGGAAGCTTCTACCTTTCTTTCTAACAAAACGGTACAATAGGAGCAACATTGTACTTTAGGAAATGAGAATTTGTGTGAAGTTATTGCCATGGAGTTCGGATAATTCAAGGTATCTTTTGTAGGTGTATGGAATGTAATAGAGAAGGGAGGAGAGGAAACCCGGTACCGGCTTGTAGCCTACTCCTGACGAAAGATACCAAGGGGGCCAACGGCTTAACGTTCCTTCCGAAGGACGGTGTGACATTCACAGCACGGGCCTCCACAACCCGCGCCGTCGAGAGATTGATAACAGGTGGAGGGAGGTCGTCACACTGACCCCCAAACACCCCAGTCTCTCTGGCCCAACGGCAGCAACTGGCAAGGCAGAGAATGGTCACCCATCCAACTACTGGCCCTGCTCAGTGTTAGTGATCTGACGAGAACCGAGGTATCCAATACACCAGCCGTTGGTTGCTAAACGAAATTTCGAGTCTTATGATTTGTTTTGCTATTTGAATAGAATCGCCAATTAGCTTTTATCTATCACTTAATGATACTGGTTTATATTTTTTTAACGAATTGTGATTGATAAAATATTCCAATCAAATGCGTCTTGTGTAAATCTAAATTGATTCCTGATCGTATGAGATGTTTCAAGTACTCACGCCGCTCTCGCTCATCCATGGGCTTCTGCGCATACTCGCCGCGCGTGAGCCGGAAGTACTCCTCCAAGTACATGCGCATGCTCTCGTAGAAGGGGAAGTCTGTAACACGAGCCACCTTTCATCGCCTCCGACTCTCTCGCTTACACAAGCCTAGTGCTTCTTACTTGTTACAAGTCACTCAATTACTGAATTACACGGCTCAAGTTTCCTTGAAGGGGTTGAATTCAACCCTTGTTTTCAAGGAAACAAAGATAATTTAGACGATTAAATGTTTGTTGTTGATTGAAGTTGCAGTGAAATAAGCAATTGGTTGAAGTATTTCAAGACTTAAAGGAAAATAGGACATGTTCTAAGTGAAAAGGCTGAAGAGATGTCTTGAATTCAAGACGTGGACACTTGTTAAAAGCTTCAATGTTTTCATTTAGATGATCCAAGTCTTGAATTCAACCCCTTTGAAATGGTTGAATTCCAGGAAACTTGAACTCGAAAAATGAGATAAAGTTCCCTTTAGCCTATAGTGAACTTTAGCGGTCTAGAGGCTGTATTGGATACGATTGAATAAGGTTTCAATTGAAACATCCTGCCTATGTCTTGATCTGGACATTGTTGACCCTGGTCTCATCGAAGCCGCGTGATCCTGACGAGGTCTACTCACAGGTGTCGTAGGCGAGCCTGAAGTAGGCGTCGTCGTCGCGCGCCTCCAGTTTCAGCTCCCCCTCCACCCGCGCCATCTCCAGGTAGAAGTCCGCGAGCTGGGTCCACTTGCGCTCCCCGTCCGAGCACGGCTCTTGCGCGTCCAACATTTCCATGCACTTCGTCATCTTGGCGCGCGCGTTCACGACTGCGAGAGAGCGTAGAGGTGCGTTGCAGACAGACAGAGAAGACAAGCTATGGTGACATTTCTTTCGGTCGTATCGCCTGAAGGTGCTGCAAGCGCGAGCGATTTTGCCGCTTGTTGCAGACACTTTTTTGTACACGATTGGAGACAAAATGGGTTGACGAAATTATCTGAAATTTTATTCATGATTAGATAAAAGACAAACTTAGGGTTATCACTTGGTAAACTTTTAATTTTTTGCTTAGTTATAGTTAGTAATAATTAGTTTATTTTACGTTATTTTTTTATATTTTCTTGTCTCAATGGGGGCCGTGAGAAATTTAATACTAGGAAAACGCTCTGTGTAACGCGTTGATAAGCGAGCACGGATACGTGCAAAACCTCAAACCAAAATTCCTTAAAAGCCGGCAATAATATACCTAAAACAACTGAAATCTAGAAGCAATCCACTAAATTATATAAAAAATAGCTGAATTTGCTTCTCATTGCAAGTTATTGCAACAGTTATTGCAAGTTATTGCAACATGATACACACTCATGTGTATTTATTTCAGTTTTTAGGTACGTAGGTATTATGGAATTATTATAAATAAAAAAATACAGAGTTTCAAACCACAAAATAGGCCATTATCTAAGTGCTAATATGTGCAAACATAATTTAAGAAACATTATCCAAACAATTACTTGCCGTTCCGTATAAAAGAGCTTATTTCTTCTAGCACATTGCTTACCTAACACAAACCTAACACATTGTATCTGATACAAATGAAATAAATATTTCATAAACATAATTTCAATTATCAACCAACCAATCTATTTCTACAATCAAGCAGACATTTCATCGGTCTACAAATAATTTGCTCAGCCTTTGAAAAGATTGGAAGTAAGACTGCATGTTAAAACTCTCATAAACAATAAATACCTATACCTATTAACTACATCTTCAAAAATAATAAAATAAACCCTAAGTATAACCTCGCATGTATTGCTTTAACTATTATCTAACCGCAAAGAAATAATTGTTACGTATTCAAACAATAATAGATAGACAGCTGCTTGCTTCCGAGTTGTTTTGAATGGAGCGCATCGGGCGGCCGCAACGGACTCCTCGAAGCTACAATGCTATTTATATGGGAAAACGCGATTTTTTTTATTTGTGAACGGATCTTTCTCAAAAACTATACAGGTCTAAGTTAGTATGAGATGAAGGTGTGTGCAAAATTTCAGATCGATACGTTGACCGGTGCGGCCTGGGTTGAACCAGCAAAAAAAAAAAAAAAAAAAAAAAACAAACACACACACAGAGAAAGTGCCGCAAGAGTCAAGTGGAGACGCTCGCTCCGCTCGCTTAATAAAAAATGTGCCAAGTGATAACCCTAAGTTTGTTCTTTATCTATAATCATGATTAAAATTTGAGATCAATTGGTTCACGGGTTTATTCTCCAATTGTATCGGAAATTTCATAGTTTTGCGCAGTTTTGTTGAATCACCGGCGCCTAATTAACAAGACATGAAACAAAAATGAAAAAGTGCTACTAATATACAATCAGACTGATCATGTGAACATCCTATCAAAGTTACACCCACTTATGAAACAATTTTTCTCTCTTAATTTGCTAAAACGGCCGAGCGCTTGTATCACCTTTTTTTTTGGGGGGGGGGGGGGGGGCGGGGGCTTAACGTCGCACTGTTCTGCAGCGAGGCTAATGGCGACGGATGAATAATTATGATGATGATTGGGAGATGATGGTGAAGAGTAGGTAAGGATGGAAGGTGGGAAGGAGGCGGTCGTGGCCTATTAGTAGGGTACCTTCCCAGCATTTGCCTGTCGACTGAGGGAATACCACGAAAAAACCCCAGTCAGGAAGGACGGCCGCGGGAATCGAACCCGGGCCTCCGGAATACAAGTTCAGAGCGTTAACCACTCACCCAATCTGTTCCGTTATCACCTTATCATAGAAACAACTGGTATCTATATTTGTGACGCCGTGTCGTCTCACAATGACAAGCGAAAGGGAACTCTTTAACTCTGTTCTTCAAAGTGACGTTTTTACATTTTGTCTTCACTCTAACAGAAGTTTAAAGTCGCAGATAGTAGTTAAATATTACAGCCTAATAGACTAGATAATGCCACACACTTGAGTACTTTATGACCTCTGATGCGACCCCAAAGTGTTAAAATACGATATTTACTGAAAATTAATTATATTGAACACTTTGAGATCGTACCAGAGGTCATGAAGTACTTCAGTGTGTGGCATTTTCCCCATCAACACAGACTTTATTAGCCTCTCATGTAGATGATCAAACCTCCTATGTTTTAAATTTTAACATAGGTCGTTATTTAAATGTACGTTTAACATTACTCTATTAAAGTGAGCGTGTAGAAGGGGTATTAGGGCCGGTCTTTCAATACTCTAAAATCTCATTAGCTGTTAACAGTTAGTAAGTACAAAATTATGTTTTTAATTGGTTGTTGCCATGACAATACAGTCCTAATCAACCGTTTAAATGTTAGCTGAGTATTGAAAGACTGGCCCTAAGTCCGCTGGGATGGATCGCTACTCTGGTTCCATTAGAGTGAAGACAAATTTCAAAAAATCACTTTGATTTCAGACAGTGTGTTTTCTGGACGGTTTCCCCAGCCTTCTCTCCTGACTCACCCGGCGCCATCGGGATCTCCAGACAGCTGTCGGCGGTGACGGCAGCGGCGCGCTGCATGGAGGCGACGAACTCGGGGTACTTGGGCAGCCGGAGACGGCGCACTCCGACGCGGGCGCGCTGCTGGCGTCCCGGCGCCTGGGCCCGCGGGTCCGTGGGGGGCGGGGTGCGCGGCGGCGACCTCACCGGCGACCTTTGCGCGCTGGCCGCCCTCGCCGCCGGCGGCTGCAGAGACAGTCACACGTCATCATACGCACACAGGATGCCTTCATAAAGTAGGATCACGCCTCAGGGAGGGGAGGGGGTGTCTGTTATACTGTGACAATCTGTGACAGGGGGAAGGGGGGGGGGGGGAGGGCGGACAAGCGTGATGTCACTGTTTGTTGCATCTATTTTGTGATAATTTTGTACTACCAAAAGGAAAAAAGTATTTTGTTTCAGCAATAAGAAATAAGTATCACATTTATTATTCTCAACAGAGATTTGAATTTTTCCTTTCCTCTATTTAGGATAATACTACAAATATTCCTCTCAGTATAGGTAAGAGTAATATAATTATATATGTTTTTTTTTCTTATTCTTTGAATGTCATATTTACAAAAAAAATCAATAATTTTTTTGTATGTATATTTTATTTGCAATAAATCAATAACTATAGTGAAAATATGCATTTTGTGTTCTTTTGGGGGGGGGGGGGGGAGATGAATGCAGGTGTGACATAAGTTTTAGGGGGGGACTTGTGACAATGATGGGTGGTGGAGGCGGGGGGGGGGGGGGGGGGGATAAGAAAGTGGCCTATTTTGTGTGACATACCTTATGAACAGCATACACAATATGCAGCCTCATGCTCTGCAGAAGTTGCGTCCGCAAGTAGATATTTGCGGATGTCAGTCCTCAACACCACAAGACCGTGTGCTAATAATCTTATGGACGGAATCCAGTACACTCTAGGCACTTGCGTCTATAATCTAGACAATCTTCTGAGCATGAGGCTGATATTGCATATTATACTGCGTACGTAATATATAATGTTAAATTTGTTGTAGTTACTAGAAGCAAATTTTAAATCAATTTTGATGAAGGGAAACCTGACACAGTACAACAATAATATGCTGATGACGATTGTCTATTATAAATACTAGGAAAACGCTCTGAGTAACGCGTTGATGAGCGAGCACGGATACGCGCAACACCTCGAACCGAAATTATGTTTATCGAAAATGTCCTTAAGGGGAGGTATGCACGAAGAATTATTTTTTTTATGATTTTTTTTTATTTTATATTATTTTTCTTTGATATTTTTTCTATATGAATAATACAACTTAAATGCAAAATCATTGTTATATACTCTTTTTAAAAAAATTTTGAAATTGTCTGCCCAGCTCTCTTCATGAATCTTATCATGTAAAATTATTATTGTGGAATTTCAATGGTGCGTATCTCAGAACGATACATTTTTAGCTTTGGGACAAGATATTTTCTAAACTATTATAGCTAGAGTATTGACATTTTTTGTGTTAATACATGATAGCATAAACAGCAAGATAGACTAGAATGAACTTTCTGGGTGCTATATTTTGTCTTAAATAAAAAAAAATAGGGTAAAAAAATTTGACAAAAAATATATGATTACTAATGCATTCATAATTTTTTTTTAAAAAAGGTGTCATGTTTGAATCTAGTCTATTTTAATATTTATATCTGTTGCTATATCATATAAAAATTTCAAATCTCTACCTCAAACCGTTTCCAAGAAAAATTGTCCCAAAATTGTCTAATTAACATGGCAAATCCTTCGTGCATACCTCCCCTTAAAAGCCAATAATTCTTGAATTTCGTCACAGACTTGTATGAAAATCTCCAACAATTCCTAAAATATTGGTCCCAAAAACTACGCAAAGTTTTAAGTTGATCTCGATTGAACCTTTATGATTGAACAATTCCTTACTAGGAAAACGCTCTGTGTAACGCGTTGATGAGCGAGCACGGATACACGCAACACCTCAAACCAAAATTCTGTCTATCAAAAATGTAATTAAAAGCCAATAATTCTTTAATTTCGTCAAAGACTTGTATGAAAATATCAAAAAATTTCTTAAATATTGGTCCCAATAACCATGCAAAGTTTTAAGTTGATCGATGGAACCTTTATGATTGATAATTTTCAAAAATCACAGGGTCTCGTTTAAAAAATATACCTGGGACCACTCACACAATATCAGATCAAACTGTTGAACGGTCATTATTATTAAATTTCATATGAGATTAAAAGTTTCTTCTCTAACTACCTTGGATTAGAACTGAAGAGTCGAAGTCACCGTGAAATATGAAATTCAAGAAATTTTACAGCAAACACGCAAAATGTCCGTAAACTGTCAATAACTTTTGGATTTAAACACAGATTAGTTGTCAAAAATACAGATAATGCTGGTCCCAATGACCATGCAAAGTTTTAAGTTGATCGGTCAAATGGTTCTAGTTTAAATTTAAAAAAACACAGGAAATGTGGTTTTAAATTTTAACCAATAAGAGGATTTGGCTGAAATTTTGTATGATTGGGTACAATGTTGGTTGTAATGACTTCGTTAAATTTCAAATTGATCGGAGCAACCAATCAAAAGATAATTTTTTTAAAACTTGAACCAATCACAGGAGCCCGTCCAAAAACGATCCTAGGGACCGCATAGATTACGTTAGCATACGTGCAAAGTTTCAGACCGATTGAATGTGCGGTTTAACCTGGGCTGTGAGGACAAAAAAAAATACAAACAAAAAAACACACAGAGAAAGTGCCATAAGAGTACCGTGGTGACGCTCGCTACGCTCGCTCAATTAATTTCCAAAATTCACAGGATATCGTTCAAAAAAATGTTAAACGGTCATATCAGTTTCATATTAATATACGTTTGAAAGTTTCTGCTCTAACAACCTTGAAGTGAAGATTCGAAGATGCCGTGAAATATGAAATTCGAGAAATATGATAGCCAACACGCAATCTGTAAACTGTCGATAACTTTTGAATTTAAACACAGTTTAATTGTCAAAAATACAGATAATGTTGGACCCGATGACCATGCAAAATTTTAAGTTTATCGGTCCAACTGTTCTGGTTTAAATTTCAAAAAGCACATGAAATATTTTTTTAAATTTTAACCAATGGGAGGATTTGGCTGAAAATTTGTAAAATAAGAGACAATGTTGGTGTAAATGACCATGCAAAATATAAGGTCGATCACATTTGTCGAAGTCCATTTTCATTGTTCAGCCTATCAGGAGATGTTTATTTAAATTTCAACCAATTAATGGATTTCAAAAAAAATAGGGTCTGCAAACAGAGAAGGTTGGTTTTACATGTGTGCAAAATTTCAGATCGATCGGTGAAACGGTGCGACCAGTGTATCGGCTATTAGCAGCCAAAAACAAAAACAAAAAGAAAAAAAAAAGAAATAACAGAGGTCCGTGCCAAAAGAGCCAAAAGGAGACGCTCGCTTCGCTCGCTCAATGAAGAGTAAAGGTACGTGCTCGTACACAAAATTAATAATGTCCTTATTGCCAGAATCTGTTAAATCAGTGCGGCCTCCGACATTGGCGAAACCATTCAGTGCTGCAGCTATCCGCATTTAAAATCAAAGGAGTCGACATCTGGAGGCTGCTTCGCCAACTAGCCTAGGTAGTGGAAAATCATTTGTTTACCATTTGTTTTCATCTGTCAATGGATGTTCAACCGGTGAATTTACCAATTAAAAGCAAACTAAAAGCAGCAAATCGATACTGTAGTGTTCCTGAATGTTCAAACAAAGAATCAACAGCTGCAGATGGACTCTCCTTTCATTTATTCCCGAAGGACGCTGTGCGGGAGAAACAATCATCTGCAATCTGCTTTGAAGATTGTCAAGAGGCTTTCCAAAATGCATGTTAGCTTCATTATTCTATGATGTTAGTGTGTGGGGAACATTTCAAAGCAGATAACTTATTTTACTCTGGTAAGACTTGTATTATATTGTTTTGATATATCTGAAATAAGTTCATTTAAGTGTATTTATTGTATTGTGTATAATTGTGTGCAATAAAAAAAATAAAAAATCTTCAATGCAGGCTGTTTAAACCTGCAAACACTACACACTACATCTATATACCTTGATCTATACCACACAGGAACGTGCTGTATTTAACCAGGTTCTAAGAGGCAAACGGAAGCGAACGGGTATCGCACGGTTCGTCAGAGCGATTTTTTGAAATTTTGTCTTCCCACTAATAATTTTAAAAAATCAGATAGTAGCGACCCATAACAGCCTAATTGAGCGAGCGTCTCCATTTTGCACTTTTGGACACTTTCTCTGTTTTTTTTTGTGTGTGTGTTTTTTTTTGTGTGTTTGAATTGACGGCACGGGCCACAATTTTCTTCCAATCGAGCTGAAATTTTTCACACATACTAATATCATTCTAACTTAATCGTGTATAGTTTTTGAGAGCTATAATTTGATTGGTTCAAAAATGAAAATATCTCCCGATTGGTCGAAAATTAAAATGTTCCGATTAAGTTCATATTTTGCATGAACATTGAGTCTACTATTTTCTCTTATTTTACAAGTTTTCAGCTCAATCGGTAGAGAATGTATCTACTTATTGACATTTAAATAGAAAGTCAGAAGCGATTTTATCGACATTTTATTTCCAGTTCAATTTAAATATGATTTTCTTTGTGGATCAGAGTGTATAGATGGCTGTTCTCAGTTTCAATGAAGTCAGGTAATTTTATTTTGATCAAGTGGATCGTATTTCAATTCACTATGGATGTATATTATGATTCCTGTGCTTTCGACTAGATACATATCATATTTTACACATTTCCAGCCCAATCGGTCAAGAATGTACGGTCAATCGGTCAAGACTTATTGCTATTTTAAGTGTTTTAAATATCTGTCCAAAGAGTTGATGGAAAAGTATCAAATTTACGGTATCGGTCTGTTTAATTGTTCCAGAGTGTTTATGGAAAGTTGTAAGGAACTTTGGTAATGGGTAATGTAGGTAATTTTCTTTGATTGAATAGATTGTTTCGATTGGCGATGTCGCCCGTGTCGGTGCTCGCTCATCAACGCGTTACACGGAGCGTTTTCCTAGTAGACTAAATAATGCCACACACTGGAGTTCATTATGACCTCTGGTACGACCTCAAAGTGTATACGATATTTTAAAATAATCGTATTTAACACTTTGAGGTCGCACCAGAGGTCATAAAGTACTCCAGTGTGTGGCATTTATTTAGTCTATTATGGGTCGTTCCCATCTGATTTTTTAAAATTATTAGTGGGAAGACAAAATTTCAAAAAATCGCTCTGACGAACCGAGCGATTCCCGTCCGCTTCCGTTTGCCTCTTAAACGCGAACAGTCATGTACCCCATGGAAGTCCATGATGACGCTTACCGGCTCTGGGGGGAATCCTCCGCTGGGCATAATGCGCTTGCCAACGCGGTCGATGTTGTACGAGCGGAACGGCTGCTCTCCGAGGGGGGCCCATCACTCTCTAGCTACGGCACTGGTCAATGATGACGCTTACCGGCTCTGGGGGGAATCCTCCGCTGGGCATAATGCGCTTGCCAACGCGGTCGATGTTGTACGAGCGGAACGGCTGCTCTCCGAGGGGGGCCCATCACTCTCTAGCTACGCCACTGGTCAATGATGACGCTTACCGGCTCTGGGGGGAATCCTCCGCTGGGCATGATGCGCTTGCCAACGCGGTCGATGTCGTACGAGCGGAACGGCTGCTCTCCGAGGGGGGCCCATCACTCTCTAGCTACGCCACTGGTCAATGATGACGCTTACCGGATCTGGGAGGAATCCTCCGCTGGGCATGATGCGCTTGCCAACGCGGTCGATGTTGTACGAGCGGAACCGCTGCTCTCCGAGGGACATAGAATAATTGCCGATGGCGTTGTCCAACGATTTGTCTTCGGGGCTCATCTGCTGCCATCCTCCGACCCTCTCGAGTCCACGTTGGCGCTGGCCTGTCGTTGGACAGACCTTCGGCAAACTTCTCCGAGGAGTTTTCGGCGGACTTTGAGTCCTCGGCGGACTCTTCTGAGGAGTCCTCGGCGGACTAGTCGGCGGACGTTCAGGTTGACGCTCCTCGCCCAACTCTAAAAGATACAGTATTTTAATACCACCTCGAATTGCTTATGCCATGTTTAGCTTGGCCCAGTGATTAGTTGGAATCCTATCTTAAGTCTAAGCTATATCCTAAACTACCTACAGGAGCCCAAGTCTTGAAAAAAGCGTTTTGAAACCGTCTGGCGTTTTCATTGATCAAAACGTTAAAAAGTTGAAGGCTAAGGTATAGTCGTCAACTTTTTTACGTTTTGATCAATGAAAACGCCAGACGGTTTCAAAACGCTTTTTTCAAGACTTGGGCTCCAGTGTGTTGACTCGAAATTGTTATTCCTTAATTTTCAAAATACGCCACCATTTTGTTTATAAAATTATAAAAGACGAAATGCTATTGTCATGAAGCCCGAGTCTCTTTCCTAGCCGGACATCAGGTGCCGAGTCCTCACTCATCAGCTGTGTATCGGGCTATTGTTTCACGTCGACGAGCGCCAGAGTAATTAGATCGCAAGTGTCAGCAGTCTTGCTGCGTGTTTATAGTTGAATGCGCAGATTGCATCAACTAGCTGACCCGCCCGGCGTTGCTCGTGCTTGTGGGGATATAGGCAACCCGCATTACACCTATGTGAGACGGATTGCCTATATTGCCCGGCGCAGCAACCCTGTCCATAGAGATCCATGTACTACTAAGCCTGTGAGATATGCAACCCAAATGTCTTCAAAGAAATAGTGCTTACGTAAAGTAATTCTTGGAATGTGTGTACATGACTTGTCTACCCGAGTCGAGTCAAGAGCAAACGTGACTGAGCTGCAATTTCTAGCAACAGTGTATTTAATATTCTAATAGGGGTGTTTTTTTTTCAATAAGGGGTGGTTTGCGAAATGAGGCAAGTACCCTACGATGTGCGCAGCACCCCGTAGAAACTCCATACCAAATTTGGTTGAGATCGGTCAAAGGGTGTAGAAATGTATGAAGAACATACATAGGCACAGACATACAGAAAGACAGACATTCTGCTTTATAGTTATATAATAGAAGATAGAAAAGGATTGCTGGCCCGTATACCATCCCTCTTACTCTTCTCACAATAGTGTATTTACTTATTCGAGAGGCCCTCGGCACTCCGTACAGCTCGTTGTAGCGCTCCGTTGTCATCTGTGACTCGTCTTCCGGCGACAGAGGTTTTTGCGGAGAAGGTGTCGCGGCGTCCACCCGGCCTCGCGTCCATATCTTCTGACCTGGTGGGACAACGATTTTGAATGGACACTTTATCTTCGTACATTTTTGGTAGCACTACTTTTCAGTGTAAAGTATACGTTTTTAAATCTCCCATGTGCTTAATATTTTTACACTGAGTATTTTGATGGTAATATCAATAATTTTTTTGTTTCTTAAAGGTACTAGTTTTAACCAATATTTAATTGGCAGCTTACAAGGGCGTATCCAGGATGAAATTTTGAGGGGGTGGGGGCGGAATTATACTAATATTTTGAATAGTCACAGCGGAAAACAGGGGGTTCGAGAAAATGTTTGATCAAAGGTCATTCGTTTAGGTGCAATTTTGAATCACAGTGTATAGCTATTTTGGGGAATTAAAATTTGAATAATGTCCCAAAATTGGTCTTAGAAATTTAAGAATAGGCAAACTATTGAACTTATAAAGATGCATGTCCAGGGCGCTTAGCCCCGGATTTAATTTTAATTTTAGCTCAATTCTAACCCTTTTGGAAGATTTTTGACATGATCCGTCTATTTTTTCGTGTTTTTTTCACATATTATTTTAAATGTGCTTATAAATTTGTTTTAGACGACACCCTGATTTCGGGGGGGGGGGGGGGGGGGGGGGGGGGGGGGGGCATGGCCCTTTTGCCCCCCCCCCCCCCTGAATACGCCCTCGGCAGCTTACTCATTAAATAAAACGTGATTTCGGATGTAGATAGTTTTCTTCAGACCTGTTGCCGCTGGCTCCTGCGGACTCCTCGAAGGACTGACGAGGCCCTGCTTGACCTTGACGAGGTAGGCTCGCACGACGGCCAAGTCCCGCTGGTACTCGGGCGTGTCTTGGCGGCCGGCGACGGCCTGCTGTTGCAGCGACACGAAGACGGCCTTCACGTCGGGCGGCAAGTCGGCCACGTTCCAGTCCTCGGCGGACTTCGTGGCTGAAACAGTCCGACGAGTTTCCCGATCAGTGCCAAAGAACCTTGCCAGAGTGGTTCCATCGTTTCGGCATAGGAATGAGAATTTGCTGTAATTCACACCAAAGATTAATGAAACCATATTACATACAACTAGCAAAAAATATTTGCCCCTTACGGTATCATATAATTAGATATTCTTGATTGAAGATCACTTTTTCCCCCATAAGATAACACAGGGAGACATGAAATCGTCCCGGAAAATTGGCCTTAAATTGCTCCTAAAACCGCAAGAGGAATGACAAATTATTGAAAATAGTCTCAAATTAAAGATAATAATTTTTAGAATAAGACTGGCGTTTGAAAATATGGGGTCACGGGCCAAATAAGAAAGAAACTGTGTACAATGTGTAATATTAACCATAAATCTGGCAACATTGCACTACAAATATGAATTATTTTGGGATAGTTTAATTGGAACTTCAATTAAAAACATGTAATTGGAGCGTACTGTAAGATATAATTGTTTTATGCTGTTGTTTGAGGTATTATTTCATCAGAGATTTGTATGAATTACGGCGACTTCTAAGCACCTTGGCTGGAGCAGTGGGACCACTTTAAGCCTGAATTACACTATTCAGGTTTCCTTAAACCCTTGAACACCTTGATTTCAAGGAAACTTGAAAGAGTATAGACGATTTAATGTTTATTGTTCATTGACGTTGCAGTGAAATTAACAATTGGTTAAAGTATTTAAGACTTGAATGAAAATAGGACATGTTCTAAGTGAAAAGGCTGAAGAGATGTCTTGAATTCAAGATTTGGACACTTGTTAAATGCTTCAATGTTTTCATTTAGACGATCCAAGTCTTGAATTCAACCCCCTTGG
Source organism: Leuctra nigra (assembly GCA_934045905.1). Classification (NCBI taxonomy): domain Eukaryota; kingdom Metazoa; phylum Arthropoda; class Insecta; order Plecoptera; family Leuctridae; genus Leuctra; species Leuctra nigra. Next base: position 6,811,933 of record OW203769.1, on the reverse strand, counting down.
AAGGGTTGAATTCAAGGAAACTTGAATCGTGTCATTCAGCCAGTATCGTAATGTCTTTTGTACTATTCAAATAAAAACATGTCAATTAACTTTGGGGCCATTACCATTAGTTTAAGCTTCCATTAGATAAACTCCACTTGTTAAATGTGGTGTATTTACATTATATATTGTGGCATATCAAGCTGTTTTAAACTGAGGAAATAAGCTCCGGAAATAAGCTGCATTAGGTATATACTGCCGTGTTAGGGACAAACAAAGTATAGGTTTAGACCATGAAAGTACGGGCTGATAGTCCAGGGGTGGGATTACATAAAATGATAACTTTCTTGTCACGGTGACAAGCTTCTCACTCAATGTTATTCACGGCCTTCTAGGGACTTGTCACCGTGACAAGGAAGTTATCATTTTATGTGATCGCACCCCCGGAGGCCAAGTCTTGAAACTTACGCCTTCAGGACGCAAACGCTCTAGGCCGTCAACAAGTCCCATTTACTGTAAGAATGATGACCTTGAAATCTACTGTCAACTGTTTAGCTTCATTTTGAATAAGGTTTTAATGACTGAATAACATCTGTAATTATAATTATAATGTTAATAAGTTGTTTGCAAATAAAGACGTTTTTACTTTACTTTACTTTACTTTACTTTACTTTAATAGATTGCTGGATGCCAATCAAATAAGTGGCTTAAATTGATGTTTCAATGTCGATCATTCTTACAGTAAATGGGACTTGTTGACGTCCGAGAGCGTTTGCGTCCTGAAGGCGTAAGTTTCAAGACTTGGCCTCCTGTAATTCTAGTGAAAAAATCAAAAGAAGCGTTTTTGGTTCCGTTCGATTCAGAAAAGTGTCCTCTACAACATATCCGAAATCGACCGAAATCGCTGTACGGAAAAAGGGTTTTAATGACTTTTTAAGTTAATTTCCCATGTTAATTCCATCTTCCAAAAAAAAACGTTTTTCATGTAACTCCGATTTTGACGAAACTTGGAAGAATTGTTCACCATCCTAAATGTACACAAATAGCTCTATGAGCGTTTTTCTCTAAATCTCATCGTTTGGGAAATATGGACCTCGCAAAACGTCAAATTACACTCAAAGTGACCATTCGACGAAAACTGACTAAAATATGACTTTTCAATGGGCCATATTTCCCAAACGATGAGATTTAGAGGAAAACGCCAAGAGAGCTATTTGTGTTTATTTAGGATAGTGAAGAATTTTGCCAAGTTTCGTCAAAATCGGAGTTACATGAATTTTTATTTTTTTTGGAAGATGGAATTAACATGGGAAATTAACTTAAAAATAGGGGTGTGCGAAGGTGGATTTTTGATTTCGAAGTCGAAGTCGAAGATTTGACCTCCTAAAATTCCGAAGTCGAAGTCGAAGTCGAAGATTTTGATTTAACTCAAAAAAATCAGAATTTGGAACAGAACATAAAAAAAACGTGTTTTACTGTTACTTCATCTACTTCACCTACTTACTGTTACTACTTCATCTTCGTTTTCGTCGAATAAATCTATTATATTTCTAAAATCTCCGAAAATAAACACGGCACATAACCTTTCAAGTAAGCACAGCGTGACAGCAAGCGTCGAGTCGACGTTAAAACCAAGATGGCCGACCGCAAAAACTTCTCGACTTCGGAAGTACCAACTACACGAAAATATATTATTTACCTCGAAAGTCGCGCCAAGTTTGAAGACGCAAATCGAAGCTTCGAACATTTTCGAAGCTTCGTTTTTTGGGAAAAAAAAAGGGTTTCGAAGTCGAAACCCTTTCACCCAACCCTAGTGGTGGGTGTAATCACACAATACTGGACAATGAGGTTGCATCACATTTTGTTGCAATCCGTGGCTGGAACCCGCGTATGAATCACGCAATAATTGTTCTGTACTTGTGCAGAGATATGTCAGTCGCTGTACATGCGCACATTGATCATTTGGTCCCAAAGCGGTTTGCAACCCAGTGTGATGCCCACTTTCGTCGATGGTACGGCATAGGTACAAAGGTAATACACCCCATTTCCCAAGTGGAGCTTAAATTAACTGTAGCTTAAGCATATGGTAACACCAGCCCTTGCCTAATTTTTAGTCGACCATAGAAGTAGTTAGACCACCTACAATTTTAATTGTGCCCAAACTCTACTGAGAGCTGAATGAATATATATAGGGACGATTTATTATTATTATTATTATTGATGATTTGGTTCTCGCTATTTGCGGTTTTTTAATTTCATCGGCCTAATAGGCAAAATGAAAGCAAACTATGTCTTCATTTACTGTACGTTTAAAAATTGTCGTACAATGCGGCAAGTGTTTTGAGTGTTTTGATTGAAGTGTTTTAAGTCATTACATAAAAATGTGGCTTCCTGACGCCCCCTTGTTGGCGACGTCCTGTGCTGCCCGCACACCCCTTGTTGCGGCCCTGACCGCGAGTGGCCGTGTGTCCTCACCTGGTCTGTCGGGCGATCTCTGCTTGGACGGCGGGGAATCCCCCTGGTCGCCGCAGCGCATCACATCCGGCTCCTCCAGCTCGTCTGCAAACAGACTGCAGTCAGAAACAACTCCGATCTCCAACCAGCGCGCAACATGATCCATCCAGTCAGATGTTAGTACACAGCTCGCCGTTGACGCGTGCGTGCGTGCGGTTACGTACCCCCACGCTTCCGTCCCTCCCTAATGACGATGTCGTCGCTCTGGAACGCGCTTTGCATCGCTTGAGCGAACTTGGATCGGTCGAACTTGGGCCTCGGCTTCACCAGACCCGCTGTCTTCTGGGCCACGGCAACTGGAAACAGGCGGGAACAGTCGGGAACAATGTCAAGCAGCGACAATGCGGCTTCCTCTCACACGCCACAACAATTGAATCAGCTGTTTTTTCTTATGACCAATCACAAGTCCAGAATCCGCTCACAGCAGACTTGTGATTGGTCAATAAACGCAATAACGGTGACCCATGCTTTTGAGTTCGCGGATGATGCCTTTCTCATCGTGGCCCCGCATTCGCAAAGCTTTTCCCGCCGGGGGTTTTAAAATATACCCCATTCTTTCACTGCTTATTAGGGGTGCATACCGTATTTGGATCAGGTCGCCCAGTTTCCCTATCCTTTTAACATTGTGACGTAAGCAGCTGGGCGTGACCTTGAGTCGAATTTAGTCGAATGAATGGAAATACAGGCAACCATGTTGGATCAGAAAGCCCGACATTTTCATTTAGGGCATTATGGGTACTGGTTTGAGCTCGTTTGTTGACGCGGCAAGTTTGATTTAACCCGTAAATCCTATGGTGACGTCAACGCCCAACTTGACCCTATTGTGGAACGCACCCTAGATACGCCAAAGTGAGGTTATTTTCCCCAGAGGGAAAAGCTTTGTGAATCTGGGCCCAGTTGAGTAAGTGTATATAAAAATTGAACACGATTTCCCCAAATTTGGACTGATGCCCTTCCTCAAAGAAATGATCCCCTCTGTTTGGGATAGGAAACTTTCTCGATGTTCCGGGGTAGGGAGGGGGGGGGGGAGGGGGAGAGGGGTCAGGGCACATCGATCGCAAATTTGTGTAATGTCAACACACACAAAACACAGCTCAAAACCCCTTTCAAGTGCATTTACAGAAGGAAGCAACCCTTAGAGTGAGGGGTGAATGGGGTGTTAGGTGGAAGCTTTCGTGGGGCGTGAGGAATAACCATTCAGTCATCACAAACATTCTATGTGGAAACAGTTGGTTTTGAGATGACTAGATAATTCTTAATATTGCAAAAAAGCAAGTAACTACATTATTACCAAAGTGTGAAACGCAAATTCAAGAAAATGGACTTCCACCTTACTACCTCTTAGGCTTGGATACCACTGCTGCTAACAGGACGTTTTGAATGCGCTATACAAATGCGCGCATAATAATAGAGGCAATTCAAGTCATATAAGGCTGTCTTTCAATGCCTTGCTAACTTTTATACAGTTAATTAGGACTAGATTGCCATGGCAACAACCAATGACATTCCTAGCATGACCACTAACTAACTGTTTAAGCTTATTTCGACTTTAGCAGAGTATTGAAATACCGGGCCTAAATGGCCGGTTTTTCAATGATGCGCTTACTTTTAAACAGTCAATTCCTACTAGATTGCCATGGCAACAACCAATGACAATCTTCGAATGACCGTTTAAAACTGATAACTAATGGTTTAGCAGACTATTGAAAGACCGGCCCTAAATGGCCGGTATTACCTTAAAGTTTAAGCAACAGTTAGCTTAAACTCCACTTATACTGGTTGCTACCTCCTCCACTCTGGTCGTAGGATTGGCTTGGTGGTTGGTAGCCTTGTTGGCCATAGTTTGGCTGCGCAGGTGGCGGGGCCGAGCTACCGTAACTGTTAGCTGACTGATCATACGGAGGGTAACTGCTTTCTCCTCCGTAGCTTGGCTGCTGTTGCTGAGAAACTCTGCTGAGAAGCTGAGCACTTCAGAAAACTCGGTGTATTACCATTATATACTGCAATGTAATTCCGGAGCTTATTGCCTCAGTTTAAATTAACCTTACAGGCTACTTGACTGCAGTTTTAAAGCTATACCGCAGTATGGTATTACATTCCCGAAGTGGAGCTTAACCAACCTGAAGATGAAACTAATGGTAACTAACTAGGAGTTACGACTCACTTTTCCCCACGGGGTCGGACGGCTTATGCGCGATTGGCTGGACATTCTCGGTGCGCAGCGGCGGCGACACTAAGTGACAGGGAGACAATCAGTGCCATCTGGTGCCAACTCACATGCCGACCAACATAACACTTATCACTTTGAACATGTTAGCCGGAAACATGAGTTATTCTTTTGACACATTTTACGCCAAAACATGTTAAGGGCACAGATGGCGGACATTATGTTGGCACGTTAACCGGTCAGATTCAACTTATACATTGAGGTTAATAGACGTTTCCTCTTCCTCTTAAGGGGGTTCGAATCCTTCCGCCAATCTACCTGACATTGTTGTCTTGGCACTTAAAGTGTTGAATATTGCGAGGGTCAATTTCTATTCAATAACCAAAAAGGTTGTATGAAAAAGGTTTTATTTTATGAGGTTCTGGGAAATTTATGACTGTGGAACGTGCTGTAAACAATGAAACTCTTGAGTTAGGGGGGGAGTACTGAATATCTTGAGGCCTCACTAACATAATCACAATTAATTTAATTTCAGTATTTAATTTTTTCCTAATTAAATATTAATGACATTTCATTATAAAATAGCAGACTGACAAATTGTAATGATTCCGGATGTGCACAAAAAATACCGATTTTTTATATTCAGCCGTTTTCTTATGCAGGTGGCCCGAATGAAGTTTTCATTCAAGTGTACTCACTCGTACAACCTGCATTCTAATTAGGGCAAATTGGTAGAACTCATTTAAATATCATAAAATAGCCAGATAATGCCCGGTGTGACTAAGCTATTTTATATTGCCGTGAGTCTTCAGGTTCAACAACAAATAATTGTGAAAGTCCAAATTTCAGTCACTTTTGGGTTTTAAAATCTCATCCCCTCATGCAACCTTAAAGGTTCCTCGGGAGCCCTATTCTAGAACGTTTAAATTCCCAATTATGATGGAATTCGATTCAATGCAATGTTAATCCTTATGGCCCAGAGCCGGATTCCATCAGATTTGGGAATCTAAATGTTATGTAATAGACATCCATTAATGCCTATTGGAAAAGAGCACAGAAACACATCAGCTATTCGGTGCCGTCAAGATGGTGGCACTGGCAACAACGAGATGACGCTATACGTTCGAACTTTATATTCACACGAGTGGTCGATTTGTTAGTCAGTCAGTGGGGGGATGGTGCGTTATCACAAGAATCAGGTCAATACGACCCCCCCAGCACCATGAGGGTCTGGGGCGCACAGCCCCGAAACTTTTGTAATTACAGGAATGCATCTGGTGCGTTTCTACGCGATTTTTACGGTAGGTTAAACCTATGTAAGTCTATATTTTAAATCTCTTAAGTGCTTCTTCCATGGACACGATTCTTTCGCCGCGATGTCGCTTTGCGGCAGGATTTCGCACCTATCGTCTTCCATGATTTGCCGTTGCGGCGCGATATTTTGAGACGAACCTAGCGGAATTGCAAGCATTTACGAACAGCGCCGGAGCGCTCCTATCGGTAGTCAATTACAGCGCATGCGCCAAAAACCGCTGCCGCGTCGGAATCGCAAGTATTGAAGTTGGCTCAAAACATTCAGCCGCGGTTCGCGTGACGTCACGCGGCGCTGCGATTCGAGCTCTGATTGGCTGAGAGGCCAAGATGGCGGTGAAAACCCGCAACCATGGAAGACGGGCTTAATGAGGAGATGGTGAAGTGGACAACATAGCCAATGGGGCGATGGAACTATAAATATATATTCTTCACATATCAATAGAGTTCGACCTCTGCTAGTGCTGCCAACTCACCCCACGGCGTCGGCCGCACGCCCATCTCTCGGGCGATGTCGCTGACGGTGGGCTGGAGAGACGGCATCGGCCCGGGCATCCCGCAGCCGGGCGCAGCCGGCAGTCCGCCTGGAACCAGAGGGGAGCAGACGATGACGCCATTCGCATCCGACACCATTTCCACCTCCCATGTCTCGCATTCAACTTTATCAGGCGCGTAGGAACTACTTTGATCATCATGGGGGGGATTGGGAGACACGGGGACAGCCCCCAGTTTTAGCCCCGCAGGACGTTATTTAGGATTTTACATTTTATAAGTGATTCTGGGGCTCTAAAATGCATAAACTAAAGCAAACAACCCTCCATTTGTTGCGTGTTTTCGAATATAAACAATTACAAAGGATAAAAGGATGCTCAACATCCAAATTATAACAATAAATACTCCTATTATTATAGCTTCGTAATGTTTCAGAACACATCATTATTAGATAAAATAAACATTACGGTATGAGTTCTAAGTATTTATTTTGAGCGACGTTTCGAGTGAACTGTGTCACCCCTCATCACCCCTCATTATTGCCCCGCAGGGCGTATATTTGCCATGGCAATATAGTCCTAATTGACTGTTTAAAAGTTCGCAAGGCATTGAATGACCGGACCGGCCCTTAGAATTTAAGAAATTTCTAAGGGATTGTGGGATGCTAGTAAAGAATGGGGGTCAGTGTGCTCGAGTCGGGGGGAATTATCACCCTACCCCCCCCCCCCCCCTCCTACGCACCTGATCTTTCTGTAAGAATTTGTGGGAAAACCCATACACATGTATGTGAGTAATATATGTCTACGCACGTGATAGCTCTTGTAATCGTCATTGACTATTGGCTTTTGTTTGCTATTTTATTTATTTTCGCCACCCATGAAATAACATTTCAACCAAAGGCAGTGACGAGAATACTGGTGAGGGTATCAATGTTAAAGTAATAGGTACTTGCAACTCGGTTGATTGAAAGTGATGTTAAAACTGATTCCTATCGCTTCCGACCTTGAAATGGAAAAGTATTTCTCGACTCGGGACTAATGTCGAAGGCGTTGAATGTAACTCACTCCAGTACTTGTCCTTGTTCTGCATCTGCACGTCCAGCCACACGGGGTCCTTGAGATGGTCGCTGCGGTTCAGCGGCGGCAGAGAGCGCTGCTTCACCTCGGCCTGCTTGAAGGGCGAAGCTGGAACAACGTACGTAACCGCTCGCAATCAAGTTAAAGTCTGTTTTTTTACTGTATGAACTCTCACCAGATGGAGCCACAGTCAGTTGTTCTGCTAGGCCGAGAAAGACTTCATTGCGCGCTCACCTTGCAATGTTGTCTTTCTCGGCCTAACACAATAACTGACGGTGTCTCGGTCTGTAGAGAGTTCAAACATAGGAAAAACAAACTGTAACAGAAACACGTCAGGGATTTGGCCTGTCTTGAGATTCACGTTTTCAAACTATGCACGGTGTCATCGTTTAAAACCTAAAAAAGTTGGAGGCTAAGCAATAGTTGACAACAGTTTCAAGTTTTGTACAACGCAAAAGTTAAAGGTTTCAAAATGTAAAAACTCAAGAATTGGCCTCAAGTATATGTACACTCGGCCAAACAAAACTTGAACGTTGACCAAATTTGATGACTGCTTGTCATGTCCCATAACCAATCAAAGCTTGTTATTATCATTGAAATGTGAGGTCACCTACTAGAGTGAGACAATGAGATCGCTTAGACTGACTTCTGATGGTGCGATCTTACATTTATCAACCTATCAGATTTATTGAACGTTCAAGTTTTGTTTGGTCAAGTGAACCCACTGCTATTATCGAGGATTTGTGGAATCTTTCTATCAGGTCCAGTTGAACAATTTTCCGATGGCGTTCAATACAAATGACTTATAGTGGCCCAAACACGGCTAATCTTCTAACTAACAACAACTCATGTGTAGGGCTTCAAGTGAAGCTTAAAGAAATTCAATCACCGACAGAAATCCTTTATGCCTGCCTTCATGCCAAGGTCACCCGGCTTGGTATGCAAGTCGTCAAGTAAGAAACAACCAATACAAATTCACAAAATAATGGTTTTCCTTGGACCTTTTCCGGCATTTTACCGAAGAGGGACATTTGACAACTGAGAACTGACAATCTTCAAAACGCCCAGATTTCCATATGCTTTAACCCTGTCACGTGATTATGTGGGCATTACCTTGAGTCAAATCGTTGTCGAATGAATGAAAATACATATTGGCCACTGGTTTCAGCTTGTTTGTTGACGCAGCATTGTTGATTTAACCCGTGAATCCTATGGTGACGTCACCATAGTCTCGCCAACTCGCCAAACAGGTGGTTGTTCCTACCGTATTTGGCTGGCGGCGTGGTGCGCATAGCCATCGCGATGCGCAGGCGCGCGAGCTGCCCGTCGACCGCCTTGGTGTAGCCCTCGTACCGTCCGGGGAGGTACTTGTAGGCCGGGTAGGGCACAAGCTTCAGGACCGCGTCGCCTTGACGCTTCAACTCGTCCACGTTTCCTGCCACAATCAACATCGGAATGAATCCTGATTCATTCGTCATTCAATCAGACAAGCCAGGGAATTCAATAAACTCTGAGCGTTCATACCCACAGCGCCACTAGCGAGAGAAATCGGCAAAACTGTACGGTGAAGAATCTTCAATTTTACCATCTCTCATTGGTCGTGGCCATAGCAACCGATACAAATCAACAGATAACTCAAAATAGCGCAGAATTGGTAAAAGAGAGGAGCAAGCTAATACTTTTATTAGATTCTACATTTTGCACAGCGAAATATCCTGTGGCGTATTATTGTAAGAATGCATACAATGAGTAATGTTTTCTAACTGCTGCAACTAAGGGTATGAGGATCACGTCAAGAGTTGCTAATTTATGGCACCCATCGCACTGTCTCTCATTTCCAGAAACAAAAGACAGTCAAAAGACAGGGCCTATAGGCCAGGGGGCCTATTTTTAACCTTTTTTGGTGAGGAGCCAATTTCCCAAATATTAATAAATTAGATAATTATAAGAGCCGCAGGAAAGGCAATCAAATATAATGCACTGAAAATAATACATTCTATTTGGTACCAGTTTATTTTGATATTTTAGTAAAGCTCCACAGTTTTTGCCTACAAAGCGATGTTTTTAAGATTTTCAACAATTTAAAAGTTATTTTGAGACTAAACTGAAAAAATTACCTTCCAATTGTTGCGCCGCACGGCGCTTTTTTTTCGAATTTTCAAAGATGTCATAGGTTGTTAATGTGCTGCAAGCGCGGGCGATTTTGCTGCTTTTTGTAGACACTTTTTGCGATACGATTGGAGACGAAATGGGTAGACCAAATTATTTGCAATTTTAATCGTGATTAGATAAAAGACAAACTTAGGGTTATCCCTTGGTACATTTTAAATTTTTTGTTTCGTTAATTAGTAATAATTAGTGATTTTTTGTGAAAAATTAGCTATTTTCTTGTCTCCATGGGTGCCGTATAAAATTAAATTTCAAAAATGTGCCAAGGGATAACCCTAAGTTTGTCTTTCATCTAATCATGATACAAATTTGAGATCAATTGGTTTACGGGTTTGGTCTCCAATCGTATCGCAAATTTCATTGTTTTGCGCAGTTTTGTTGAATAACCGGCGCCTAATTAACGATGCAATAAGCAAAAATGAAAAAGTGCTACTAATATACAATCAGACTGATCATGTGAACATCCTGTAAAAGTTACACCCACTTATGAAACCATTTTTCTCTCTTAATTTTCTAACACGGCCGAGCGCTAGTATCACCTTAATGCTTTATTATTTTTATTGTGTCCTACAGGTGTTTAGTGCCAAATTTGTACTAATTTTCAAGCACTAAACGTCTGTAGGACAAAATAAAAATAAGAAACTATTACAAGCTGTGAAATAATTTCCATTGAACTGTTCTGAAGACTCGTACAAAGCCTTATTTTTATTAACAATAACATTGATAAAAGATATTGAGAAAAATCGATTAAAAATCACTTCAAGGTCAAAATAACCACCACCTACTAGATCTTCCCCCTCCCCTCCCCTCCCCTTCCTTCACTGCCTGGCAACTGGCTGATAAACCAATGCTATTTGAAAAATAATATTTAGTTCATAAATCCGCCAACAGCTGTCTCACGGGGACTCACATAGACTACTTTACCGACATTACAGCCTGCTCTTAGCTCTATTTTCATAAAGGGCGGTGAATTTTCAAAATTCAAAATGTCAATAGTTCGATTTCTAATAAAGAACAAGTTTAGTATTTTCAGTTACTGACGATAATAATCCATATTACCTATTATTATTATATATTTGTGATTAAAAACAATGCTGAAATGCAAAAGGAAAGATGGAAGACATTGTATAGTGTACATTCTATTGTTCAATTCAAATAGTTCCTTTAGTTCCTTTCTCTACCACCTCGCCACTGACAGCGCTCTTCTTTACATGTCGGTAAAGAAGAGAGAAGAGCGCCATATTTAAATTTCATTAGATACCTGTGAGTTGCCAGGCAGTGAACAGGGAAGGGAGGGGAGGGGGAAAGATCTAGTAGGTGGTGATAATAACTCATCGATCGCATACTCACCAGGCGCCATATCTTGAGAGTTCTTGCTTTGCAGCTCCTTCAGAAAGATCATAGCCGCTTTGACGAATGGCCGGTCTGAAATTAGGAGAGTATAACAAATAATTTCTTTGTTTGATGCGGTTTTTCTCGAGTCTGTTCCGTGCATAATATTATGCTGTGCTTCAGTTGCTGTTTAGTATACACTCTGGAGAGAAGCCGGTGCAAAGTTTAAATATCTTGACTACGGAAAATGATAAAGGATAAAAGAAGGGGTAAGGATAAAGAAATTGTCATAGTGATTACAGCACGGCCTCCTTTATAAGTTCCGTTTCACTACACGTTTCCCGGATTGTCCACCAACTGAAAATCAGAGGTTCCACGTTTTGGCACAGGCCAAGGGCGCTAGTTGACACCCTACGCCTACCTTATGAAAATCCTATATGACCAACTGAAGACAACATAGTGTGCAGTGGTTGCTTTTGTCTTTGAAAGAGCTGTCAGTTAAAAAAAATGCAATTAGTAAGCCAATATTATTCATGAATTCAACATTAAATATGATTTTAATGCTTTATAAGTAATAGTTTAAGCAATTATTAATATATTAGTTCTTGAAATATAACCTCAGCACCAGTTTCGTCTACATATTGAATGTGTTAAGTTAGGTGATTTTACGTACATTTTTTAACCTCCCAATAAATTTCGTATATGTCACATTCAATATGTTGACGAAACTGGTGCTGAGGTTATATTTCAAGAACTAATATATTAATAATTGCTTAAAATATTACTTATAAAGCATTAAAATCATATTTAATGTTGAATTTATGAACAATATTGGCTTACTAATTGCATTTTCTTAAACTGACAGCTCTTTCAAAGACAAAAGCAACCACTGCACACTATGTTGTCTTCAGTTGGTCATGTACTATTTTCATAAGGTAGGCGTAGGGTGTCAACTAGCGCTCTTGGCCTGTGCCAAAACGTGGAACCTCTGATTTTCAGTTGGTGGACAGGCCAGGAAACGTGTAGTGAAACGGAACTTATAAAGGAGGCCGTGGATTACAGTATAATGTCTCATTTCCTTAAATAGAATAATATGCTGATTTAAAGCAGCAAACGGCAAGCACGAGGAAGATAATAAGTCAGACCCACAGTGATTGGTTAATCTGCGACTTAGCGGCGGCATCTAGAGTAGACGCGGCGTCTGTACTTCTCCATTTCTCTCGGACATTTTACCAATTGTTGAAAAGTCTCCTGCGAGGCCAGCGTAAGACGTAACGGGAAGCTCCCATTCATCAAAGTGCTTTATTTTTAATTTTGACTTCGCACTTACAATTAAAAAAATATATATTAGCGATCATTTCCAGTTACTTGACTATTAATGCCACACTCTGGAGTCTGGAGTCTATTACGAGCTCCTGGACGGCCTCAAGAGTTAAATACGTTTAGTTTAAGAAACATTTCGTATACAACTTTGAGATCACAGAAGAGTTTATGATGCTCTTTAGTGTGTGGATTTCTTTAGACAAGTAAGCTTGAAACAGTCGAAAATACCCTTTTTTAAATTCTCTGATTGCAAAGATACAATTATTTAAAAACGTCTTGAAGAAGCGCATGCTCTCCCGTTACCTTTCAAAGGCCTCCTCAATGAACTATATCTTGACCACCTAGCCTGTTGCTCACTCACATGGGTTGGGTATGTAGGCGAGGTCCTCCTCCGGCGCCTGCTGCCTCCTCCCCGACTTCCTCGTTCTCGTCGGCGGCACGACGTAGGTCTCGTTCATCTTTCGCGGCACGACGTAGGGGGCGTCCATCTTGGGCGGCACGACAAAGTTCTCGTTCATCTTGGACGGCACGACAAAGTTCTCGTTCATCTTGGGCGGCACGACGAAGTTCTCGTTCATCTTGGGCGGCACGACGAAGGTGGCGTTCAGCGGCTCGGGCAGGTGCGCGACGGCTCGACCCTCCGCCACGTCGCGCAGCTGGGCGTCGCCCTCCGCCGCCCACGTCTTGGCGGCGGCGGGGGTGCGCGGCGCGTGCGCAATGATCGCGTGCATGGTCGCCGCCACGTCCTCGGCGCGCAGGCCGTCGAACTCCATCATTTGGGCGCCCGCGTCCACGTGACCTCCCCGCGACATCGCCTCCGTCTGGCGCGCCTCGCGGCTCTCACGCTCTGCGGGAGTCAAGTTCATTCCATTTCAAAAGGGGAACGGGAACCACGCCCATTCCTACCACACTACCACGCTATTGGTTGGTTGGTTGGAGGCGGGAAACAAATTCAAAGAAGACTAGAAAAAAAAACAGTTCTGCCAACTGAGCTGAGAAAGTACTAACATATTGTAACAGATTTAAATTACTTTTTAAATGTATTTTGTTAACCCAGGCTATTAATTAGAGGATTAATGGCAACTAGTATTAAATTATTTATTTTAAGACTGATTTAAAGATCTAGTAGTCGTTCCAACACATGAGTGATAATCACTAAAGCAAAATTTTTATGGTAGTGGTACCGCAAACTATGCCATCTGTGGGATAATTGCGAACTTCTTGGAACTTCCATTCCAGTTTTGAAATGGAATAAAACTGTAAATAGAGTGCCACGCCCACTACAGGCATTTGCGCGCCCAGATGGCTTTCGTGCTCATCTACCGTGAGCCGGTCTTTATCTATATGAAGGGAATCTTACGCTAATGGGGACCTTTTCTATATCTCTTTTTGATCTCGTCGCGGCCGCCTTCATTTCACTGCCATTAAGAAAGCATTAAGCCGAAATGTAGGCGGATGCGACGGGATCATAGAGATATTGAATAGGTACCTATGTTGTACAATGTCTTGTATAATATAGCGGCAGGGTTTATCGGTTGAAAGCTTTGCACCAGCCTATGAGACACAGCCATCTAGACCTCTAAAGTCCACTTTAGGCTACAGTGGACTCCATCTCACTTACTGGATACAAACGTAATCCTCTAGACTGAAGGAAACTTTCTAGAGGGAAGAGAGAGGCTAACCTTATTGGGCTTAAGTCAAGTCATGACCCTTTTTACAAGAAACTGAGGGGAAATGTAAACGTTTCATTTCCCCATCTTTCTTTATACTTAAACCCCAAACAAAGGGCTTCCAAACTACGTGCTTTGAAAAGAGCGCGCCACCGAAACCGAGTATTTGATAAGAGCCAATCAAAATAGAGGTGGGGAGAGTAGACGTTTTACTTTAGGCCTTGGCGAGAGATCGCCCGCCATTTGCATATGTTTTTAAATCATGCATTATGCGTATTTACTTCTCCAGATACATACCTAGCAAAGTTCCAACATGGCTTCGTGTGTAAAAGTACTGACTGCCTCATTCCCGTTTACATCCATTAATAACACATCACTTCTTATAAACAGCAACATGACAATGTTTAAAAAAAAAACGGTATCAGAATCACGGCCTCTTTCACTCAACAAAACTTCAAAGAAGGCCGTAGTCATAACTGCGCATGTGCAAGGGTCCCACCAAAGATAGTAGGAACAATTGGAGCTAGCGCTCCGTAGTGAGAACACATGGCAGCGTGGAAGCCCATTATCCTACGTAAACCAAATCGCATAGGTCGTATAGTACTAGAGCTTATTCGCGTTTTCGGGCTGACCAGATGGCAGCACTGACAATTCGTATATAACCGCCATGACACTTGAGTGTCATGCGCAGTGACGCGCATTGGTTTGTTGACGTCGGTTTGGTGTCATGGCGTCATGGCGGAATCGAAGTGTCAGTGAAGCCGTAATAACTTGTGAGTTGTGTTGTTTACGTTATTACTTTGGTATAACTTCATTTTATCATTTCCACCAGATTCCTTACCATGATTGTGGCCCATTTCCGAAGATAATAAATACTGCCTTCTGATCAAAATGACATTGATAACATCAATAAAAAAGGCGGACGAAACGAAAACGATTTCGTCTATAGCACTTAAAACTTTCTCACCATTGCTTTAAAACGCGAATAGCTTGGACTCAACACCATAGAGCCTTGACGTCCTACAACTAGTGGCCCAAACTCTCAGGGCCCAAAATGGCGGCTCCATAGGTTATTACATCATCCGATCGAAAAAGTCACCCAGTTGGCCAGTCAAAATGTTGGCAAAAATCACTTAAAAAATTTAAAAAAAAAAATTAAACTTAAAAAAAAAATCTATGTTTTTTTTATGTTTTTTTTTTTTTTTATTATTATTGACTAATTAAAAAGTAACCGTGTATTTTTTATTAAATATAATCTATGCTGTTTTGTATGGCATTGAAGCAATAAAACATGTATTTTTCATATTCCACAATGAATTATT